>CM033474.1:217471275-217911942 GCA_019447015.1 Hymenochirus boettgeri
CTATCCTATTTACATCTGGTTAGCATGACTTTAAAGGGGAACTGTGGTCCAAAAATGACTTTAGGTAAATTGATAGGAATTGCTCTCCTGAGAATTTTTGCAATTTATTTTCATTGTTTATTTTGCATAGTTTTGAAGATATTTATATTTTTATGTGTGATATGGCAGCAGCATCACCAGGTCCCCTGCACTTCCTGCTTCCTGCTCTGAAACCATGTCAATCAATCTGCCCTGTGTCTCCTCCTCCCCTTTGCAGCCCCCCTGGTCCCTCCCACACATGGACCCCATGGTGCCTCCAGTTGCAGGCTCCCCTTGGCCCATTCTCTTACAGACCCATGTGGCCCCGCCCACTCGTGGGTGCACAAGCCCCACTCACTCGTGGGTGAGAACTCAGGCATAGTGAGAACTCTGCCTGAAAAGTTGTTTTCACATAGTGGGAAAGAAGGGCTGTAGATTCCCTTACCTACTCTGTTAGGACTTCACACAGCAGAGAGGGAGTAGGGACTACCTGTCTCCCTCACACACTGAGGGAGTCTGAAGCTGTGCTCGCCAGCGGCACTGTGCAGGAATGTCACATGTCAGCCTCCCACCCATTAACTTTCTTGTCAGTCATTTCTTTATATCTTGGGCTGTGGAGCATGCAGAGAGGTGGTTGATGGCTCGTTTTAAAGGTAGGAAACTGTCCTTCATTTAAACTCAACTTGTTTGGAGACCACAGTTCCCCTTTAAGAAGGGAAAAGCTTTGGCAGCTTAGGTTTTGCGGATCTTTTAGTGACATTAAAGGGTGTCTCCACTGGGAAAAGCACTTTTTGCTATTCAGTTTTATTGAAGAACATGAGGTAAAGGGACTGTGTCTACCTTCCGTTCTTTAATAAAACATTCAGGAGCTGGGAACAAAGGTAAGGAACTTCCGGGCTCTTGCTCCTCCCCACATCCTCTGACAGGTCCGACGGACTAAGTACTGCATGTGCAAGTGTGATGCGCATAGAATACAGAGTCCTTTGTGACCTGTCAGAGGGCGCGGCGGAGGAGCGAGAGATCGGGTACTCTACCTTCGTTCCCAGCTTCTGAACGTTTTATTGAAGAATGGGAGGTAGACATAGCTCCTTTACCTCCTGTTCTTCAATAAAACTGAATAGCAAAAGTGGTTTTCCCAGTGGAGATACACATTAAATCACATAGAGCTATGGCTTTGGCTCTGGGTACATATGTCTGTTTTCCAAACTGCTGGAAACTGGCTGATGTATTTAAGGTTTAGTTGTAGGACACAAGCAATGAAATATGATTTAAGAAGGTAATAGGAAACCATCAGAAGACCTGGCTTTACAATAACTGAGAGGGAATATAAGATAGAGCTCTTAGGATATACTGCATTGCAATTCTCAGGCAAATAGTGTGATAGCAGCTTTCAGTACACTCTTTGTATGTTTACAAGCTGGATTACAAATGTATAAGTGCCTCACCCCAGGGGAGACTAGACACTGGCCTCTATTACTGATGCCTTCTTCACTTGTATCTGGATGTGCAGATAAATAACTTTGCCAAGACATGTAGAAACATGCACAGATGTGCATCTGGTATAAACAAGTCAGAAAGGCAGTGGGTTAAAGGGACTTCTTTAGAATAGTTTGTGGAGTACTTCTTGGTACTCTTTTTGTAGAGAGAGGCAACACAGGCCAACATTTGGGCCCAGCAAACCGCCAAGTGCAATATTTTGGTCAAAATAATGCCCAATATTTGTCGTTTGCTTTTTTTCCATAATCTGATTAGCCATAGATCCAACAGGCCTGTACATTTTGCATGATCCTGAAATTTTTTTGCAGAATTGGGAGTTAGAACAAAATATAATTTGTTTGACTGACAGACTACCAGGTCTACCTAACCTAATTAGCAAAACAACAAACACAGAAAGTAGATATAAGAGGGCACACACTAAAACATAATTAAGCATAAATTATGCCTTATATAATAAATTGTGGATAGCCCATGAGGCAATTAAAAGTTCATGCTGCTTCCTGCCACTTTAATTAAGTTGGAGTTAGGAATATGCCATATTCTACTTTAAAAGGGGATATTGTGATTTTTTTTTACTGTAGTGTCCCTTTTAAACTTTAAAGTGTGCTTGCACTTTTCACATGCATTGCCGTCCATCATTAAGTGACCTCAGCCACTTGCATTAACTGCAGTGTCTTTTGTAAATAGGATGGCGTGACATTAAAGGAAAACTAAACCTACATTTTTTTACCCTTAATGTGCCTTAATGTGAAATATTTTCATCCCAGAACACCTAGACATTGTAAGATTGAGTGTGGCACACCGTGGAATGCGATTTCTGATCACTGACACACCTACTGCATGTACCAATACATTAAGACAGCAGCATATGCAGAGGATGGAAAAGGAGTTTTTAATTTGCCTTCCTAACCATTCTACCAGATAGTTTGATTAACAGTTACCGGTATGCTGGCCATAGACATTTCCTGGACAGATAATGCTTTGTGGTCAGCATTCCAACCTCAACGACTATCACAATGTAATCTTGCCAGATAGCTTTTAAAATGTGGGTCTGTATGTTTATAATAATGTATGAGCACCTTTAGACAAATTAGTCAGACTACAGGCTCATTGCTTTTTGGAGGCTCTGACTACTCGATATTTCTAAAGCAATGGCAATGTCTCCAATATATAGATAATAAAATAATGAATGGCTTGCAAGGTCAATAATAGCATGTTTTGTGTTAATGTTAAAGCTTTTTTAAGGGTGAAAGGATCTCTTTCAATTAAAAAAATGTTTTTAACATTACATAGCAGTGTTATACATAAGTGGCAGTAAGAATCTCTACTGGTGTCTTTAACAGTCTCACTGTCCGGAATCAGGATGATGAAAGAACAAGAAAATCCTCAAATGAAATCCGACGTCTTGGAATACCCAATTGGGAGGAGAGGTATACCTGTAATCTATGACATGTTTAGGATGTAGGTATTTTCTATCAATGATAAATATTAATATTTTCTTCTTTATTTCTCTGGTTCTACAAAAGTCCGTCTCCTACACTAGAGGATGTGTACTCCTGGGGCCAGTCATTTGACAAACTCATGATAACTCCTGGAGGAAGAAATGCTTTCCGAGAATTCCTTCGAACAGAATTTAGTGAGGAGAACATGCTTTTTTGGATGGCATGTGAAGACCTTAAGAAAGAAGCCAATAAAAATGTAATAGAAGAAAAGGCAAGGCTAATTTATGAAGATTACATATCTATTCTCTCTCCCAAAGAGGTAATTTAAAATGTGTAATTTTTTTTATACTCTGTGTTCTTTTCTTGATAATGATGTGTTTGCTCTTTAGGAATAATTTTTAAAAAAAAGGTAGGGCTGGTACACTGATCTATTAGCCTGCCTAAAATTTAGGATTGGTTTCTAAAAATTGGTCAGTCCAAATGACTTGCCATAAAGATCACTCTTGCTCAATTGGACATTCTGAAATATCATTGTGTACCAAAAATTTAATTCCAGCCTACAGACTGCTGATAGGTGTATTGGTTGGAAAATCAGTTTGAATCACTGGTCACAAATTGGCCCTGGTGTACCAATACACCTTTTTATTTGTAGAAATTAGTAACTTGGTAGAGTTTGTAATGAGACAAGTCTGCTAGCAACAACAGCAAATTGCATTTTCCCGCTTTTTGATTGCAAGGTTGTGTGGGTTGGAGACATTTAGGTGAAACACCAAGTGAGATGCCCCAAGGGTCCTTTCTTGTAGCCTGGTGAGCAAGAAAATAATTATATTGAAAGTGGTTGACCTTTCCAAGCAAGCATTTCATTGTGGAACAATTAGCAGTGTTTCAGGTTATAAGAGCAGGAAGGCAACCTGCCAATCATTAGAGTCTGTAACCTTTAATATATTTTTTGTTAAGTGTAAACAATGAAATGTACTTGTTAAGGCACAGCATGTACCAATAGTGCCTTGCTCATGGCTAGGGGTAACAGTTAGTGGTCCACTTTATCAGCTTAGCTTTGGAATATATGGAATTGATTTAATAACAATGTTTTTAATTGACTTGCAGGTCAGCTTGGATTCCAGAGTGCGGGAAGTCATTAACAGAAATATGCTGGAGCCCAGCCAACACACATTTGATGATGCGCAACTTCAGATCTATACCTTAATGCACAGAGACTCCTATCCACGATTTATGAACTCTGTCATCTACAAGAATCTTCTTCAGTCCTTATCAGAGACCACTGCAGAGTCTTAGTTGTATTCTGAATGATATGTGTGTGTTTTTATATAATTATTGATGTTTTTATTTATTTATAACAAAGGTGAAATGTGGGTACTGTCCTTGGCAGGGTATTTAAAGGACAAGTAAAAGGCTAAAACAATTATTTTACCATAGATTGCACTCCTTTTCCAAACTGAATATAGCAGGAAAACCAAAAGCCACAAATGCACTCAATAAAAATTAGCATTTTTTAGGCTGCCTGAAGGCAAGGCCACAGTACAATGCACCAAAATCTTGCAGGCAAGTGCACACGCGAATTGGCAATGTTGCGCTATGGTAACATGCGATTTTGCAAAAAAAAACTGAATGCATGCATTAGATGTGAGTTGCAGCACGTTGGAAATCGCAAAAGAAAATTCCCCTCACATGCACCAAAAACACACACGTGTGGCCTAGACCTGTGGCTTGTTTTGTATGATTGGCTAGTCAGGACAACATGTTTCAGACCTTTTTCAAGTGTGAACTAGGTGCATTGAGTACTTTCCTAATAAAGGTACTGGAAGGGAGGTCATACAGCAATTACCATACCCACCCCTACCATATAAAGTCCAAGTAATATCCAAATAAATATTGGAGAACTTTTATAAGCTTCAGAGGGTGGAAAACACTGGTACTACCGCTTTAGGGTCTGATAGAAGAGTCTGAACAGGGAATGTTGACCTAGAAGTGGAGTAATTCTATAAAAAGGCACCATGTACAGCAAATAGGACATATACAATAATAGCAAAAAGTCTGTGAAGTAGCTATAGGGCTTATGTAAGTTTTGGGTGTTCTGTTAATCAGAAGTAACCAGGTGTTTTTAATATTGGTTGGCAATTAAAAATCAGCTAGTTGATTGCTATGAATTAATATTACTGGTAAACTTTTGCCCATCTTATTACATAAACCTTTCTAAATCTTAGAGAAGAAATACGTGGCAATGTTAAGGAGTACAATGTATGGTAGGATTGTAAATAGAACCTTTTAGTTGACCTATGCAGGGATGTTCACCTTCAACTGGAGGGACACTTTTCCCAAAAGTCCACAGAGATGCCAGTTGGACATCTCTAGTTTACAACTTTCAAGACGCACCTGAATATTCTACTCAGGCATATTTTAATATGTACAATACACCTTTTATTCTTCAGTGTGCTTGCCATTGCCATGCCTCGTTGGCAGCTAGCGATCAAGTGTAATGACATTTTTCCAGAATAAGTTGGAGAACATTTTTAAATGTTATTCTAAACCAAGTAGTTGTATTTTTACAACAATAGTTAGCATATACTTTAAGACAAGCGTTACTTTGGTGGAAGTGCCTTGATGTGTAATGGCGACTTCTTAGGCCATATATATGGTGCACATGTCTATGAGAATATTTCTTTTCTTAGAAACCAATTACTCAATAGGGATGGTACTTCCACTTGTCTTACTTACATTGTGATATGTATGTGTGTATGTATGCTCATTTAAATACACTGTATATACACACATACATTCACATATACTAAAACCGCATTGGACACACAGAACCATTGCTGATTAAGGGAATAATTACTTAAGCCAGTGGTCTAAATTTAAAATAATGCATTGTTGCAATGAGGAATTTATTACTAGAATAAGAAAATGCTCACCAATGGGTTTTCCAATTATTAACTTGTTTGTGTGTTTCTAAAAGTTTATTTTTACTTTTGCTTTTTTTTGAGGGGGGGGGAGGGGGGAAGAAATAAAAAATCTAATTATGAATTCTTAAAAAATAAAAACGAGAGCGAAAACGGAAAAACTGTAATAAAGCACAATAGTTTTATCTTAATTGTATTTTTTTTTTTTACATTGGAATATTGTAAAAAAACAAACATGTTGGGGCTGGACATTCTTTAACATGATGTTACATGGGATCCTATAGTGTAACATTGGTCTTTTCTTGCTATACATCATTCTAGTGTAACAATCCCTTAATCGAGATCAAATATTTTGAGAACCTGAAATTCAGTATCTTTTTTGTGGCTATGGGTAACCCCTACTCTACTTTAAAGCGATAGTGAAGGTTCCCCCACCGCTATTCTAGAGTTAGTGTCACTAAGCTAGAATTTACTCTGCATAAATTGCCCTGGATGTTCATTGTGATTCAGTTTTTATTCACATGAATTTTATCTTTACAAAATAATATAAATAAGCATGAATGGATTATCTTTCACCTCTTTAACATTAGCATGATGGAAAATTTTAAAATTAGCAATTTTTTTTTTTTTTTTTAAAGTTGCACAAGCTCAGTGATTTGTCTAGCCCCTAAATTTAGCATGTGAGCAAGATCAGTTAAAAATTTTGTGCATAGGACTCTTTAGATCCACCATCCCTATAGCAGATAATAATAGCTATGTTGTTCACCTGCTTAAATGTACTACTGCCTTGTATGTGATTGCACCAGTTATCAACCTAAATGAATACATGCTGGTGGAGATGAAAATGGCAAATTAGGAAATAATGCACTGGGCAATTAATCTGTTTCTGCTCTTACCAATCTATACAGGCCAGAACTGCAAATCTGTCGACCTAAATTATCAGGTCAAAATGTGTACCGTATATACTCGAGTATAAACCGACCCGAGTATAAACCGAGGTACCCAATTTCACCTAAAAATCCTAATAAAGTTATTGACCCGAGTATAAACCGAGGGCAGAAACTTGGCACTCAAGATGTTTGGAAACTACAACTCCCAGCTACTAAAGCATGCTGGGAGTTGTAGTTCCCAAACATCTTGAATGCCAAGTGAGGGTGGCATTCAAGATGTTTGGAAACTACAACTCCCAGCATGCTTTATTAGCTGGGAGTTGTAGTTTCAAACATCTTGAATGCCACCCTCACTTGGCATTCAAGATGTTTGGAAACTACAACTCCCAGCTAATAAAGATGCTGGGAGTTGTAGTTCCCAAACATCTTGAAGCCCCCTCCCCCTCAGTTCAGTTTGTACCTGTGGGCTCTTCTCCCTGTGGACTCTTCTCCCTGTGGACTCTGTGGACTCTTCTCTGCTCCCGTGGACTCTTCTCCTGTGGACTCTTCTCCTGTGGACTCTTCTCCTGTGGACTCTTCTCCTGGACTCTTCTCGTGTGGACGATCTTCTTCTTCTATCTTCCTCCATCCATCCCGGCAGGTACGGTATCAGCATTCCGGCAGCCGCGCGCCATTCCTGTACCGGCGCGCCGGCTGACGTCACTGCCCGGCGCCGGGCTTGGCGCCAGGCAGTGACGTCAGGCCGGCGCGCCAGTGCAGAAAAGGATCGCGCGGCTGCCGGAATGCCCAGGTAAGTGGTTGACTCGAGTATAAAACGAGTCCGAGTTTTCAGGCTGATTTTCAGCCTGAAAAACTCGGTTTATACTCGAGTATATACGGTACCAGTTTTGCTGTAGTTTATAAAATCCTGCATTCTTCTACTCATTTCCATTGCTTTTCACCATTATTCTGTATAAACATTGGGATTATTCAGGTAAGAATCTCTGCTCGGGATCCCGACACATTACCCTTTATATTTTTATCATCACAATCACTCAGCACTAGGCCTGTTATTTCTACCAAATATTTACCAATTCCATTGGGAAATCTTTCAGTTAAACTGACAAGTACAATCATTTTCAGTTCATTTTCTCTTATTTTAGCGTCACCTCATTGGGGATTTTCACTGGGGTGGTATTTAATTCTCGCCTCTATTTGGTTTTACACCTATTCCCTCATTTTGCTTCAAAGTTGAATTTTTGACCATCATTACCAGTACAATGTATTCCCTTTTTTAGAGTTTCATTTCATTGTATGTTTTTTCTTTCCTTTTTCTGGGCCTCCATTATCTGAAAATCCAAGTTAAAACATTACCACGACAGCTTTGGATTTATGATGTAAAATTGCAAAAGCAAATAAAAACTTATTGCATCCACCTTACTACCAAGAGACAAGCAAAATGTAATAACCTTACTTCTTACAGCTCTTGGTAAAACATATTCTGTATTATACCAAGCAGACACTTGGCCCTGCCCATTTACCAGTCAGTGCATGCCATTATAAATTTGGTACAAAATATAGCTTACCGTATATACTTGAGTATAAGTCGATCCGAGTATAAGCTGAGGTACCTATATTTACCTGAAAAATTTATAAAAACTGATTGACTCGAAGTATAAGCCGAGGGTAGAAATTATGACCACTACTGCCTTCTGATTCAGTATTGTTTTGTGGCTTAAGTTGCCCTTTAAATGGACAGCAGAATTCCCATACATGAATCTCATACAGTAATATCCAAATCCAGTACCAGTAACCTCCTCCACATGTTTGGAAACCAACTCCCAGCATGCTTAGTTGCTGGGAGTTGCAGTTTCTAAACATGTGGAGTGGCAAGGTTCAGTAATATTTTAATTAAGCTTACCATCATTTACAATTCTCCTGACCCCCATATAGTAAAGGGCCCTCTGACCCCATATAGTAAAGGGTATTCTGACCCCCATATAGTAAAGGACTCTGACCCAATAGTTAAAAATGTCACCTGAGAGTTGTAGTTTTAAGCTGTCATTTGCACTGAACTAGCAGCTGTTTTTTGCCCCAAACTGAGAAGACCCATCAGATTTACAGCATCCAGATGAGCAGTGACAGTGCTGAGTGAGTCTAGCAGCCAGACTACAGGAAGTGTAAAGGCAGATCAGCTCCTGTAACTTTCTATGCAGGTTAACAGCGCCACCTACTGGTTACTATCCGCAATTGCAGTTTGGCTCTAAATTAGGACTTGACCCAAGTAGAAGTCGAGGTTAGGTTTTCAGGCTAACATTAAAGCCTGAAAAATTCGACTTATACGCGAGTATATACGGTAAATATAGCTTAAGTTTCTGGGTTGTTATAAATAATTGTACATTTTTGTAAGGTATTAAGTTATTGATCAGTAGTGATGAATCCCAGTTTTGTAACAAACCTGTTTTCAATATGCAACTGCTAATTTCGAAAATCCACAGATCTGATGGATTTTTTTAAAATTTGTGAAACTCTTAAAAGGAATAACATACTGCAAAAACGTATTTGTTAAAGGGTAACTGGTCCAAAATTGACAGGAATTGTATTTTTGCAATTTACTTTCATTCTTTATTTTACATAATTTTGAAAATATTTACATTTTTATGTGATATGGGAGCAGCATCACCAGATCCCCTGCACTTCCTGCCTGTAACCGTCTCTTCTGTGTTTCCTCCTTCTTGTGGGCCACCATGGCTCAGGTTAGTGCCCTGGGCCTTCCTGTAATAAAGATAGTGCTGAAGAACTCCAGAAGCCTGGCAGAAGCAGTATTCAATATGCTGCCACTCCTCATATAAATAATATTGGGGTGTAGAAATTACCAATGCTACCTCCCTGCACCAGGTACTTTTAATTCAAATGTTTTTGAATTAAATCCATTTATGAAACTTTACACATAGCTGCAGCACTCCCACCAAATCCCACTTTTGTTTTACTTACCTTCCCCAAAGACGCACCTGAACTTACTTACAAAACCTGGACCCTCGCTGCCTGGGTGCACCTGCTGCTGTTTTTGCAAGTTGGATTCAAGCAAGCACGGCAGCAGTGAGGCGCTTTCTGGTCATGACTATCAGCTACTGGCTGTGATGTTACAGACAGCCATGACCAGAAAGAAGAAGAGCTGAGCAGCTTATGGACTGGGTTTTGTAAAATATGTTTAGCAACATCTCTGGGGATGGTCAGAATAACAAGTGAGGTTTGCTGCAGCTATATGTAGATTTTAATTTTTATTGGTTGGACATGCCCTTTAACTTTTCATTGATGTAAATGTAAAAAAATACCATTTAAAAAAAATCTTAAATTCCTAGTGAAAAATGCTATTGAATGAACAAACTTCAGAGAAAGGAATAATATAACATTCCATGCACTACAAATGTGGGCAAATCACATCTCTGTGCCTATTTATAACCTTTTTCACCATACACAAACAGGAAATCGGTTTAAATCTATAAACAACAAAAAGATTCAAGATGTTTTTACACTCTATATCTTTCTTGTTTCAGTCACATTATTTTTTTCTGAGATGAGAACGATTCATGCATTTGACAAGTGTAAAATAAACCAAGATATCAGTAAAAGTGGTAGAATAGTGCAATCTGGTATCAGGATATCATCAGAAATCCCCAGTGTACAGCACTACACAGGAAAGGCAGAACTGAATACATTAGGGAAAGTATGTACCTGCTTATTTAACCGACTGATAGAATGGAAAGAGTTTTTCATTCTGAGACAGCTTTGCACAAATGTTTAGTTAGGGGTTGTGGAATTTCAGAATGAAATGATTGTAATAAATAAAAATGTTGACTTACCTCATATATGTATCAATAGGTGTGCCAATTATATAGTAAGGAAAGTTTTATTCAAAAACAATGTAAATTTAATCCTAATAATGACTGTAAACATGAAATGCTATTAAAAGAGCAATAAAACTTTGAGGGATCAATCCTTTACAACTTTCAAAGTCTGATTAGCTGAAAAAGTTGCAGTGCTGACATCACAGGTCACCAGATAACAGAGGAAGTTGGAACACAAGCATCTCTTGCTGCTACTGGCCGAGTTAGGAGTCATTATCCATGACTGACAGCAGATACCTGCAATGACCAGGCAAAAAAAGATGGACTTGGGAAGTCATTTTTGGATATGACCCGTGTGTACCCAGCCTTAGATACAGTCAAACACACAACCAGTAGATCTTTATGAAAGTGCAGGAAACGTTGAGAATATTTCTTTACAGGAGACAGCAACTTGATGGGTTTCTGTACAGACAATATTTTATATTTTTTTTCATACTTGATAATATTTGTTGAGATGCAAGATAGGCAAGAAAAAAAATCATAAAGATTGTGATATCCTCAGGATGAATTGACAAACACTGAACTCTTGACTGGTGTGACAGACCCTATGCGTTAGATGCACCGTTTCTAATTCAACAGACTGACTTACATTGGCTTTACTCTAACTGCAGCCTGGATTTTCAAGAGAACTCAATATTAGCATCGTGCAGAAGTAACTTTCTTAGAATGATCACAACACTGTATCATGCATTTTCTATAGGTGTATCACCTCAAGGGTTAGAACAAACTGGCAGCATGTGAGAAATACATGCCACTGCTTCTTAATGTGTCTGGCCACACTGTATGCATTGCAATTCATTATGTGTCTGAATCGCAGCACAAACACATGGATACGTGTGTGAAATGCACTGCATTGCATTTGAGCTTTTCACTTGCATTGTAGTGTGGCCACAGCTTAAAAGGAGAATGTTGACAGTAGGGTTACCACCAACAAATAGAATCTTCATGTTACAAGGCTAATTACTAGTTTGATTAGATACATATATGGCAGTCAGTATAATGGTTCTAATGTAATTACTGAGCCTTTTAGTATGTTGATTGTGTGTTTGGTTTTAATGATACTTTAACTGTGTTTGTCCACATAGACACCCAATGCCCCCTACTACAAACATAAACTCTCGCTGTAGATATACCGTATATATAGTTTAAATAAATGTCTAATTATCTACTGTGGATTTCCTGCAAAAGAATGGTTTGTACACAGAATGGGTGCCTCAAATTTTATTTTGATATGTGTTGTAATAATGGCTTGATAGTAAATGGATTTATGTACATCACTAATTAAAGGGATATGGTAGCAACGAGTAATAAGCATGAAGAGTGCTACACCATACACAGTGCATTATTGAACATTTCCCATACTTCATATATGCATATTACATACCCATAGCACATGATTGGAGTAATTTAAGTGTCAAATGTAAAGGAGATTTGAAGGCTAAAAAAGCCCCACCCCCAAAGAAAATTAGAATTTTGCTGTATTGACTTACCAGTCAATAAAATGGTCAATATTGTGTCGGTCAGGAGCCAATCGGGCGCATTCCCAGTTGCTTACTTGCCCATTTTTAAATTAACCTGTATTTCTGTATTACACAGCATTCCCAATAAGTCTTCAGAAGGCATTCCTGTTTGTTAACACACTGCATTTTCCTCTTCTGTATGGCCCTGTCCTCCTAAACATCGCAAATGCAAAAAAAGTGTTTTCTTTTTAAATCAGTTGAAACAAATTCTAAATACCCTCCTTCATAAATATTGAGTAGAGGGTGGATGTCCAGTTTGTGTGTTTCCATCAGATCTCAAATGGCTGAACCTGTACAGAAAAGTTCTGAAGTACAGACAGGCTGCAGTGTAACCAATGCACTTTTGCACACTAATTAAGGATTTTAATATCCTATAAATGTTTTAGTCAAAACAAGTAAACAGACTACAAAACACCACCACAGTGTTTATAATGTGAAATTTACCTAGCAACTAAATGACAGGATCTTACCAAAAAGCATATGTCTGTATTAACAGGTCTATCCGCAGTCACTGGCACCATTTCATGTTTAAGCAATTGCAGTTATAAACACGTTTTTCTTTTATAAAGACACATTCTCACTTTAAAGTAGTGATGCCCTGGACCACATTTACCATAAAAAAGTGCGTACAAATTCCATTTTATTACGGATACACAGCACTTAACATTTACATATTTGATTTCTCAATAAGCAAAAAAAAAAAAGAAAAAAAAGAAAAACATTTGACACAAAGTTATACTTTACAGCTTTCCACCTCCACATAATGTAACATCACCTCTAAACCTGGCAACCAATGGCAGTCAGGGAATAATTAACAGTTCATTTACTTTATAGCTTTGACAACTGCTAATTCAGCTATTTATATAGATGCAGAATTCACTAATAAGCTGGGACAAATACCATGTAAAGCTGGCCATACACATGTGAATGCTGTCATATATTGCAGCACAGATACCATCAGAATCGCTCAGTAGCACAGAAGTAATGCAATGACAGCCGCATACACTCACATTACTGTCGTCCCATGTTCTTTATGGGAAAGGTTAACTGGGTGAGCATTCCCGTCTCGACTGCATCAATGAATTTTCACAATGATGGGGGATGGTTCTAGGCCTAGTTGCCCTTTACTGTTAACATGTATGGCAATCTTAGGCCTGTTGCTGATTGAATCTTTTTCTTAGAACCATAAAAAATGTTGTTAATAGTTCATAATTTAGCAAAACACAATAGATGTTTTAAATTTTACAATATATGGGTAGATGGGATCTAGGGCATCATTACGTACAGGTTTGGGGTTTCTGGCAAAACTTTTTTGGGTGAAATGTCTCTTTAAATTACATTAGGAAATCTGTGGTGATGTTTACACACATTTTTACAAATAATTTGAAAATAAACACATTTAAAAGCAAATGAACATTTAGCACAACTTATCAATAAAAGTTTAATGCCGACAGTTATAAAAACAGTTTATTTAAACATGCACCATAAAAACTGGGCATACTTTCCTGCTGTTAAAGAAATAGTCAGAAATTAATTTGAATTGGGAGGGAAGGGGGTGGGGAGTCCTTTGGATGAATCTGGATTGGTAATTGTTCATGGCCAAAATCTACAAGATTCGTCTAATTACAAAATACTTTCTTCCTCTGTGGTAGAAGTAGCAGTATATTTTCTATTTAGCAAAACTAAAGGGGGAAAAAGAACAATGTCAGATCATGTTATCACTGTAGTTAGTTTGTTTATGTATGTACAATATAAAAACAAACCCAACATTTGTAAAATACAAGAACTATTACAGGCCACTATAACAAATATTACAAAGCCAGATAAAGATCCTAGTTCACCAGATAATTATAGACACTATTTTGTAGATAATTTGATATTAAACGGTCTACCAAAATAGTATCAAATGCTTAAATCCTATTTTAACATCCCTAATCTCATCAGATCAGATGGGAATAATATGAGAGAAGCACCTGATAATTCCTGTAGAATAATATATTTAGCGCTATATGCAAAATGTTATGAAATCCCTAGCATTCTTCTTGCAGTAAGGGTATCCTTAATACCTTAAAGGGTCTCTCCACTGGTGAAACCACTTTTTGGTATTCAGTTTTTGAAGAACAGGAGGTAAAGGAGCTGTGTCTTACCTCCCGTTCTTCAATAAAATGTTCAGGAGCCAGGAACTTACCCGATCTCTCGCTCCTCCACCGCATCCTCTGACAGGTACCGACAGACTCTATATTCTAAGCGCATAGAGTACCAAGTCTGTCAGGACCTGTCAGAGGACGCGGCGGAAGAGCCAGAGATTAAGTATGTTCCTTACCTTCATTGCCAGCTCGTGAACGTTTTATTGAAGAACGGTAGGCAAGACACAGCTCCTTTACCTCCTGTTTTTCAACTAAACCGAAAACCAAAAACTGTTTTTTCCAGTGGAGAAGGATAAATATACTAAACCCCCCCCCCCCCCCCCCCTGTTCCTCCATTCCTGAAAAGTACCCAGGGTGAAGACCTAAAACACTTTGCTGTCCTTTACAGTCCTGCAATACTTTTGTAAAGTGTTTTAGGTCTTTACCCTTGGTACAGGAATGGATAGGGGAAAACTCCAGTACAATTGTCCTTTAAAGCAGTTTTAGAAATTATTGGCTTCTTACACAACATCCTGCCTCTTTATACAGTGCCAGAGACTATGAAAAAAAACTCTTAAATCAAAGGCCTTACAGTAGGAAAAAATACAACATTTCTTTATTTGCACCTGTCTTCTGGAAGGAGATTCTCAAATATCTTACTACAAAGTTAACATTACAAAAACCAGAAGCCCCACTTGCGGACCTAAACCTCTTTGTTTAAAGTTTAAAAATGACCTATACATTTACTTGGCAGAAATCTTATTTCATATCTAGGTATCAACGTTGCAACATCTACTAAGAACTATTTGATCTAAATTTCATTCTCCTTCTTGCTATGCTTTGTGAATCAATAAAAAATTGAAAACAGCATGATATTTCATGGCTTAGACAAATTGCCTCTATTAAAATGAACATACTACCTAAAATTTCTCTCTATTAACAGTTAAATAAATAAACCCATACTAGCACAGTCGGTAAATTCTAAAAATACATAGACCATTTAATATGGATTCCCAATAAATTAAAAAATAAATTATCAGTCCTTCTTTCAATGATTGAAGTTTCCTCAAAACTATGGGATCAGCATTTATATTCTCCTACATAGCAACCTGACCGTCATCTCTAATTTTAACCTTCAAATTTTGACAAAACACAATTTTATTTAAATTTCAGATATCTTCAACATCTGATGACTTGATCAGAATGTATGATATTCCTAATTCCTTCCTGTTAACATATGCATAGGACCTCCCTTTAAAGGCATAGGACCTCCCCTTTAAAGGGAGGTCCTATGCCTTTAATATAAAGCACTAGATGGCCTCTTCCCACATTTTTAAAATGCCAAAGGGCTGAGGGGGAAGGGAGAGAGCCTGTTATATGGATCCAGTCTGTAAGAATGAGAAATGCAAAAGTTTGCTAATCGTAATTGAAGTAAAAGAAATTGAAAAGGTTAGACGTTAGGACCTTCCAGACTGGGGTTACCTTGACGTGGTTGGAAGGCTTTTCATTCATATGATCACAGTAATGTAGGAATGTGCATTGATTATCTTTTCTATGTTTGTATGTCAAGACTAGCATCTACCTTGCACCCAGTGACAGATTTTTACAGGATTTCATTGTCAGTCTGTTCCACAAGCATCTTTACAACTTTATTTTAAACAAAGCCTTCCATAGAGCAGAAGTGCAACTCTTACCTTCCATCTGTTTCCACACTCATTACAAAAGACAAACGTGGTCATCGGTTCATCAGCACTGCGTGTCTGAACCTAATGGTTAAAATAAAATTTTAACTTAAAGTAAATCATAGAAAAACTCAAAAACAGAAGGTCAACTTAATATTTACTGCAAAACTGTAGGAATATAGCAAGTGCAAAGTCCGACTAGCTTAAAAAAACAAACACCAGACTAACTATAGGACAAGAATGCAGAAATGGGAAAAATTGCTTTAGCTCCTGTAGCAGTAAATAAAAAGAAACTATGTCAGAAAGACTAAGCTAGGACACTTGCCTGAGTGTAAGTGCAGTTCTTCTTTTTGCATTTGCCACAGGAGAAAAGGTCAGTCTGTGTGCCTCCGGTTCTAGCCATTTGATGCTCCCGAATAGCCTCCTTAGTTAGGTTTTTACGCATTTCTTTCAGTTCGTCACTGGCCATTTCCTAAACATATAGTAAATAAGAGCCAGACTGTAACAAATGTGTTATTTATTTTTACTCCAATAGACAACTCACCTGTATATCTCTCTCCTAACTTCAGTATTTTTTCCCTTTCATTTGTAAATTTTTAGTAGATTTAAGATATTTTTCAAGTCTTACTTTCTCGTCAAAAAAGGCATCTACCTGCAAAGGATTCCGGGATACACCATTCCAAGATTACAGTGAGACTGCTTTGTTTATGAAGAGGTAAAAGACTAAAAATATCTTACATCTAAAATTTACAAATGAGAGGAGACAGATGTAAAAGTGAAAGAAAAAAATGCAATAAAAGGTGCAAAAGTTTGCCTAGATTAGTGATCTGCAAGATTCCGTTTATCATTTTCTAACAATCTCGGGCTACTCATGTAAAGCATAGGGAGAACCCTCAGGCATGGAAGACTGCCTGTACTTTAGAACAGGGAGAAGACCACGGCTGATGGAAATTTTGGGGCAATTCTGAATGATCCCGAGGCCAATGGTCAATGTCGTCAGCTACACATGCTAACTGTAGCCACAGTTCAAATCTAAGGACGAAACGCGTCTTGGCTGTTTTTCTTCATGGCGGCAGCTTGAAATCTGGCATCCATACAGCACGTTTTTCAGGTTTTATATATTTATAATCAGTACCTATTTACACTTATGGCTATTTTCCACTGCCTAACCATGGTTTTTATTTGTTTTTAAATTTTCCCTATTCCCGTTGTTAAATAAAGAATTTATACTATATACTTCAGACTTTTCTTTTTCCTTAATATGTATTTAACCAGTCTAGATAGCACCTACCTAGTAAAATTATAATTAGTGCCCTGCAACCTGCATCTATTCACCAGCATTTCAGGTTTGTCACATGTTTCAACCAACTACTGCAATTTAAAAGGTGACCATACACTACAGAGATATTATTCTATTTAAGATCTTGAGCACTATTGGTTTTCTTATCTTCCATCATTCCCGGCACATTCATTTTGTGATCACATGTTCGTCCCAAAAAAGTGCGGTCCGGAGGGTACCTCCAGACTTGTAGTGAATGTCGTGTGAATGTTGGAAGGCGAGTTCTAATGTATGGCCAGCTTTAGGGATTGGGGGATGATTTACCTATATTCAATTTTCAATTGGGGGTGGGGGCTGACTTTACAGTTTATTATTAAAATAGGGATTTGCTAGAAAAAAAAATGTAACCTCCTAAAGAAATGTATACGATAACTGTGTGCATGTGCTGTCTAGACATGCCTCCTGACCTCAGTTACAAGCTCCCTTGCCTACTGTAGACTTAAAGGGCAAGTTCACCCAGAAGAAAACTTCAACATACAAACAGATGATCCCCTGCCAGAAATCCCGCCTCCTCTGTTGTGAGCTGGTTACAAGCATGCTCAGGAGCAGAGCATGCTCGGCAATAGCCATCAGCCATTGGCCGTGATGTCCCAGTTATGACTGACATTACCCGGAAGAGAAGGAAGATGCAGCGAGGAACTGGCTGTTTGTATAGGAGTATCACTGGAGTATCAGAGAAAGTTAAGATTAAATTTGAAAGTCGCGTTTTGGAGGGTGATGTATGCAAAATTGTAAAGTTTTTTTTCTGGATGAACTTACACTTTAACAGAATTGTCTTGAGAGTACTAGTTACGGCAGTAAAAGTCTGCGTGGGTACTTCCTGCCTTTCCCAGCATTAAGTCTTAAGTGAGCATGCTTTACCCCTGGGGCAGAGAGGAGGAGCAGAGAGTCAGATAAAAGTCACTCAAGCTATCGGAAGCAGGAAGTCTTAATGTTATAACGTAATATACACAGGTTGCAAACTGAGATGTGATGCAGGGGTAATTTTAAAGACTGCAGCTTCTACTTAATCCTTACTTGTTCAAAGACCACATTAGTCCTTTACTATCTAGTTCCTGTTACAAAGTATACAAACAGTGCTCTGGGTGCTGCAAGCAAGCAAGGAACAAATTGTCACAATTTGAAAAATAATAATAGTACAAAAGCACACTATTTATCTACTATTTAGATTGGTAAAGTATGGTAAGTAAGAATGATCACAAACCTCTGCTGTCATTCTGGCAAACTGGTCAGGAGCTATGTTTCCACAAAGAACATTTCTTCTCAGGTTGGGATTTTTCGCATCTTTCAAGTTTGAGATTCTGCTACGAACTCTGTTCTTGTATTTTGCGTCCGTGTTTTTAAATTCTTGAAATACTGGTGCAAAGGATTTAAGGATTAATGTTTGGCACATCATTAAAGCTATAGTGAGATTCCAAAAAATCAGAGGATGTGTTATTAAAAAGGGCAACGAAGAACAATTTAAATGCCTATGGTTAAAGGGTATCTCCACTCATAATATTGGCTTTTAGGAATCCAGTTCTATAGAAGAACGGGAGGTAAAGGAGCTGTGCCTTACCTTCCGTTCTTCAATAGAACAAACAGGAGCCAGGAGAGAAGGTAAGAAACTTACCCGCTCACTCGCTCCCCCGGCGCTTAGTCTGACAGGCCCCGACGGACCTTGTCTTCTATGCACATGCGCGTATCAATGTGCATAGAAGACAAGGTCCGTCGGGACCTGTCAGACTAAGCTCCTGGGGAGCGAACGAGTGGGTAAGTTTCTTACCTTCTCTCCTGGCTCCTTTACCTCCCCCGTTCTTCAATAGAACTGGATTCACAAGAGTCAATATTATGAGTGGAGATACCCTTTAAATGAAAGCCATCAACTACATGCCATTTCTGAAATATCATGCATCTTGGACCAAGTCTAGGTCAGACATGTCTGATATGCATCCATCTATATATGCATGAGAATCAGAAGTCTCAGCATTCTCCAAAGGCAGTGGGAGGTCAGGGATTTCTGGAAGTTTCTAAACATCTTGACAGCCCCACATTGGACACCCCTGATCTATGTATTGTGTCTTCCTGCATAATTCATATGTTAAACATTGCAAATGATGTTACTTCTCAGGTACTAAAAGGTTAATTGACATTGTAACCAGTTTTAATCTATGGAATTTTATACACATTTTATACACATTAGATGGTTAATGGAAGGTTTTTATTGGTAGTTTGATTAACTGATTATTTGGTTATGTGCTTTACCTTTAAATATGCAAGGAGCAGAAAGATCCATTGTAACCTATGACTAAAGACATATCAGTGTCTCCTACTCGGACTATCATAGTTGATGTACACCACTAGCTCTAAGAGCCTTTTAACTTAATGCTAAAATAAAGGAGTGGGCATCTCCCAGCTGTACTTGTACATGGACCTATAGTAACAAGTATTTGACCGCCAAGAAAGCAGGGGATGGGAGCAACCATTGAGCTCTAATGAGACTCAATGCTTCTAATGGCAGAAATGTGTTCACCTCTGGACAGAAATGAAAGGATGATATGACAAGGAGATGGAAGCCTTCCAATCTAACTTTTGAAATACTGCATGGTTTGGTACCATAGAATTAAATACACCTGTTTATTGGAAAATAATTGTATTGTTAATCGGGAACAACACAAAATTGTACCATGAAACTTAACTTTGGACTGTTTGGTCTTACGTACATGCTGGAAAATTGAGATCACCAACAGGAAGATTCAATAAATGTTCTTATTACAAATGGTGCTAATTTTGCCCCAGCCAATCAGATGTTAGTTTTCAAAAGTTCTATAAGATCTGATTAGTTGGGGCAAAATTATCCCAATTTTTAAAAATAAGTAGGACGATTTACCCAGAGCTGCGATGGCTCTGGGTAAATCTTGCAAACGCGATGCGTTATTGAATCGCTAGTGCCGGATGCGTGGGTGTCTTTTATGTAACCCACGCACCCAGCACCAACATGGAATTAAAGTTGTGCTAATCGTTAGCGAATCGATTACCGTGACTTTAACACCAAATTCCAGCCCAGCGACCCTGGGTAAATCGCCCCATAGAACTTTTATTGAAAGTCTCGGTTAGTATATTATCTGTTTAACTGCTAGATCACACAGTAATATGGCTGCCGTTATAGGTGCCCTATCCAATATCATTTATAAGTGATCAGCAGTCAAGAAAAAAAATACTGCCATATCGTCATAGCTGTTCAGACATCAGCCGGAAGTACAGTTCTCAGTCAGTTTTCGGATGTCTACCTCTCTCTTCATCCCTTCTACCACAGTGTTTTAAACAAAATATAAAAGATAAACAAAATAAAAGAAAGGATATCTTCCTCAATCTGAGCCCCTATTTCTTCATCATCAGCTCCTATGGTAATGTAGTCATCTGAAAAAAATAATACATACATTAGGGCTTTGGCCCTTTTGTTGCATTTAACGTAAGTGAGGACTGGCACACTAAACCAAAGTCTATCAGGCATTTACTAAAGCCATGAAATGCCCAGTAGTATGTATTTATATGCATGTCTAATTGGCTAATCCTACAGCAAGACAATGATCCAAACCATATTTATAGGGATGTCAGGAAGGCAAGAATAAAAAGGTCGCATTTTAACCATGACATGTAAAGCAAAGTAAACTATTCTATCTGTAACAGTGTTGCAAATGACTAACTATATTTTTTAAGTAGAAAGAATGACATCGGTATTTTAACCGTTATATTTATATTTAAAAAACAAACACTCCTTTTAAGGATGTCCTAAAGTTGTAGATCAAATTTAGCAGCAGACAGATGTGAAGAAGTCTAATTTAACTAACAAGCACTACATAGCTTAAATCTTATTAAAACTCACCCCCTGTTTTGAGTGCAGCAGACAGCAGCTCTCGACATTTAATTCGCACAGAATCTGATGTACTAGGTGCTCGGGGAAATGAGGAGACAAAGCCATCAGAAGGAGATGCATATTCTTCCTTTCGTGCACTGGAAAAAGTGCCAGAGCTAATTGGAATAAGAAAAAAAAAAAAAACATGTCTAAAGCAAAGTACAGGACTGTATACAAATTTAAAGGGCTTTAAAAAGCTGTCCAGACAGATACCCCCCCCCCCCCAAACAACTGTTAAAGGAGGCAACACAACTGGAATAAGATCCTTCGTATCTTTGTATGGGAGGTAGAACAAACATTCCTGTATTCTATTTGCCTTCATGTACAAAGCAGCAATGTCTTGAAGGGTGTTTTGAGCAATTTCATTTTTGACCTGTTTGGATCTTCAGGCACATCTTCATAATGTAATTGTTGAGGACAGAGAGCTAGCATTTTAAAAATGGAAGAGCACACATATTGTTAACATATTGTTGCTCTGCACATATGGATAGTAATTATGCCTATGTCCAATTCTAAGGGACTTTTCATTTCAAACATCTTCAAATATTAGTACTGTTGTCCCTTTAACAGATGAACACTCCAAAGTTTTTTTTCTTAGTTGTAGACCTATTTAAAGGGCCTACAAGACCCACTTTGTTACATTTCAGGTTTCTGCTTTTAAATGCTCGTAAATCCAAACAAATATTTTAAAAAATGACTTACTAAGAACAAGCAAGTTTACACAGGAACGTGGAAGTTATTTGATGCCCTGGAAATCTGGAATTGCCAATACCATCTAAAATTCTATTTTACTGGCAATATACAGTACTCAAAACACTGTTTAGGTAAATCAGGGGTCCATTTAAAAGGATGCTTACAGTACCTGAGGTAGTACAATGAGCTTGCTAGAATGGAATGCAGATTTTATAAAAGAACTAAGGTACATTTTCAGCAATGCACATACCGTATATAAGTCAATCCGAGTATAAGCCGAAGTACCTATATTTACCTGAAAAATTTATAAAAACTGTATAACGAGTATAAGCCGAGGGTAGAAATTGCTACTGCCTTCTGATTCAGTATTGTTTTGTGGCTTAAGTTGCCCTTTAAATGGACAGCAGAATTCCCATACAGTAATAGCCAAATCCAGTACCAGTAACCTCCTCCAGATGTTTGGAAACTACAACTCCCAGCATGCTTTGTTGCTGGAAGTTGCAGTTTCTAAACACGTGGAGTGGCAAGGTTCAGTAATCTTTTAATTAAGCTTACCATAATTTACAATTCTCCTGACCCCCATATAATAAAGGACTCTCTGACCCCAATAGTTAAAAATGTCACCTGAGAGTTGTAGTTTTAAGCTGTCATTTGCACTGAACTAGCAGCTGTTTTTTGCCCCAAACTGAGGAGACCCATCAGATTTACAGCATCCAGATGAGCAGTGACAGGGCTGAGTGAGTCCAGCAGCCAAAGGCAGATCAGCTCCTGTAACTTTCTATGCAGGTTAACACAGTGCCACCAACTGGTTACTATCCGCAATTGCAGAGTTTGGCTCTAAATTAGGACTTGACCCGAGTATAAGTTGAGGTTAGTTTTTCAGGCTAACTTTAAAGCCTGAAAAATTCGACTTATATTCGAGTATATACGGTAACCAAAAAAATGTAAATTTCTCTCTTAATAGTCCAGAATGTTAACTGCAACCAGGGTTATGGAGGCAGAGACACTAGCTACATGGAGCTGGAAACAAAATAGAGACTAAGTGCATATTTCACTAGTGTGAAGCAAATATTGGCATCCAACAGCTCTGTCCCGACCGCGCGCCCTATCTTAGGCGCATGCTCGCAAATACAAAAGATAGGGCGCGCGATCGGGAGAGAACAGCTGTTCAGTGGAGAAGTGGCTGCGAGTAGAGCGGCGGTAAGGTAAGTTCCAGGTCCCCCGAGCGTAATATTATTCACAGGGAGGTGAGAATAAGCGTTTTCACCTCCCTGTGAATAATAGAAACTAATGGCAAATTGTTTTTATGGGTTTAGTGTTCCTTTAAATGTTGCGGAAAGTGTGCTGGCAGGCAGGCAAAAAGGTCAAGCATGGGTGACATCTGGAGTGACAGGTCTTTCCCTCAGAGGTTGTCTAAGAGAATCTTGGGAGCAACAACACCATGAAGTCCAAAGAACACGCCAGACAGGTCAGGGATAAAGTTATTGAGAAATTTAAAGTGGGCTTAGGCTACAAAATGATTTCCAAAACCTTGAACATCCCACGATGCGATCATTCAGAAATGGAAGGAGTATGGCACAACTGTAAACCTACCAAGACAAGGACGTCCACCTACAGTCACAGGCCGAACAAGGAGAGTGCTGATCAGAAATGCAATCAAGAGGCCCATGGTGACTCTGGACGAGCTGCAGAGATCTACAGCTCAGGTGGGGGAATCTGTCCACAGGACAACTATTAGTCGTGCACTGCACAAAGTTGCCCTTTATGGAAGAGTGGCAAGAAGAAAGCCATTGTTAACAGAAAAGCATAAGAAGTCCCGTTTGAAGTTTGCCACAAGCCATGCGGGGGACACAGCAAACATGTGGAAGAAGGTGCTCTGGTCAGATGAGACCAAAATGGAACTTTTTGGCCAAAATGCAAAACGCTATGTGTCGAAAAACCAACACTGCACATCACTCAGAACACACCATCCCCACTGTCAAATATGGTGGTGGCAGCATCATGCTCTGGGGGTGCTTCTCTTCAGTAGGGACAGGGAAGCTGGATGGAGCCAAATACAGGGCAATCTTGGAAGAAAACCTCTTGGAGTCAGCAAAAAAGACTTGAGACTGGGGCGGAGGTTCACATTCCAGCAGGACAACGACCCTAAACATAAAGCCAGGGCAACAATGGAATGGTTTATAACAAAACATATCCATGTGTTAGAATGGCCCAGTCAAAGTCCAGATCTAAATCCAATCGAGAATCTGTGGCAAGATCTGAAAACTGCTGTTAACAAATGCTGTCCATCTAATCTGACTGAGCTGGAGCGGTTTTGCAAAGAAGAATGGGCAAGGATTTCAGTCTCTAGATGTGCAAAGCTGGTAGAGACATACCCTAAAAGACTGGCAGCTGTAATTGCAGCAAAAGGTGGTTCTACAAAGTATTGACTCAATGACTTGGCAGTTATTGAGTTGTTAAAAATGTTTGTAATCATGTATGATTTTCGATCCACTTCTAACGTGTACACCACTTTGTATTGGTCTTTCACGTGGAATTCCAATAAAATTGATTCATGTTTGTGGCAGTAATGTGACAAAATGTGGAAAATTTCAAGGGGGGCGAATACTTTTGCAAACCACTGTATATAATCAAGTAAGTAAAGATGTTTTACACGTTGGGACGATGGATAGTATATAACAGTAATTTGTTCCTGTCCATACGTTTTAATTACAATTGAGCACTGACTTCGCCTTCATACCTACCAATAGATGAGAATTTATTTTCTATCCAAAGTTGGAAACCAAAGTTAATGGATTCAAACATCACATTTAAAAGCACCATTAAACAACATCACCCCACAACATAAAAAACACACCACTGATGTATCTCTACCAGGCCAGAAAATGGGCATGATAGAAAGCATCTTAGAAGACACGTCAGTCCTCAAGCCATGACAAAGGCATTGACATGAGCCAGGGCGATGTTGGACTCCATTTCCTATGGATAAGATGCCAAAACAGGGAACCCACCCTATAAATAATGGAGCAACATGGTGGCCTAACTAGGGGCCCTAGGGTATAAAACAAGCTATATTATACAACAGTTTGGAAGGCACAAATGTTTGCTGGTACTAAATGTTTCTTAATTGGGTTGAAGTATATATTCTGTATAGTATACTATACTCCGTATACTGAATTTAAGTGGGGTTTTTTGGTTAATTTTTATAGAATAAAAGTTACATCCGATCATAAAATAAACAAACAAAAACAAATAGTCATTGTGAGTGTATTATTGGTACATAAATATACTTATTTTGCCCTTACAATCTTAGTTCTATATATGTGTTTGGGCTGTCGCTTGTATCCCGTGAAGCACTGGGCCAACCTCCAATATGGGGTTTCGTTGTGCGTTTGGATCCATCTCCATTTCCAAATATTCCAGATTTTGGACCATGTTTTCGTAAAATTTTGTAATGTGTGGGTCATATATTCATTATCATGGATCCACCATATTTTGTTTGGGGGCTTGGTTGTTTCCATAAGGCTGCTAATAGCATTCTGGCTGCTGAGCAAATGTGCAAGTGTCGGTGCCTGAGAATTAAATCCCTTTGTTAGCAAGTTGAATATGGCAGTGTATGGGGATAGGGAAAAGGTTTTTTTTTTTTTTTTTTTTAAATAATCTGGTTTCTAAGATTTCAGTTATTCCATAATTTTTGTGTCTCTGGACATTCTCACCAACAACAGAGCTGATCTGCTGGGGAACCACATCCTTTAAAACAGTCAGGGGGTTGCAAAGAATTTAGTCTGTTTAAGAATATTGGTGTAGTGTACCAGTTATACAAAATCTTGTAAGATTTTTCTTTTGAAATTATGTTAGCGGAGCATCTAGAAGATTGTGTAAAGATTTGTTTCCATTGGAGTTCTGATAGTTGTGTCTGTAGTCTTGTTTCCCATTTGGCTATAGGGGGATCTTAATTTTCTGTGAAGAATGCCATATAGTTCAATATGTTTGTTATTTGATCTCTAGGGTTTGTTTCTCTGGAGCATAGTTTCTCATAGATGGAAGGGTTATTTTGTTTAGTGTCTTTAGAGGCTGTTGTAAAGAAATTGGATAATTGTGTATATTGGTACCATTTTGTATTATCTAATTGAAGAGTAAGGGCTAGGCCACACTAGTGTGTTTTTCACACACGTTTTCGCTCACGATTGCCGCTAACATGGAAATTGCGTGCACATGAACATTCCTACGATTTCATATGCGCATATTCATATTCTCTTTAAAAATATTGAAACCGCATGCACAAACATGCGAATGCAAAGAAATTTCACACGCGATAATGCTCATGTTTGCATGCGCAATTTGGTGCGTTGTAGTGTGTCCTCAGCAACAGACATATTTTTTCCCAAGGGAGTATAATGTGGTCGTGGTCGCATATATCGCTTAGCCTATAACCACTTTTTTGTAGCCAATATTCTGTGAATTGGGTAAACATGCCTGGGGGAAATTTTGGGTTGTAGAAAATGGGGTGAGCATATGAGAGAGTAGGAATCAGTTTGAATTTGGAGTTGCATCTGTCCCATATTTTAGGCTATGGAGTATAGTAAGTGTTAAATATGCGGAGATGAGATGATAATCTTTTGAGGGTATCCATAAAATCAAATAAACATTTAGGGGGGAGAGGAGTTCGTTATCTAAATCTACCCAGTTAGCTCCTCTCTGGCTCCCTTGAGCCCATTGTGTCAACTGAACGAGTCTAGCTGCCTAATAATATTTATGTAGAATCGCAAGACCAAATCCTCCCTTTGCTTTGTGCCTTGCTAGATACTCCTTCTTAAAGGGCATCTATAGTGAAAAAAACACATTGGCCCATTGCAAAGTTAAATTCATGTACTGTGCAGCACTCCCCCCTTCCCCCTCCCCTCTGTTACCTCCTCCATGTCTCAACTCCGGCTACCCCTCAAGCCTATCATGTGCTGTAGGAGTTAATAGTTCAACATCCTGAAAAACACACCCACGCACAGTGGCCAATAGAATGCAAGCTGTCCTGGAGACAGATCCGTGTCCTGATCTCTCTCTTTGTGACCCATCATCAATCAGTGAAGTCTATCAAGAAAGGGGGTCAAGTGCAGCCTTATCTCTGCCATCAAAGCTACCTCTCTGCCCCTGCTAATACTCTTATCTCTATGTTTATTACAGAGTAGGGAGGGACTTGAGCAGGGTCACGTCACAGATTTGATTGACATTACAAGAAGAAGAAGAAGATTGCAATCATGTATTCTTCTAACTTGTGTATCTCTTGATTCACATTACAAGAAGAAGAAGATTGCAATCATGTATTCTTCTAACTTGTGTATCTCAGGACAGAGAGGGAAACTTGAACAAAGTGAAAACACTCTGGGGTTGTGGGGAATTATAGAACACATGGAAAGAAAGAAAAAAAAAGTTAATTTTCCCACTATAGATGCCCTTTAACTGGTAAAGTGAAGTTACAGTAAGGTGTCCTATGTACAGGTAGATTTGTAAAGGTGTTAAGCATATGACTTTAATGGGACACAACTATCCATTTAATGTAGACTCCAATTTGAGAAGTATGCTGTACAATTGTGCCAACATCTTCATTACCCCATAAAAACATTTAATATGGCAGTAGGACCCAAATAAAGTGTTTATAGACGTTGCTACTCATTGTCACAGCAGAGATCACAGTTAGAAAATATACTTTAACAGGAGGCAAACAGGAGACACACCGAGAAACAAGTTCCTTGTGGTAAGCTGAACAAGGAACCCTTTAACTGGAAGACTTACATCTCTGTAATTTTTAAATGTCCATTCTAAGTGTGATCCAACAAGCCTATACTTTTAGCAGGTATGCATGGTAACGGGTGGTCCACGAGTGTGCTCTGGGCAGATCAGTATCCAAGCAAGGGGTCTGCTGAGGATGACTCTATTGCAGCCCCCACCCTGACCCTGGTTGGACACCTTCTGCTATATAGAATCCGATATAGATGTAAAAAGTCTACTAATTTGACTAGAGTTTGACTTGGTCAACAACCAAGTACACAAAAAGTGACATTTTAAAATATATTCTGACAACATGGCTCTGTGTTAAGTGAATCCCTGTTGGAAAGGGATCTTGGAGATTTGGTGGATAACAAACTTAAAGGTAGCAAGCAGTGCCAGGTGGAAACAGTCAGAGCTAGCATGGTATTGTCTTGTATAAAGAGAGGTATGGATTCAAGGGAGGAAAATGTTATTTTCCCTCTTTACAAAACATTGGTACGGTCTCATTTGGAATATGCAGTGCAATTTTGAAATCCTGTGTACAAAAAGGACATCTTTAAAAAAGGAAAGGGTTCAGAGAAGGGCAACTAAATTAATAAGGGGATTGGGGGAGCTTGAATATGAAGAGAGACTGGAAAATGTACAAATATGTATGCTGGAGTAAAGGCGCTTACATGGGGATATGATTACTATGTACAGTGGTTGGCTAAAGTATTAGGCCCCCTTGAAGTTTTCCACATTTTGTCACATTACTGCCACACAAATGAATCAATTTTATTGGAATTCCACGTGAAAGACCAATACAAAGTGGTGTGCACGTGAGAAGGGAAATTAAAATCATACATGATTCCAAACATTTTTAACAAATCAATAACTGCAAAGTGGGGTGTGCTTAATTATTCAGCTCCCTTTGGTCTGTTCAGCCTCAGAGGTTCAAGAGAATCTTGGGAGCAACAACACCATGAAGTCCAAAGAACACACCAGACAGGTCAGGGATAAAGTTATTGAGAAATTTAAAGCAGGCTCAGGCTACAAAATGATTTCCAAAGCCTTGAACATCCCACAATGCAATCATTCAGAAATGGAAGGAGTATGGCACAACTGTAAACCTACCAAGACAAGGACGTCCACCTAAACTCACAGGCCGAACAAGGAGAGCGCTGATCAGAAATGCAATCAAGAGGCCCATGGTGACTGGACGAGCTGCAGAGATCTACAGCTCAGGTGGGGGAATCTGTCCATAGGACAACTATTAGTCGTGCACTGCACAAAGTTGCCCTTTATGGAAGAGTGGCAAGAAGAAAGCCATTGTTAACAGAAAAGCATAAGAAGTCCCGTTTGAAGTTTGCCACAAGCCATGCGGGGGACACAGCAAACATGTGGAAGAAGGTGCTCTGGTCAGATGAGACCAAAATGGAACTTTTTGGCCAAAATGCAAAACGCTAAGTGTGGCAAAAAACTAACACTGCACATCACTCAGAACACACCATCACCACTGTCAAATATAGTGGTGGCAGCATCATGCTCTGGGGGTGCTTCTCTTCAGCAGGGACAGGGAAGCTGGTCAGAGTTGATGGGAAGATGGATGGAGCAAAATACAGGGCAATTTTGGAAGAAAACCTCTTTGAGTCAGCAAAAGTCTTGAGACTGGGGTGGAGGTTAACCTTCCAGCAGGACAACGACCCTAAACATAAAGCCAGGGCAACAATGGAATGGTTTAAAAGAAAACATATCCATGTGTTAGAATGGCCCAGTCAAAGTCCAGATATAAATCCAATCAAGAAACTGTGGCAAGATCTGAAAACTGCTGTTCACAAACGCTATACAATCTGACTGAGCTGGAGCTGTTTTGCAAAGAAAAATGGGCAAGGATTTCAGTCTCTAGATGTGCAAAGCTGGTAGAGACATACCCTAAAAGACTGGCAGCTGTAATTGCAGCAAAAGGTGGCTCTACAAAGTATTGACTCAATGACTTGGCAGTTATTGATTTGTTAAAAATGTTTGGAATCATGTATGATTTTCGATCCACTTCTCACGTGCACACCACTTTGTATTGGTTTTTCACATGGAATTCCAATGAAATTGATTCATGTTTGTGGCAGTAATGTGACAAAATGTGGAAAACTTCAAGGGGGCTGAATACTTTTGCCAACCACTGTATAAATACATTAACGGGCCATACAATAAACTACTTCTTTACCCTCTAATTACCAGGTAAAATGTGGACACATTCCATGACTCTCCACAGTGGTATCCACATATCCTGGAAGCAAAACTTCTAAACACAACACAAAGATGGTTCTATCATAATTAATTTGGCTTGAAGAGCCAAATTACTGTTCTATTTCTTTTTCTTCTTCTTCGTTTTATTCTTCCACTTTTTTGACTATCTCCCCCAGTATTTGAGCTAGACATGAAATTCGGTAGATGTGCGGGGCATATAGGAGAAGTGTGCTATCTTCTAGCTAAGGAATCCGCGGAAGCGTTACGCGCTATCGGCGAATTCCAGGACACACACACACACCTCTCTCTCTCTCCATATACTATAATGGTAACATTCCTTAAATGTGGATATTTCAAACCAGTTTGTTTCATGGTCATAAATACAAACGCTGACACCCTCAACCCCCCACACGGACATAGGTACACCCACCTGCTGACCTACCTTTCCATTCCCATGGAAGCCATACTTAAAGGATAACTAAAGTCAAAAAAAATTTTTGACCAATAATCAAGTTTGTTTTTTTAACCCCCACGTGGCACAGGTACATAACACCTACTGACCTACCCCAACATTACTGTTGCAGCCATACCTAAAGGGTAACTAAAGTAAAAAAAAAAATTTGACCAATCATGAAAAGTTTTTTTAAACCCCCAACCCAACACAGGTACACACACCTACTGATCTACTAATCCATTACTGTGGCAGCTATACTTAAAGGGTATCTAAAGTTAAAAAAAAAACATTTTTTTGACCAATCATCAAAAAAGGCTGTTTTTTTTTAAAACCCCCCCCCCCAACCCGACACAGGTACACACACCTACTGATCTACTTATCCAATACTTTGGCAGCCATACTTAAAGGGTAACTAAAGTTAAAAAAATTTTTGATCAATAATCCAAAAAGTTTGTTTTTTTAAATTCCAACCTGATCCAGGTACACACACCTATTGACCTACTCTTCTATTTTCATGGCAGCCATATTTAAAGGGTAACTATAGTAAAAAAATAAATTTGACTAATCATTAACAAAGTTTGTATTTTTTTAACCCCAAACCCGACACAGGTATACACACCTACTGATTTACTTATCCATTACTTTGGCAGCCATACTTAAAGGGTGACTTATAAAAAAAAATAATGTTTTTGATTATTGATCAGAATTAGTTTTTTTGACTTTAAACTTCCAACTTGATCCAGGTACACACGCCTACTCACCTACCGTTCCATTTTCGTGGCAGCCATATTTAAAGGGTAATTATAGTCAAAAAAATCATCAACAAAGTTTTTTTTTTTTTAAACCCCCAACCTCACCCAGGTACACACTACTGACCTACCCTTCCATTACTGTGGCAGTCATACTTAAAGGGTAACTACAGTCAAAAAAATTTTTTGAACAATTATTTAAAAAGTTTGTTTTTTTAACTTCCAACCTGACACAGGTACATACACCAACTGAGGTACCTGTACATGTACATGTTTTGAGAGCTGTGACATATTATATATATATATATATATATATATATATATATATATATATACATACACACACACACATATACATACATATGTATGAGTGCAGAGAAAAACAGTGAAGCAGTGTTTCATTTACACTGTAAAATGTTCCCTCGTTTATATTTAGGAAATTTGATTTACAGAGGGAAAAACGATAGACAAATAGTAAGTTTGAAATATCTTTCATTTGCAGAAATAGCAACAACGACATGACTAGTTTTGACTGGGATTAAGTTTTACCTTTCTTCCTTTGCTTCTGGACTATTCTGTGCAGGAGCAGGATCTTTTTTCTTTTCTTCTGTGTCTTTGTCAGCTGATGGACCATCTAAAATGAAAATATCTTATTTAAGATTCCAATTGCACTTCACCAAGTGTCTCTATTTTACTAGCTGATGGAGCAATAAAGAATATATTTTATTTAATAAACAGCTTCCATTTCACAGTCTCTTATTAAAGGATAACTGTATTGCCTCAATGGATTTTTTTTAACTGCTTTAAAAAGAGTAATGGTATGCAGAACTCCCCATACATTTTTTCCTGATTTCGAACCTCTCTCTGCCTTCAATTAGCCATGCTGTGAAAGAGGCGTAACAATTGTCTGCCTCTAGCGATCACTCAAAGCTAGCATGCGAGAAAACACCCTTGATCAACTATATTATGTAGGCTGTTATCTAGCAACAGGAAATTTTAAGTTTGTTCGACTGGCAGAGGAGGAGAAGAGAATTTGTAACAGACATTGCCACCAGCCAATGACAAGTGATGTGTTAATCAAGGCCCTGGGCCAATTAGGAGGCAGGATTTTATCACTCATTTTTGCTGTGTGATATCTAAGGGAGGGCAGCACGGTTATAAATGTGAGTTTTATTTAAACACGTTTTCAGCTGCTGGAAGGGTGGACATGTAATGGGGGTGATTTTTTTTATATTGTTGTCCTTTAAGTATGGACCATCTTAAAGGGACACTAAAGTAAAAAAAAACGCCTGTACCCTTTTCTATATTTTAAAGCTGCAAGAAACTTGATCCCTTTCACCATATTTCATAAGGTGATGTTCAACTCACTACTAATTGGTATGAATTAGCATTCTCTTTCTGCCCAGCCCCTTCCAGTACCTGAGACTAAGCTAGAGTGGGGACCATGTGTAGTGGAGATAAGCTAGCCCCATCCACTCGTGGGTGTATAAGCCCCGTCCACTCACAGGTGCCGTGGGCCACTCAGACTCCCTTACCTACTCTGTCAGGACTTCACACAGCAGAGAGGAGAAGGGACTTCCTGTCTCCCTCACACACTGAGGGAGTCTGAGGCTGTGCTCGCCGGCGGCACTGTGCAGAAGAAGGTCTAGGAATGTTACAGAAAATAACTTTCTGGTCAGTCATTTCTTTATAGCAGGTAGAGAGGTGGTTGATGGCTCGTTTTAAAGGTAGGAAACTGGCCTTTCATTTAAACTCAACTTGTTTGGAGACCACAGTTCCCCTTTAATAATGCTTAGTCCTTTTCAAGATCTTATTGCTGAATCAGTTAGCCATGCAGTGACAAAATTAAGCAATGATTTCTTAGAAAGTTTATAAACATAGTTGGGCCAGGGGGAGGTGCTGGGGTATGGAAAGAGGATGGGTGATTGACAGTTCCTTGCTGCCAGACTGTATCCCTCCAAAAAAGAACAAGAAAAATCAGAGATAAAGAAAAATAAAGAAACCCTTATTACTATGTGATTTAGCACAGTTTAAATGGTGTTAAATGCGACATGCTAAAACTATTTAAAGCTAGGTACACACCTAGCGATTTTTTCTCCTGACCGACCGTTCGATACTTTCGAACGGTCGGCCAGGAGGAAGGACTGTCGGTCGCGGCAAAAGCAGCCACGTCCGATAGTCACCGCGACCGATCGTACGGTCCATAGAGGACCGCACGATCTGACGAGGTTTTCCACCCTGTCCGATCGTGCTTTCGTCCGATTTGGACGAACGGTCGATCGGACATGGGCACATTCGAATGCGATAATTTCGGTCCGATCGACCGATACACTGAACTATCGGACGATCGGACCGAAATATCTAATCGTGTGTACCCAGCTTAAAAAAAAAAAACACAATGATGCTCTGGATTACATCCAGTTTTTATTGGATTGATCAGCATCCAAGGTGAAAGAAAAATAAATCCTTGTGAGAACATAGCAAAATAGCAACATTTCAAACGGATTAAAGCAAATTGACAAAAAATATCAAATAAAAAAATTACATAAACTACAATAGCTAGAAAGCGGATAGGTTTAGGGCTAATCTGTCATGAAGCAAAAATATGCTCTTCCCCTTCCCTATGCCTCTCAAAATATTTGCCTCCTCTACAAGCTTTCACATGCTCAGAGCAAGAATTTAAGGAAATAGCATTCAGTCATGGGCTGTGATGTCATCTGTTACATCCATGACTGACAGATTAGAAGAACCAGGAAGCAGAGAGGTAACAGAATATCAGGGAGCATTTCAGATTAGACTTGCATCTCTCGGATTTTAATGCAGTTCTGGGTTTGGGGGGGTGAGTTACCTTTATACAATTTTACATTTGAGGGGTGAACTTGTGCTTTAATTCTATTTACACTGAATAGCTTAATAATTAATAGCTTAAGCGTTCACAGCACAAATATACACCACAGGGAGAGGTGCAGAGCAGAGGGTACAGGTGATGTCAAGATATAGAAGGCAGGATGTGTTTACCTATTCAGTACCACCGGCTGCACAGAGATGTGATCCAGGATTTAAATTAAAGATATCAAGCTTTTATTTACCCCTAACTTGTTTGGAGTCCACAGTTATTTAATGATAGTAAAAGGAGAGGTAGTCATACTTCCTCCCATACAACTCTAGATCCACAGAGCAAAGAAATTAGATTTGGGGTTTATTGGATTACAGTAGTAAAATGCTCAATCACAAAATCGTTCTAATAGGTTTAACATTTTGATTACCCAAGAGCTTTTTCCAAGATTTGATGAGAGATTTTGCTAATGAGGTTACTTCTTCTTCCCCACTTTGTTTCCGTATAGCATTCACAGACATTCCTATGCGAGTGGACTGCAGAAAGGAAAAAATTAAGAAATGTTAACACCACTCCATTATATGATCTAACACAGGATATACGGGCTCTGACTAAAGTCTCGTCGCTTGTGTACAAATAGACCTGAAGTGCCGCTTATCAATAATTCTAATGCAGATTTTGTTTCAAGAAATGGTTCATTTTACCCATAACAGCTTTTGTAATAATGTTTCCATGCAAAACGAAACTAACAAAAATATTCTAATATTCACAACTTGGTAAAGCCCATTAAGTCAATTTTTGCAAAGAAATAAGTGTTGTTGCCTTGTCAAATGGGCTTCACCTGTAACTAATAATGGATCAATTAGGTGTCAGGTGTGTATAAAAAGAACCCCAGTACACTAGACCTTCACATCAACTGCAAATAGACCTCCTCTGCAAACATGCCTAAGATTCACCTTGAGACTAAAGTGTTGATTATCAAGAGGCTGAAGACCAAATCCACTGCTGATGTGGCGCACACCTTCAATGTCTCTCAGGGTCAAGTTCAGAGGATAAAGAAAAGATTTGAAGAGAGTGGAGAAGTTTTTGACAAGCCCAGGTCAGGCAGACCCCGCAAGACAACTGCTCGAGAGGAAAATCCAAGGCAAGCCCATTTTCAACTGCAGCAGAGCTCCAGGAGACCTGGTCACCTAAAATCCCTGCGTCAACCAGAACAGTTTGTCGGATTCTGTCTTGAAATGGCCTCCATGGTCGAATCAGTGCCCATAAGCTAGCACTAAACAAAAGACAATTGAAAAATCATGTGGCATTTGCCAAGTCCCACAGCCTGCTAAAAGGATGGACACGTGGAAAAAAGTGTTTTTTTCAGATGAATCTTCTGTTGAATTACACCACAGTCGCCGCAAATATTGCAGCGACTAATTGCTTTTATTTATCCAGGGTTTAGCAGGCTGTTTGTAGTAGCAATCTTATGGAGGTAGCCAATATGCAATTAGAATTGTTTGTGCACTAGGATTCTATTTTTTGTATGTATTATATTTTTAATCTCTAGTTGCACTTTAATATGGATGTACAACAGCCCAATTTTCTAAATATTGCAGGAGACCTACTGGAACCCGCATGGAGCAGAGATTTTCCCAGAAAACAGTGAAGTTTGGTGGAGGCAAATTCATGGTCTGGGGTTACATCCAGTATGGGGGTGTGCGAGGGATCTGCAGGGTGGAAGGCAACATCAATAGTGTAAAATACCAAGAAATCTTAGCTACCTCATATATTCCCAACCATAAAAAAGACCAAATTCTGCAGCAGGATGGTGCTCGATCTCATCCTTCCATCTCCACATCAAAGTTCCTTAAGGCAAAGAAGATCAAGATGCTCCAGAATTGGCCAAGCCAGTCACCTGACATGAACATCATTGAGCATATGTGGGATAGGATGAAAGAAGAAGCATGGAAGAAGAAATCAAATAATATTGATGAACTCTGGGAGGCATGCAAGACTGGTTTCTTGGCTATTCCTGATGATTTCTTCAATAAATTGTGTGAATCCTTGCCAAACCGCATGGATGCTGTCCTTCAAGCTCATGGAAGTCATACAAGATATTAAATTTGGATCTCACAGCACCACTATTTAATTTGCAGACATGTTTTTGGATTGGCTGTAAAGTAGATCATTTTCTGTATAGGTGACTACACTTTTGTCTTGCAACATTTTGACCTTTCTGTCTTGATTAAATGATAAATCTTTTTTCAGTGAAACTATTTTTTACCAGTACATTTAGTATTATTTGGGAGGGCTTTAGCTTTTAATATGAGCTATTTCTAACACCAATTGATCAATAAAAAATCTGGTTAATAGCAGGAGTTACTGCAAAATACACAGGTGACAAGACTTTTGTCAGAAACTGTAAACAATTTGTGTTTTGACTGTACTGTTGTGCAAATGGCTATAATTTTTTAATAAACCCACTTAATTTTAATTAATTGTGTTTTTGTAATAAAAAATATCTCATGCTTATTCCTGTCTTAGGATGGTGGAAGCCAAGCCATATACAGTTGGTCTTCCACCTTGGATATTATGGGAAATTATAATTAGACAGTCACAATTGGTATCCGTTATTACAAACTTGACTCCAACCACTGCAATAAGTGAAAGCTATAAATGAAAGTGAAACTCACCCAAGTGTACAAAGCACATATTTCCATTTAATAAACCACCTCACGAGAAGCAAACTCAATCACTTTTTAAAATGTTTCAATATTTAACAAGGTGCAAGGAAAAAAACACCAAAGATCCAGCTATACCTAAAAACACCTTGCCTTTTTTGTTAATGTTTGAAATGTCACATTGGCAACAACTTTATATATATTTCTTACCTTTACAAGTCAAGTCATTAATTTTGTATAGTCAACCAATTGCTGTCCAATCATCTTATAAACCATTCTAGTTTCTGAAAGTTTGTTTTCATTTGTTTCTGTGCAAGCTGTTTTACAATGTGAAATCGCCTGATTTGAGCAAATGGTTCACAGTGTTTCCATACCATCTGTCTCTGGACAAAATAAAAAGACTGGTTTTCTCTTTCTGCATTTTAAATACAGCTGCCATCAGAAAATGTTAAAACTTCCTTTGTTTTTTTGGGTAAAAGAGTAAACCATAGATACCCCAATATCACACACCCATTAACTGCACAAGTCATTATACCAACACCGTTTTTTTAATTCTACGATTGCGAATCTTAAAAAAATTATTGAAAAAAATACCATAAGACGAAAGTGCATGTCCACCCCTAACAAAAAAAAATTGGACAACTGTCAGTTGCTAACTCCCAACTGACATATTTTGCACTTTATTAATTGCATTAATTATCAGATATTAAAGGATAATTGCTTTTTTTTCTGGCAGAATAAGCTTGTCCCTCCCTCCATGCAGTCAGCCAATAATTGACTGTTTCCCCTGCTGCCTCCTTTGCACTTGTATAAGCTTATAAAAAGCTATATCTGTTGTATTCAATTAGATCAACTGGACTTGAAGTTTAGTTCTTGAAGACGTTTCGCTAGTCATCAGACTGGCTTTCTCAATTCAGAATGACTTGTACAAGAATCTTTGGCAATTGTGTACCCTGGAAAATCCCAATTAGCATATCACAGCCAAGTGTTAAGGGCGTGATTGGATAGTGGCTAAGAGGTGTTATAGGAACGCCCAGAGTAAGGTGTCAAAACAGCATTGCACATGGCAGACAGTTGGTGTCGAACCCCCCCACCTCTATTTAGGCTTGGTTTCTTTATTTTCACATAAATGGCCTCCTTAACACCTCTCTTGAACCAGTCACGTTTCTTTGCCAATATGTTAACATTATAATCTTCAAAAGATATGTCCTTTATCCTTAAGATGCAGGTACACGGCTGAGTCCTGACCCGAGGAATTGGCTCTTCTGTGCTGGGCCATACGTTGATGCAGTTGCTGTTTGGTCTCCCCCACATACAAATCAGAGCATTCTTCACTGCACTGCACTGCGTATATGATGTCACTTTTCTTGTGTTTCGGTATTGGGTCTTTTGGATGTACCAATTGCTACCTCAGTGTTGTTCGGTTTAAAGCAGACAGGGATACGGTGTTTTTTGAAAATTCTTCTTAATTTCTCGGAGACCCCTGCTACATAAGGCATGAACATGTTCTTTCTCCTGTCTTGCTTTTCACCTTCACTGTTGGTGTTCGCGTTCTTTTCTTTCCTTCTATTTCTTTTGACAGAGGCCCAGTCTGGATTTCCACAAGTTTCAAGGGCTCCTCTGAGATGTTTCATTTCTTTAGCCTTCGCCTCTGTGCTAGTGGGGATGTTCTCAGCTCTATGTTGCAGGGTTCTGATGACACCCAGCTTGTGATCTAAAGGGTGGTGGGAGTCAAACATCAAATACTGATCTGTGTGTGTTGGTTTTCTGTAAACCTCTACTTCCAGTTTACCATTTTCCTTAACTTCTACCAAGCAGTCCAAGAAAGCCAGCTTGTTGTTTTGTACCTCTTCCCTTGTAAATTTGATGTTTTGGTCTACCACATTGATGTGTTCTGTGAAAGCTTGTACTTCCTTCTGGTGGATTTTAACCCAGGTGTCATCCACATATCTGAACCAGTGGCTGGGTGCTATGCCCTTAAAAGTATTAAGCGCCTGTTTTTCTACCTCCTCCATGTAAAGGTTGGCCACAATGGGTGAAACTGGAGATCCCATAGCACATCCGTGTTTTTGCTTATAGAACTTATCCCTGTATTTGAAATAGGTGGTATTCAGGCACAAGTCCAGTAAGGAACACACCTGTTCTGGGTTGAGATCAGTTCTGCTGGTAAGAGTGCAGTCTTGGCCGTCTTTTCACCATGTCAACAGCCTCCTTGGTGGGTATACAGGTGAAGAGAGATGTCACATCATAGGACACCATAGTTTCTTCTGCACCAAGTACTATATCTTCAATCTTGTTGGTGAAATCCTGAGAGTTCTGGATGTGATGCTTAGAACTTCCCACCAATGGTCCTAAGATGTTGGCTAGGTATTTTGCTACCTTGTATGTTACAGAGTTGATGCTGCTGACTATAGGTCTTAGTGGTGCCCCTTCCTTATGTATCTTTGGGAGTCCATATATGCATGGACGTGCCTCACCAGGGTAGAGGCGATGATACATTGCTCGATCAATGGCTTTATCCTTTTGAAGCTGTTGTAGTAAGTCTATGACGCTTTTCTTGTAACGGCTGGTGGGATCCCTTGTTAAAGCCTCATATGTGCTGTTATTGGCCAGGAGCATGGTCACCATATCATGGTAGTCTGAGGTGTTGAGTACCACTGTGCATCTTCCCTTGTCTGCCGGTAGAATGGTGATACTGGAATCTTTCTTGAGTGATGTTAAGGCTCTTCTTTCCTGTGTGGTCAGGTTAGATGAAGGAGTTTTAGCACTGGCCAAGGTTGCAGATACCTTAAGGCGAAGTTGTTCTGCCTCACTCTGTGGTACCTTATTATTGTGAATTGAGGCTTCTGTGGCTGCTATAATATCCACCACAGGGATGGCTTTAGGAGTGATGGCAAAATTCAAGCCCTTAGCAAGGACTTCCATTTCTGGCTGGGTCAGGGTCCTGTTAGACAAGTTTCTCACCCATTTCTCCTTGTTTGATGAAGTGACACGTCCCTCCTTTTGTATCGAAGGCAGTTGTTCTCCTTTGGGGGTGCTCTGGAATGACAGAATAGAGAACTTGTTCTGTTGCCTTTGTTTGCCCTTACAGTGCTGAGAAAGCTGTGCTTGTTTGGTGAACTCCATCACTCTTTCCCAGATGGCCACAGGCAGCTGTGAGGCCAACTGTCTGCCATGTACAATGCTGTTTTGACACCTTACTCTGGGCGTTCCTATAACACCTCTTAGCCACTATCTAATCACGCCCTTAACACTTGGCTGTGATATGCTAATTGGGATTTTCCAGGGTACATAATTGCCAAAGACTCTTGAACAAGTCATTCTGAATTGAGAAAGCCAGTCGGATGACTAGCGAAACGTCTTCAAGAACTAAACTTCAAGTCCAGTTGATCTAATTGAATACAACAGATATACCATGACCTGGATGAATGAGAACCTTCACAAGCTTATAAAAAGCCCATTGAGCAGAAGTAGAAGGCAGATACCATTGCCAAAAAGAAACAGCACTTATTAAATATCTGGTTTCAAATGCATGTAATTAACTGATAAAAATAGCAGTTTATGTTGTTTTAAGGGTGGACATGCCCTTTAATTCTGAAACATGCCTCCTGCCAACAGGCATAGGCATCTGCAGTGTCAAAAAATAATGCAAGACAGGTGCCAATTTCAAATTGAACAAGATCTTTATCTGAAAGTGAAACGCTACTAAATGGCTAATTGACATTCCTGTAAATGTAGGCTGATAATATCAATTTTGTGGATATCCTCCCAGCTGAACCAGTTTATTTGGTGGCTACAAACATGAAATCTAAACTGCTATGAACATAACAGCCAAAAAAGAAGCAATAACAATTCCTACAAGCAAGGTTTAAGAACTTTAGACTACATTATGTATATAGCAGTCCACATGAACACTGCATATTAAAAAGGTAGTAGTGCAGATAATTCAAGATGTTTTTGTTAGTAAGCAGTAATCCCTATAAATTGGGATACACAGTGCTATTAGAAAGGTATTTGCCCCCTCCCAATTTTTTTTCTCCATGTTAGTCACACTTAAATGTTCAGATCATCAAGCAAATTAAACTATTAGACAAAGATAAACCTTGTAAACACAAAATGTGTTTTAAGTGATGATTTTTTTAAAAGAAAAAAAAATCCAAACCTACATCGTACTATGTGAAAAAGCAATGTCCCCTAAACTTATTAAAGGGCATGTCCCCCCAATAAACTAGAATTTCACCCACTACTGGCCCCACTGTGTAGTGCATAAAAATCCTTACCTTACATCCCAGCTCCAAATGGTTCTCTTGTAATGTCCCCCAAAGTCCAGAAAACTGGCCACCAGGAGCCTGGCAGGGAGGGAAATTGTTTCTTCCTCGGAGATGTCCTCTCAGAGGTTTTTGGCTTGCTCAGAGCAGCCCTTGCCCCCCCCTCCCTCTCCCACCCGTTTTGCTCTCCCTCCCTTTAAATAAATCTAAAACCCCTTTGATATATAATAGGTCTTCCTCTCCCAGTCCCAACTGCTATAATAGATTTTCCAGAAACTCCCCCGAACTCTACTTACCTTACCTCTTTCCCCCGGGGTTCTGTGCAGCCGGCAGACACGTCCGTGATTGGCTGCCACTCAGCCAATTACAGACTCGGCTGCCGGTCCGGCCCCCTGCTTGCAGTTTCATGCAAGCAGAGAGCCGGGACTGTGCATCGGAGGAAAGAGGGAAGGTAAGTAACAATTGGGGGAGTTTCTGGAAAATCTATTATAGCAGTTGGGGCTGGGGGAGGGGGTTGACATGCCCTTTAAATGGCTGTTCTATCTCACCAGCAACAACTGCAATCAAGCATTTGCAATAACTGAGATTTTCACATCGATGTGAAGAAGGTTTGGCCCACTCTTCACTTTAATTCAGATTATATTCAGAGCATGGCCATGCCAAAGCATCTCAATTGGATCCAAGTCTGGACTTTAAAGGAAAGTAAATTCTCCAGACAAAATTGTCTCAATAGACAAAGAACATTTTGAAAATATACAACAAGCCCCGTGGTTGCTTGGTGATTTATGAAATTAACCTGTGGGTACTAGTGGTCAGATCCCATAATCCACCTTAACTGGGTGGATTATGTGCACAACAGGTCAAAAGGAAGTTGCAGCCTCGCTTCCTAGAAGCTGACAGACAATCACATAGCAGCAGAGGGATCCTCCCTCTCCCCGACACAGACCAGGAATTTCAGGCTTTTTCCCCCCCAAAACACATGTAATGCGTGTAAAAAAGTAAATCTGGGGAATAGAACCTGCAACATGTGCATTTGCTCTGCCTTGCTAAAAGCAGACCTCTTACTGCTAGGCTAAGAGATAATATATAAAACATTGGTACATGTAGATTATTGTACTAGGAACATAATTGAAACAAAAATTAAAGAGCATGTCCACCCCATTTACTAACTTTTGGTGTACTGTAGGGCTCCCTCCCTCAGGCCCAATCGCCATATTAGTTTTTGCAGAAACTCCCCCGATCATTACATACCTTACCTCTTTCCTCTGATGTACTGTCCTGGCCCTCTGCTTGCATGAAACTGACCGGACTGGCAGGACGTGGCTTCCAGCTATCCAGAACGCCGAAGGAAAGAGGTAAGGGAAGTACAATTTGGGGGAGTTTCTGAAAAAATATGGCGGTTGGGGCTGGGGGAGGGAGCCCTACAGTAAACCAAAAGATTTACACTAGGGGGAGGGCAAAACAGGAGGGAGAGGGGGGTGGTGGCTGCAGGGTGCATGGCAAAATTCTCAAAGAGGAGAGACAGGGGGTCAGTTTTTGGGGCTTAGGAGAGACATAGCAGGAGAACCATTTGGAGCAGGGATGGCAAGGGTAAGGATTTTATTACACTACAGAGTGAATCTGGGGTATTGAACTAGTGACCACCACTGAATAAGCAGAGAATCTAGCTACATTTGGAAGCTTTATCTTTTGCTAGGAAAAAAGAACAACAAAAAAAGAAAATGGAATATGGAAATCCCTTAGGGCTTAGGAGAGACATAGCAGGAGAACCATTTGGAGCAGGGATGACGGTAAGGATTTTATTACACTACAGAGTGATCTGGGGTATTGAACTAGTGACCACCACTGAATAAGCAGAGAATCTAGCTACATTTGGAAGCTTTATCTTTTGCTAGGAAAAAAGAACAACAAAAAAAGAAAATGGAATATGGAAATCCCTGATAAGACTTTGAAAGCTGCTCGTTACCCTGCAGTTTATTTTCCAGCAGTTCACACTGACTGGTATATAAACTGCAGGGTAACAAGCAGCTTTCAAAGTCTTATCAGGGATTCCATATTGGAATTTATTTTTCACATGTACTAAATGCAACATACTAGAGAAGAATCTTAAAATGTATTGGTGTTCTTGGGAGAAAAACTTTCACATTAGGTTTTTAAAAATGTAAGTTTAGTTCTCCTTTAAAGGGTAACTGTGGTCTTGAATTCTTCCAAACCAGTAAGGATTATATAAAAAGCCTTCCACCACACCTTCAAAATAAAACATAAATCACCTAAATTTGTGAGAAGTTATTGCTTGAGAAGTTCAGCAATATTACTTCCTGCTTGAACACTTCCTGTTTTAGCCATGTGACTAGCCTCTGCCTGCATTAATAGGCTCCTCTTCTCAACTGTAAATTTTTCCCCCCAGGTACTTCCCAATTTGCCCAGCATTAAGTCTTTACTGAGCATGCTTCTCCCCCGGGGAAGGCAGAGGTAAGGTGATGTCACTAAAGCTACTAGAAGCAGGAAGTTTGAACATTCACCCCAATATAATTTCTCACAGGATAAAGTCAGAGATGTAATTGTTGTCTCATTATAAAGGAAACACTGCAGGTTTTCTTTTTTTCTTAACTTGTTTGGAGACCACCATTACCCTTTAAGCTATACAGAGGTAGGCTTGCGTGTTTTAGATCATCATTATTCAGCTGCAGAAAACAAGTGTGCTTACAGGGCATGTCCACCTCAAAAAACCTTTTTTAACAGAGTTCTGCCTACCTAACTGACCCTAAATGCATGTTAGGAAAACGATCTCCAGTTACCTGCTTCCCCCCCCCCTTTCCTCCTCCTTCTATCAATCATTCTCTTGACTCTGCACATCACACACAGTCTAATCAGCCATGCAAAATGACTTTTAGAACATACCTGTTGTTTAAATCACAATCAACATGTAAAAGGCAAAATGCAGCCACCAACAATAAATTCCAGCTCCGTTCTAGCAGATGACTGGATGCACTGTTTTTCTGTAAGTCGCGAAAATGGAGCATGATGATTGGCTGCCGATGTAAGCCACCAGATGGGCTGAAAGTTCCCTGCTCTTCCTGGAAGGGGAGGGGGGGTTCCTTATCTGCAGGGAGCATGCATAGTTTTGCTTTTAACAGTCTCAAAACAGAGGAGAAGGGGAGTATGCTTGTGGTGATGACATTCCCCTCCTAGTCAGTGAAAAGGTGGAACAGAAGTCAGGGTAAGACCGTTAAAATTATTTTTAAAGGACCTTTCTTTTCAAACTATGTTTTTTAGAGACTGGATTTGACCTTTAAGCTAGGTACACACAGTACAGATTTCTGAAATATGACAGACAGAATCTGCAAGATCCTGTCTGCCATTTTTCAAAGATCTGCATACACACAGTCCCGAGCATTCTCCCTATGATAGGGAGAACGCTCGGGACTGTATGTTTCCATCGGCCGCACTAGACTCCTCTATAGGGATTTCCATCGGCCGACCCGATCATTCAGGAAACGAAGGTACACACATAATGATAAAGCCCCGATACCGTATCTGGGCTTTATCGTTACTGTGTGTACCCAGCTTAAGTCACAAACTAATAGTTGGACATTTTCCTTCAGGATATTATGGTAAGAGAGCAAAATTCATGGTTTAATCAGAGCAATTTTAAATTTCTTTGATGACTTGAACAATACACATAATAGGGAGATGGTTTGAACATGATTGAATTTTTAAGGCCCTATTTATAGCAGTACATTTTATCCTTGGAAAAAAAAGGATTTCGATCAGTGCATCTTCTATTTAATATTAAGTTGTGAACAAAATAAATCTGAGCACACCTGAAGCAGCTCCAAGGTCATAGGAAGATTTTTAAGTTCTTTCAATAAATCCAGAGCTCCTGCCTAAAAAAGAAAGAAGAAAACAAAGCACCGTCAATAAATAAAACTCTATATTGTGACTAATAATTCAACATCTAGGGGTTAGCCACAAAATTCATCCAAAAAGATATATACAGGCAACAGGTACTTTGTAAACCTATAGTAGGGGAGGTGCAAGTAAATGGCCAAAGAATACAATAGCAAACAATAGGAAAGCCACACTGCAACACTCTACTTATTAGTAAATGTAATGTAAAATTCCTTTAATAGTATATGCAGGGATAATATCATTAAAAACATATGCATTCTAACTTCAACAATTGTATATTATATAATACATGCAGTCACATAAAGGTAGGTACCCTCTGTGTATCACACACAACTATACTGTATCGTCGTGCAACAAAGGTAAGTAGTCATAGTCACAGGGTTCAGTAACTTGCAGGTAAGGTATGGAGTATCCCCAAGCAACGTGAAGGTAGAGGGCTTAAAAATGGCGGGCAGTTGAGAAGGACGCGTTTTGCTCCTTCTACATCATGGGATCTTTCTCAACTACTGATTTACCAGCTGTCTGTAGACTCTTTAAATCCGAATGTACCGGAAATACCCACAATAATCTGCAAGCCTTGCGAATAAGAAAAGGCATGACCTATTTCCTCCCCATAGATTTACTACCATAGGCTGGGATATGTCACATTTCATACGTAAGGGCGTCTAAAACAAAATAATTTTGATGCCCACACAGATTCCTTGAGAATTACCCAGAGCCTCTTGTATGTCTAAGCTCCCTCTTGACCGTGAAGCGCAGGACTTCTAACAGGATTGGGTGACCTCCATTCCCCAGATTTAACTCTTTGAAGTACTTTTAAAAGGTAAATGTTGTCTAAAGAACATTCTCATACCAACCCAACAGGCCTAGGTGTATGTCCTTAACTTCTCTGGATCTTAATTTACAGGCTTGTAAATTTACACTTCCCAGAATGCCCTTTTCTGAGTCTTTGTGTACATGATAAGTTGTGTAAAAAGCTTCATCACCCAAAAATAAATGCTTTCTGTAGCTCTGTAGCTAGTTACAGAACTATAACCATTTCTGTCCTTTCCTCCACCTATGGACACCTTAGGGCAGTGTCTCTCAACATTTTTATCCTTATGGAACCCTTGAAAAAATTTAATATCTCAGGGAACCCTTACATAAAATCAATATTACTTATTTTTATTTACCTCTCAAACATCAATACACATAATTCACACAAAAATAGAACATTGATAAATATATAAAAAAAAATATCTGTATTCAACAAAATTGTGGATCTATATAGTTTGTCAATCTCTTGAAGACCCCATGCAACCTCTCAAGGTCCCCTAAGGTTCCCCGGACCCCTGGTAGAAAAACGCTGCAATATATGTTTGGCATCTCAGACAGAATTCTGGTCGCTAAAGTCTCGGCAAGCCTCAACTAAACAGCTTTAAAAGTTACAGGTTACAGACAGTATAGAAAACCAAAGAACCGAAAAAATATAAATTTGTTTAAAAAAAAAAAAACCTAGCATGTGATGCTTCCAGTATTTTTTCTGTATATAGTCAAAGCCAAGCATTAATTTATTAAATATAAATTAATAAATATTGTATCATTTGTGCATATTTAACATACCATCCAGAGCTACAGACAGTCCAACCTTTTTACCCTACGCATAATCCCAACCTAACTGGTGTTCCAGAGGAGGGCAGAAAAAAGCAGTTTACTTTAAAAGGGAAAAAAAATCCTAGTTGACCAGGACCCCTTGATCAACCAGAACTATACTTATTTTTACCTGTAACTTTTAATATTTTTCCATTTTAAAAACGTATACAAGTCTCTCTTGAAGCTATTCATTTCTGCTGCTAGGTTTCAGTTTACCGTTCTCACTATAAAGTATCATTACATAAAATGAGATCTATTTTCTTCTAATCTTAAAGAATGTCCACAAGTGTTCCAAAATGAACTATTAGCGAACAATGAACCAAAGTTGCACAGCCAATTATCATATTTGTATAAATAAATAACCATATCTATACACTGACTATAAAATTATGCCATTATGTGTAATTTCAATTACACACCATGGTTGACAAGTGTACACATTGTGAGAAATGCTGAAAAGTGGGGGGGGGGGGGGGGAGAGACTTGCAACTATTTTGCAGATGAACAACATACACAACATACCACTAATGTACACTCATACACTAATTTGAATAGAGAAACACATATGCATAATTTTCCTTACACGTGACTATTCGGATTCCGACAACGACATGCCAACCTACAGGTAACTGCACCCTGCTCCACCAATGTGAGGCTTACAAAGTAAATTTGATGTTTAGCATCAGAGGTTTAAAAATGCATCTTAATTTCCACATATCACTTCTTAATCAGTAGAAACTGTAGCAAGCTAGCAATATTTAAATAACACCACACCAACAGGGCTATATGATAAACTATTTATTTCAAACTGTATTTTAATTTCTAATTAGTTTCAATATTCTATTGAAACTGCATTTCAACAAAATAATCTTAAAGGGCAATTGGAGTATGGTGAAACATAACAACCCTTATTTTCAGAAAAAAATAAACTTGAGTGGCTTGGTAATTGCACCAATAATTAATAAGTGGTGCTACCCAATCAATGTTCCTGTGACATTCTCCAGCCTGGACCATTAATTTACATCTGACATTTTAGAATAATATCAATCCAGAAAACCCAAAACATGTTGCATTGAATCAAGATTATAGAAATGTGGTCTAAAACACCAGTAACTGTTAAAAAGACGCCATTTGCTTAATGCAAGATAATTCTGTGCAAAACAGAAATTTCACTATTGCAGATTTTAAGTCACATATATGTTCATTTAACCACTACCAAACCATAGCTACTTAGACAGCTCAGTACAATCTCTCGGTACTTTAAGGTTTCACTAAATTCACCAAGGTGGTTGTGAGTTGCTTTTAAAGACAAGCGAAGCATCACTTTAATTAGAGGTTTCTGGGCTACATGTTATAAAATGTGTTTGAGGAGACATAATGATAGGTCATGTGTGTGAGACAATGATTAGATGGTAAAGTTCTTGGAAGCAGGGGGCCAATGTGAATAGATTAAATAGTTGTAAACCACTGCAGATTATGTACATCTAGTATTCCGAAAAATATCTCCAAGAACAAAACTTCCAAGTCCAGTTGATCTAACTGTATACCACAGATTCACCATCATCTGGAATAAATTAGAAAGTTCACAAGCATATTGCAATATATGTAGAGTAAAATATAATTAAATCTGTTCTGGATGAGCACAGCATCTAATAGTATATGACCTATAGGAAACACTGATAATCCAGTGGTGCCCAAAGGGGTAAATACTCAAAACTACACCAAAAAACAGGGGGCTCAAAGGGAGATCTCCAAACAAAGACCCCTAACAAATGAGCACATCCAATATTAGGTCAAAAATACAAAGGTGTTTATTCATAGTCAAACACTACACCCCAGGTACCCCAAGAATTATCCCCTTCTCAACAATAAAAAACAAAGTGCTGTCTACAGTAAAACACCAAACACATAACTTACACAATAATTCTCGGGCCACTAAAAATGCCCATAAAATAGTCCTGCAGATACTTAGATATCAGAATAAAAGAATACACCTAAGATGGTAAAAAAAGGTAGAATTAAGATCTCACGTTCCTCAATATCTCTACAAATCAGTCAGCGTGAATCTCCTCCAAACCTTCTTCCCTCGGCTAGATGTTATCCTGCAGATCCAACGATCTCCACACCATCTGTGTAAAAGCAACAAAACAGGGCACCCAGCTGGGACTTACGTGAGAAGCCAGGACCTATCTCCAAGGAAGACAGGACGGACCACACTCTCCACCCGGTGTCGATACCATGAAGCGGAACGCCGTCTCCACTACGTTCATCCCTCAAACATTCGGAGCCATCCGATATCTAAGTGGACACTGCAGGGCCCCAATCTCACCAAATGAGTGCAACAACCTACGCGCGTTTCACCTGTGCGCTAATAGAGCAAGGGATTCATCAGGGTCTCCAGGTTTTGGAGGAGATACCCGCTGACTGATTTGGAGAGATATTGAGGAACGTGGGAATATTATAATATATAATATTATTATTATAATAAAATATAATTCTACCTTTTTTTACCACCTTAGGTGTATTCTTTTATTCTGATATCTAAGTATCTGCAGGACTATTTAATGGGTATTTTTAGCGGCCCGGGGACGCCCTGACCGCTCTTTTGATAATTATTGTGTAAGTTATGTGTTTGGTGTTTTACTATAGACAGCACTTTCTGGTTTTTTATTGTTGAGAAGGGGATAATTCTTGGGGTAAGAGTAAAATATAAGCATGGTTATTAGCACGGTGGCTCAGTGGTTAGCATTGATGCCTTGCATGTTGCATGTTCTCCCCATGCTTTCTTGTGTTTCCTCTGGCCACTCCGGTTCCCCCCACAATCATAAAGACATACTGATGGGTCGTATGTGTCAAATAAATGTGCTTAGATTGTAAGCTCTTGGGGACAGGGCCTGATGTGAATGTATACATGTAATTCTAAAGCGCTATGGAAGATGTTTGCGCTATATAAATCCACAATAATAATAATAATGGTTAGCCTTGTAGCACTCAACTTTGCCTCTAGCATTTGTTTGCAATTACCTTGTTTTGAAGCATGACATGTTTCCCCTGAACTCTGCTCAGCCATCTCCATGGGAACAGGCTTTACATTAGTCTACCCCTATTTTACCACTTGTAGAACAAGGTTGGCATGTGTCTTACCAAACAGGGTACATGCAACTTAATCCTCCTAATGAATTGCAACAGCTGGGGAGCCACCCTGGCCGATCCCTGTTTAGTATAATGGTGACAATAAAACTTCACACCCCCTGTAGATCTGCCATTGCCAGTCAGGATATTAGTTGTTTTACATGGACACGAGCTGAACCCATGTACCCTTAGTATGTAATGTGTATGTATAGATGGAGACTAATGGTGGACCTTGCATATAAAAAAGCCTTAACCCCAGATTACCGTGTTCTTCTTCTGTACCATCCTCTCCATCTTCTTAGCGATGCGAATGATCTCCTCCCCCGTCGCCGCACTCATCCTTCTAACCACCTAGACCCTTCTCGCCCTACCGACTTCCTTGGTTAACCGACCGCAGGGAAGAGTCGGAAGGTAGGTGGGGAAGTTAGGAGGGAACACACCGCCCTCAGCCGGAGAAATTTCCCGCCTGCGTTCTCAGAGAACTGTACTAACGAAACCCTTCGGCCCGGAAGTTCTGTGCGACAAAGCCGTAAATGGAAAACACCTCCCCCCTGTCACTGGGCGACAAAAAATACTTCCGGTACGTGAAATGTGGGAGGATTGACAGACACAGAACAAAATGTAAAGACACCGTTGACTCCTTGTTGGAGTTATCGTTTGAAATATTTGTAAGTCTGTTTTCGTTTCATAGTTCACCAATAACAGACATGTCAAGTATCCTGCCATTCCACCCCCGGCCGCTAGGTGTCAGTATAACCCCGGGCGATTCCCTTTCCTGGACCCGGAGGCAGGGTTACACATGCGCAGTGACAGTGTAAGTTAAGCTTATTGAAGAGAAAAGGTGTGCGGTGTATGTGCGGTAACGCTATGTCTGCACCCATGCCTGCTATCGTGTCAGCCACCAGGAAAGCCACCGCTGCTGTGAGTCGCCTCTAGTCTTTTCTTCTACGTCTCCATTCACTTTACCCGCCAGATCTTTGTTCCTCCAACCAGGAAGTCTGGGACTTTAAATGGCAAAAAAATAACGTGTCCCTTGTTTTCCTAGGTCATTCCTCACTACAGATAAACCTGTATGAAATCAATACAATCTGTCACTACAGAAGTCACTTCCAGTTCTACTTCCCCTCTGCCCAGGGAGATAGAAAGCACCAGGTTGGATGTTTACTCTCCCTGATTGGTGGCATTAGTCCATTTACCTACTGATGTCCCCACTACATGCCTGGGGCAATGATGGAACACAAGGAGGAACTAGGGTGACTTGCACTAATGTTCCCCATACAATAATCATCTTACCTGTTAATATTCTTATGTGCTTGATCATTTAAAGGAACTGTAAACTTAAAAAATAAGTGTTTGCCAATCGTTTCTATTATTCTCAGGGAGGTGAGAATGCTTATTCTCACCTCCCTGTGAATAATAGTTTGCTCAGGGGACACAGCCGAACTTACCTTACCTGGCGCTCCGCTCGCAGGTCCTTCTGATCTGACAGCCGCACTGTCCTGCTCTCCCGACCGCGCGTCTATCTTTTGTATTGGCGCGCGTGCTCCAAAGATAGGCGCATGGTCGGGAGACGGGAAATGCGTCTGTCAGATCAGAAGGAGCGAGTGGAGCACCATGTAAGGTAAGTTCGGCTGTGTCCCCTGAGCAAACTATTATTCACAGGGAGGTGAGAATAAGCGTTCTCACCTCCCTGTGAATAATAGAAACGATTGGCAAACACTTATTTTTTAGGTTTACAGTTCCTTTAAAGGGACAGTTCAGTGGAAAATGCTCAGATCCCTACTGAGCAACTGAATCAACCGAGGCGCTGGGTCAAGGGCAAGACCATAATGGTTTCTACTAGGGGTCCTGCAAACAGGAAGTCAGTATTTTGGTTGCATTTATTTATACACAGACAAAATGCTGAATTGGCAGATTAAAGGGAATGTCCACCGCTCTTTTCAATAATGAAGATATTGTGGATAACCCCCAAAACCTAAAGTTCGTTTTAGTCAAAAGCTTTAATTCGGCTCCCACACAGAGCTATTATACTTACATGCTCTTCCTCGCTCCACCGCCGTGGCTCTGCACTTCCAGGTAAGGCAGTCAGTGTCGGCCGTGACAGTGACGTCATGGCCAATCACTGACTGCCATTCCCGGACCAGTCTCCACTGCGGCTGCTCAAGAACACAAAAAGAACACAGCAGCCGCAGTGGAGACTGAGTGAGGAACGCGGAAGCGGCGGTGGAAAAGCTTGTGAGTATAATAATAGAACAAGCAAAGATAATGCGCTGCACCTTCAACTCTTCCAATAATAAAAAATACTTTTATTGATTCAGATTAAAACATCAGCATATAGAGCCATAACAGCCAACGCGTTTCGGGCATGCGCCCTTCATCACAGGCGACCCTCTGTTGTTGTGGAGTGTGAGTATAATAACTCTGTGTGGGAGCAGATTTAAAGCTTTTGACTAAAACGATCTTTAGGTTTTGGGGGGTAATCTACAATATATTCATTTTTGAAAAGAGGGGTGAACATTACCTTTAAGGTCATTGGCAAGAAAAAATACTGCTCTTTTTTTCTGAAAAGCCTATGTATTTGCACTGAACTTCCCTTTTAACAACTGACATTTTGTTGCAAAATGATTAATCCAGGCTGGGAAATGTCACAAAAATATTGGCGAGTAAGTTGATTAAAGGCGACCCAATATGAGATAGACTTGAAGATCCAACTGTATTGCTAGTATAAGCATATCTAAGCTCAACATGCTAGTGGAGGGGAAGTAACTGAAGGGCACTCTGTCCTGTAAGATATTACAGTGTGTGTCTTTGATTAGGAATTACATAAAACACAAGTTTTACACGGTTTTAATCAGCAGTTTCTGGCCTTTAGGGCGAGGAATAATGTGGTTTAATCTGTGCCCTTTAAACTATTCCCCCACCTAATGAAGTGAGGCTGAAGTAAATGGAAGTTACACTAGAATATATTATAAATAATGTTTTCATTCAGATATGTGTTGATGTGCCTGTAGTTTTTTGTGTGTGATGTGAGCTTGTGGTTATATGGTTGTTGGTGTGTGCATGTAGTTGGCAGTTTTTGTTAAGCCTAGCATGGACATGAGATTTGTGCACCTGGCAAACAATTAGTTTCAGGCACTTATTGCACGTTTGTTGCTGCTTGGTCGGGCGTCATTCATTAATCAGGTGGGACAGACTTCCAATGACGCCTAACTGAGGGTCCACACGCATACGTTTATCAGGTGAAATGGGTATTTGCTGAGCACTCGGTAAGGCATCAGGCCTAAAATTGCATGTCTGTACAAGCCTTAAATGGACACTAAACTGAAAAAAAATGACTTACCTTTATCCTTTTCTATATTTTTAGTGCTCACAGGAACTTGATCCCCTTTTGCTCTCAGTGCTCCCTGTCACTAGATCTCCTCATGTCCTGTTCACCCCTAGTTAGTATGCATGTCTCCTCTCTATGTATCTACCCCCTCCCAAAACTGAGGCACAGATGTGTGGAGCATGTGCAGTGAAGATGGTCTGTGCCTCGCTACAGCCAAAGGGGGCGACTTTGTAATTGATTTCTTTAGGTACACTGCTACATTGGGACTTAACTAACACAGCCAGCAGCTAACTGCAGGATTGGGTTTATCAGCACAGAAACAGCTCAGATTAACAGACAATGCTTATTCCTTTTCCTGATCTTAATGCTAAATCAATTAGCCATGCAACGATTTACTTTTATAGATTGGATAGTTTTACATGTAGTGTGCCAGGGGGAGGGGATGGGTGATTGACAGTTCTGTACTGACCAGCTGTGCCCCACCCCCTTTAAAAAGTAGAGCTCCTAAAAACTCAATGCAATCTCCTATGAATATATAAATATATTTAAACTAGCAAAAGTGTGCCCGTTGGTGCACAATGGAAATTGTGTGTGTATGTTTTGCTGTGTGTGGATATAGTGGATATAGAATCTTTACACAGGTATATTTTAAACTGTTCCTCAGACGGTCAGACAGTCACCAGCTTCCAGAGGAACCAAATAGGATAACCCTGCAGGTCTGAGAGTAGACCCAGGCAATCCTGCCACACTGTTTGTTTGAAACTAAACATGCTAGGTTAATACTTATTAGTATTCACCACAGCAAGTGGTGAAGGTACCACATATTATAACAGAAGGTACCACACAGCATCATGTTATTATAATAGCATTGCCCTAATAATCTAATGTATAAACAAACATTTCTCATTCCCAGTTTACCTAAAGAAATGGATTTATCCTTTATATACTCTTTTATACAGAGCAATTTGTAATAACTTATAACTGCTTTTTAATTCAGTATAACAGTAAATCTTTGGTATACCTGCCTGGCTTTACCACTAAGCAAAAGGCTAAGGACTTTTTCAAGTGAGCACCTTCATCCCAACCATTAATAGTGGCTGCCAATTAAAATTGTTCTAGCCAGTCAGTCCACTCCCTAGTTACCCCATCAAATGGATCAGGTTTAAAAATAGGTTTGACAATTGGGCAATTGTCCTCCCAACAGGTGGTAACAGGATCTTACCCACAGGATCTGGTGTTGCAGTCAATATCACTCCAAAGCACACACCATAATTTACTTTCATTTTCACTCCTCCTAGCCACAGAGAGCAGGGATGTCTTTATCACTCACTGACACCACCTGCAGGCTGGAGGTGGTATATAAGGAGCCTTGGTGTATATGTCCATTACAATACACATCACATCTTGTGAAGCAGACAGAAACTTTTTCTGGATTACATTTCCTTTTACATGGAGCAGACCCAGGGGTGTGGTTTAACCTCCCATTTTGACCAAACCATGTTCAAATAGATCTCAGCTGTGTAAGTAAGTTTATGTATTTTGTATATTTTGTGTTGTACCTAATATAAGTCAGTGCTATACTATATATACATTTACTAATAGTCATTTAAATTGTAATAGTGAGATAGTACATACATACATATACACCTTTCCTATATGTAATATCATATACCCCCCACCTCATTGGTAGCTCCTAAAAACTCAATGCAATCTCCTATAGAGATAAAATTATATTATATTATATTAGTATATATATTATATAATATATATATATATACATCATATATATATGAGTATATTATAATATATATATATATATAATATACATACATATAAGGGAAGGGATAATATAAAGGATATATATGCTTTATTTTTTTTTAATATGTCCTTGTTTTGTTTTACATTTAGGTTATATTTCTACATGGTCTGGGGGATACTGGGTATGTATGTCTGTATGGCTAACCTTTGAAGTTTACTACCAAAATCAACGTAAATGAGAACTGGAGAACATGTTGTAACCCATCTTCCATTCCTCTAGTTTCAATTTTAATTTTAAAAACAAAACTTTAAAATGTTTAAAATGTAGATAAGGTAAATTGAGTTCTCAATTTAACTTTTTTTCTTCCTAGCCGCTCCCTTGTTGAGTTGACTGCTTTGGTGTGCAATGTAGAGAATGCATACAAAAAATAGATGCCTAGTGCACATCCAGTTAATTTGCTTATATTTTACTTTACCATTGTATTGCGACTTAAAAAGCCTGCCCTTCTCTCTGGATATATTAAAGCAATTAGTTCAATAACTTGGCCAAATTATTTTAAGCCCAGCATCCACTTCACGGTTTGCTTTATTCTGCTGGGTCCTAACTTTTATCCTTTTTTACTTAAGTAACTTTTTACCTTCTTAGGAGACATACTTGTGAAGGTTCTCATTCATCCAGGTCATGGTATATCTGTTGTATTCAATTAGATCAACTGGACTTGAAGTTTAGTTCTTGAAGACGTTTTGCTAGTCATCCGACTGGCTTTCTCAATTCAGAATGACTTGTACAAGAATCTGTGGCAATTATGTACCCTGGAAAATCCCAATTAGCATATAACAGCCAGGTGTTAAGGGTGTGATTAGATAGTGGCTAAGAGGTGTTATAGGAACGCCCAGAGTAAGGTGTCAAAACAGCATTGTACATGGCAGACAGATGGTGTCGAACCCCCCCACCTCTATTTAGGCTTGGTTTCTTTATTTTCACATAAATGGCCTCCTTAACACCTCTCTTGAACCAGTCACGTTCCTTTGCCAATATGTAATGTTAACACTTGGCTGTGATATGCTAATTGGGATTTTCCAGGGTACATAATTGCCACAGATTCTTGTACAAGTCATTCTGAATTGAGAAAGCCAGTCGGATGACTAGCGAAATGTCTTCAAGGACTAAACTTCAAGTCCAGTTGATCTAACTGAATACAACAGATACTTCTTAGGAGACGTAATTCTCAAACTTTGTCTTTATATCAGTACCTGCCTTTTATGAGATGAAAGTCCCTGCTGCTCTTTCGCTTGCTTTCTTGGGATTTAAGGTTCGTACACATGTGTGATTGCGGGTCCCGACCCGCGACGCATGATGTGTACGAACGTTCGTTTCGGCCGATAATCCGCCCGTGTATGGGCCCTTTATTGCCCGAAAAGGACGCTCGTTCTGAGATCCACCAAGTCGGTCGTTTGCTGATCCCGACCGTCGGTCGTTTGCTGATCCATTTCGGCCGTTAAAGGGCCCATACACGGGCCGATTATTGGCCCAAAGGAACGTTTGGACACGTCGTGGGTCGGGACCCGCAATAGCACGTGTGTACAAACCTTAACTTTCCATCTTTCAGTACTTGAACACATGACTCACTGTGGGTGGAGTACACATTTCCCAGAGGCTTGGTCAGTGTAGAGAATGCCCTCTAAAGACTTGTTTTGTAATGTTAAAAAGTAAATAAACCATTTTTAAATGGACCTGATAGCAAATTGATATTCAACAGGCATGGCTGGGCAGAAGCAATGGCAAGCATCAGAAGTCCACATGTAAAGTACATCTGTCCTCATGCGTAAGTTTCTATATCTTTTTTTGTATATATTGCAAGGTGTTTTCCATGCCTCGTCAATAGAATATCCAAGGTGTTTGTGTTACATGCTAGCCCATGTAGGTGATATGGCACATTGCTATATATTCTATAGCTGTTATGTTTCTGATAAGTTTTTTCAATCCTTAAGCTATTGCAGCAATATTTTAACAGTGGGAATCCTAGCTTTTGTAGTGGTATCTTCTGTTTTGTGAGTCAGTAAGGATTCCCTTGGTTTGTGGTCTATTTCCTTTCGGACCCTATGCGGATGCCTTTTTTTATAGCCCTTGTATGTAAATCAGCTGAATAGGTCTTCCACAGCTTTCTCATAGTTTTGCACATTGAAGGAATTCTATTTAGCCTGTAAAAATGTCCCCGTAGGCGGTGTACACATGAGAAGATATTTTGAGATGACAGACCAATATTTACGTATATCCGTCAGTCAGGCTAAAACCACTGCAGTGATTTTTCTGGTGCACAAGATCGATGTTGATCACTGTTTTATTTAGAAAAGCCTGGGAAATGACTCCCCATCGTGCTGTCTTGGCAAACTTTCGCCATGGCTACATTTGCCAGGAGCAGCAATGATTTGTCCTGGGTAACTGGAGGGGAAGAATCCGTTTGTGTGTACCAGCCCTTACTGAGAATAGAGTAACATATTGTACCATGAAGACCAAGAGGTCTTCCCCAAAACATGTCAATTTATTGCTTGTGTGTGAAGCAACCTAGTGTCCTGAACTCTCCTTTGGAGACACCTTTTTTTTAGTTGACAGATTTCAGAATATGTATATTGTTTAGTTATTAATTTATTTATTTTCAGGCCAATTATGCCAGTTACACTAAACATGAATACAGCTATGCCTTCCTGGTAAGTACACAAATCAGTTTTTGATTAATTTTGTGTTATAATCAATTTTTAGATGGAGCAACATCGAGACCTGAGTGGGTCATACTCCAAAGATTTTACATTGCAATCTTGCACTTGCCTCTAGCTGCAGACAGTTTTCTTCTGTTCTCCTCCTTCTCCATTTCCAGTATTGGGCCAATGTAGGTAGAGAGGGGGAAAAAAAACTAAAGATATTTACTGAAGGCTTAAGCTAGAGTCAGCCATACAGTACTAGCTAGCGAGAGGTCTGATCATTCTGTAGCAGATGTGTCCAAGTTGCCCAACAATGCATTATGGATAGAAAATTCTAATAGAGGGTTGAAGTGCAACTATACCACTATACCTGAACCGTTTGTGTTCTGCAATCCTGTTTCAAACATGGTTGCTTTATGAGTAACCCAATCTTATCAGTAAATACCACGGGGTTGGGGCAACACAAGCTAGCTGGCCTAAGGGGGGGGGGGGGGAATGAAGCCCGGCCCTAATTGTAATAATTAAAAGCCATCCCCAGAAGGCTGCAATTCCTGTTTTTCTTATCTCAGAAGATAAACATCTTTTAACCATAACATTTTTTCTTTGCTTGATGCCTTTCTCCTCTACAGTCTGCCTGCTTGCCTTTAAGGAGAGAGTGCTTCCTATCTGTTTCTTCTGTATCACATTCTGAAAGGCTTTAGAGGTCTCAAGATTACATCATAAAAATTAGCTGGGCAAATCTATCTAGAGTTAACAAAATGGTTGTTACACTGCGAGGAGAGACTCCACGAAGGACTCTATATTTGGCTCTATACCCAAGTGCTATGAGAACAGAATGGCCCTTCCAGTGTGAACTTGCCACAAGTGCTAACACAATATGTCATATCCACATTTCTAAATATGAATCTATTCTATATGTATGATTATGTATTGAAATGTACATTATGCAAATGCTCTGATCAATATGGATGGATGATGATTTGCTTCTCCTGTCACCCCTCCTTCTTCTCTCTATCCCCCCCCCCGCCTTTTTTTCTTCTTTTTTTTTCCCTCTTTCCCTCCTTTCTTCACTTTTTCGCTCTATTCCCACTCCCCCTTACCCCCTATAAGGTATGAACAATGTGATGTATAGATAGATATGCAATTACCTGGAAAGCAAAAGCTTTGTCACATAAAATGAGCTGGTTGATGAAACTAGATGGAACCAAATGCACCCAACCACCACTACCATGACGCCCACCCCGCCGGAAGCCTCCCCATCCAATTGCCATATTTTGCTACCCCACACTCTAGAAATTGATCCACAGGATCAATCACAGGGTATAACCCTGAAGGTTAACCTTATCTGATCACCACAGAGCTGGGCTCGGGATTGGTGCAGGCCCTGGTCGGTGGTGTGGTCGAGGCGGGGAACCTATACCCTATAGGCTCTTAAACAGTTTAATAAGTAGTTCTGGAAAAACAATATAAGTATTGCTCCTACTCTCTGGGCAGAAACCACACTTTTGTGTATCCCCATAAGTTAGTTCTAACATATCTTAGAACAATGTTCTGTTACGTTTATTTACTAATTTGTTAATACTTGCAAAGACCATGGATAGGCTGGACAGCACACAGTACATACCGGTACTCCTCCTTCTAGTTACTACTAAATAAACAACTAAGATACTCAATTATTGAAGTTAAATCCAACAGAAATTAGAAGTATATATGCACAGCCCTAACTATAGACACCACCCTGTATGTAATTGTGGGAATATATGACCCCCTGCCGGCCGCACAACGTCCCTTGAGAAAAGCAATCCCCTTCCTACTCAAATACCCTCAAGCCTCTATATTATGCTTGGGAGACTTCAAATACTTACTAGATCCCCATATGGACAAATTACATATCTCCACACCCCCGCCTACAACCACTCAACCCATAACACCACTACAACAAATAATATCCGACCTCCAGTGGGTGGATATCTGGCGATTTCGCCACCCCCACCTAAAAGAATTCACATGCCAATCTAAAACACACAACACCGTATCCCGCATCGACTACATATTTAAAAGCAAACGTTTAAGCCTCAAAACCAAAGAAATAATACATCTTCCACAAAGCTTATCGAATCACTTACCTATCCTTCTTAAACTGCAAAACACACACTCAGGACATCCCCCTAACCGCTCATGGCGCCTCCATCCTTTCTGGTTCACTCTCTTCCCGAACCCAGACCCCACTCAATCAACCAGATTGATCAATTTTTCGAAGACATTGCAGATACAGTAGCAATAGAGATTAAATGGGGAGCTTTCAAGGCAGTACTAAGGGGTAACCTACAAACCACAGTAACTCGTATTAAAAAGACCTCACCCCAAAACGAAGAACAACTAACAACATTTTTCAGGAAGCTGAGTTTGCATACATCTCCACTAAATCTACATGGAAACGGGCCCAATCCTCATACGACGCCCTGCTAGCCTGAAAAACACTCTAGGATGGCCTACAAAACATTCAGCCATCAATCCGCCAAACTACTGGCCCGCCTGGCACATGGCTCTACTGATCAAAATACAACCATACACATAAACGATAACACTAACCAAATCCTAACAAACACCCCCGATATTCTCAAACTGCTTTACTACCTACTACACAGATATTTACAAATCTCAGCTAAACACATCAACGCCTCCCGCATCACTAACCCTTGCAAACACAACATTCCCAACCTTAACAATCTAAGAAGCTGACACATTAGATGCTGACATATTCTTAACTGAACTTCAAACAGCTGTATCCAACATGACATCAGGGAAATCCCCAGGCCCAGATGGAATTCCAATAGAATTATACAAAAGATATGGTGAGCAAACACTCCCACACTTATTGGAAACCTTTCAAACAGCATTCCAATCCGGATTTCTCCCCCTATCTATGTACGAAGCCCACATCACCCTCCTACTAAAACATGGAAAAGACCCCATGGATTGTGGCTCATATAGGCCTTTTTTTCCCTCCTTAAAGGTCATGTCCACCCCCAAAACTAGAATTTCCCCCACTACTGGCCCCAATCTGTAGTGTAATAAAATGCTTACCTTACATCCCAGCTCCATATGGTTCTCCTGTACCCCCCCCCCCCCCCCAAGTCCAAAAAAGTGGTCACCAGGAGGATAGAAAAGTGGTGGAGGAGGATAGCAGCCATCTCCTCCCTCACCCCCCCCCCCCCCCCCCCGATTTGGTCTCCCACAGCCTAGCTCAAAAAACGTTTAACATAATGTTCTGCCCCATATTGAGAGACAGTGCCCCGATAGTAACTTACCTTCCCTCTTTCCTCCGCCGTTAAGGACTATCGGCAGCCGCGGCCACGATTGGCTGCCGGTCTGGCCCGCTGCTTGCATTTTCGAGCAAGCAGAGGGCCTGGCAGTGCGGCAGAGGAAAGAGGGAATGTATTATCGGGGCACTTTCTCAAGATACAAATATAGCGGTTGGGGCTGGGGGAGGAAGCGGAACATTATGTTAAAAGTTATTAAGAAGGGTGGACATGCCCTTTAACACGGACTATAAAATACTAGCCAAAGTCCTCGCAGATAGAATTCAAAGGATCATAAATAAAATTATACACAATGATCAGATCGGCTTTATCCCGGGTAAATCAACCTCAATCAATATCAGAAAAACACTAATACACACTCAAGTAGACCACGACAATTCCGGGGAGAGATGTACGCTCTCACTCGACACCCAAAAAGCTTTTGACTCAGTGGAGTGGCCCTTTTTGTGGAACTATATGTCGAGATTCGGTATTGGACCCAACTTCATAAGATGGGTACAAATCCTATATGCTATTCCTACCACGGCTATCAGAGTAAATGGTTGAACATCCCCAAATTTCTCCCTGGGCAGAGGAACTAGACAGGACTGCCCGCTATCCCCATACCTCTTTGTTTTGACCATCGAACCCCTAGTGATCCAACTCAGCTTGCACCCAAATATAACCGGTCTGACACTGGGCAAACATTACTCTCTGCTAAGCTTATAAGTGGACGATCTGAATCTCTACCTAGCTGACCCACATCAGTCCCTCCGATCAGCTTACGAACTAATAGTCCAGTATGGCCCTATGTCAGGTCTATACATAAACTGGAAGAAATCCGTGCTATTTCCTCTCGTCAATAACTTTAAATACTTAGGCATACACATCACTCGCTAGACCGGCTAAAATCCTGGAAACACTTACCCATTAACCTGATAGGCCGAATAAGCCTAATCAAGATCATTATCCTACCAAAACTAACTCTACACGCTCCAATACAGCATGATTTACATCCCTGACTCCTTTTTCACCAGACTCCAAACCTGTATAATTTCCTTCCTTTGGAACTCAGGCAGGGCACGGGTGAAAATCTCCATGTTACAAAGACCCAAAACACTAGCTGGTCTTGCACTACCAGATTTCCGCCTATACTACTGGTCAGGGCAACCTCCCATCCCACCCATTAACCTACCTAGACTCACACACCAACTCCATTTCAAACAGAAGAACCTGCTTACACACACAACAATTCAAAATCTGGAAAAAAAATCCAAAAATATCTGAAATTTGAAGGAATCTTATTTGACACATGCCTCTGGCACAACCCCAAATTCCCCAATTTAGCCGCCTTCCCGCATCTAGGATATTTGAGCAAATGGGAATTCACTCCTTTTTACAAATCACACAAAATAATCAACTACTCACATTTACAGATTTCAAGCAAAACTTCCAAGTGAAAGAGCAATTTATGTTCAGATATCTCCAATTATGGTATTGCCTAATCTCTGAATTTCAAAGCTCCCATATCCCAACAAAACCACATCCAATTACCTGCTCACTAAAACATGAATACGAAAAATAGAGCGTACTCCTACCTCTTACACGCCAGACTCTCTGAAGACACAACCAACACACTACACAAATGGAAAAAATTCATCCCCACTGGGATGAGATGGCAGAATCACACATTCAAGTCTCGCCAGCCGCAGCAAACAAATTAATGCAATTTTACATTCTGCATCAGGCCTACATTACCCCTATCAGAAAAGCACATCTCCCCAACACATGAACCAGCCGGTCCTAAATGCTCTGATGCACCAGCCAATTTTCAGCATCTGATCTGGGCTGGTCCTAAGGTATATCGATTCTGGTCCAGAGTTACTAAACACCTTTACTACAACTCCCAATACACGTGGAGCCTAAACTGTGTCTACTAGGGATTCGAGGAGGACGCTTGGACAAATACGCATTCCTTCGGGAATCACTATTTTATGCTAGAAGAACCATAGTGTTAACCTGGATGGCCCCCGAACCCCCCAGGGTTGCCACCTGGAAATCTTTAATCAACAAAATGTTACCAATGCTGAGACTTGTATACTGTAACCGAGGAAAATTCAACAAAATCTGGTCCCCATGGCATGACTCATTAGACACAAATGCCAATATGTAGCCCTCTGGCCAAATTAAACTGAAAACCAAAGCCTGGAGAACACCTGTTTCTGTATTACACAGGGGAGAAGTGCTAGGTATTCTTGATAAACGCACTGTTACCCCCACCCTTGCTTACCATCATTGAGCTCATCTCACCTGCTACATGCTCCCCCACTACCCGGGGACTGGAGTAAAATGGAGAACCTGTTTTAGTTTGGGAGAGGGGTAGTATTATGCAATATGCCAATTTGTGAATTTTCATGACTCCTTCAATCACTGTGAAATAACATTGACACAACCGTTTATTATTGTTTTTGTTCATGTTTGTTTATTTTTTTAGTAAACCGTTTTTAAAAAAAACCCAAAATGGTTATTTACTGTTCAAGCTATTAGTGGGAGCTTTTTTCTTGCCTAGTTTCTGGAATTCACAATTAAAACTAAGCACCCTGCTTACTTGAAAAGTTCCAGGTGCTTCTGTTAAAGGGTATGTCCACCCCCCAAACAAACTTTTAGTATGTGGTAGGGAAAGGCTGTAAACCTCGAAATCGCGAGGTTTACAGCTGCCAAAGATATCCCCAAATGTACTTACCAGCCATCATTCCTCTGCTGCCTTCTGGCTTTTTTTTTTTTTCCATGCACGGAAGTCAAGCAGGAGGGTCTCGACCGGCATCCGATCCTGTGATTGGCTAAGGCGCGATGGCTTACCAAGTCAGGGTAGAGAGTAAGGAGGAGGGGCAGGGTTTATATTAATTGAGGCATGTGAACCTTTAAAAGAAAGTAGGGGGCTTATTATTAGTACGTTATACTAATGGTGGGTTTAACCAATTTTAAAATTGAAAATTACTGTCAATTTGGTCAACTGACTGGACTCCACTTCAAAATGCCCGGTTGACACTTCCAAAATAAAGTGCACATGTGGGTGTTCATCAAATGCCAATAATACTTTATCACATCTTTATTGGTTGTAATAAAGTATTATTGGCATTTAATGAAGACCCACGAGTGCACTTTTTTTTGAATAACTACTTGGATATTGCGATCACAAAATGAATGGGACCGATGGGAACATCTCAAGATAAGGATAGCTGCTTGTAAAATGTGGTCCATTAGATAGATTAGATGTCTATATATATCTAATGTCTTACTAGTGTATGGCCAGCTTACCCTGGTTATAGCTAGTTTCTTTCTATATTTTTTTCTAGAGAAAAATATAACTTTTTTTAATGCCTGTTCTATCTCCTTAGGTTTGATGTTATTGGATTATCTCCAGATGCTCAAGAGGATGTGGATGGCATCAAGCAAGCTGCAGAAAATGGTATTTTTTATGTTGTTGTTGTTTTGTTTTATTAAGACATACATATCTTGTTAGACCTAAAATTACACTTTCATTTCATAAACATTTTACTTTCATTTCACAAAAAATAAAATATGAAATTGTATTTAATTTTTATTTATCTGTATTATTGCTTGCACTTATCCCCTTGTTTGTTTACTCTGTATTTTATAATGTACAGCGCTGTGTACCCAAGTGGCGCTTTATAAATAAAATTTTACATACATACATACATATGCAAAATAGAGGTCATTAATATCCTCTATAATTGTTAAAGGACAATTATACTCACCTCCCCCTCTGTTCCTCTTCCTCCATTTCTGCAAAGTACCCAGAGTGAGGACCTAAAATGCTAAGTTATCATCTCTAGGCACTTTACAGAAGTCCTGCAATACTTACTTGAAGACTTCCTCTGAGCTGTGGTCCGATACTCCTCTCAGCCACTGGGAGTGACAGTTTGTGAGGCAGCCAATGGAAGACATGCTCAGCAAGGAGGCGTGTCTTCCCATTGGCTGCCTCGCAGACTGACAGTGTCAGTGGGGAGGATCTGACAGGACTTCGCGTTTAGTACTCTGGGTATTTTGCAGGAATGGATTGGTTAAAAGGTGAGTATAATTGTAGCTGCTTGTGAAGCTTCTCATTCATCCAGGTCATGGCATATCTATTGTATTCAATTGGAATCGACTGGACTTGAAGTTTAGTTCTTAAAGACGTTTCGCTAGTCATCCGACTGGCTTTCTCAATTCAGAATGACTTGTACAAGAATCTGTGGCAATTATGTACCCTGGAAAATCCCAATTAGCATATCACAGCCAGGTGTTAAGGGTGTGATTGCATAGTGGCTAAGAGGTGTTATAGGAACGCCCAGAGTAAAGCTGGGTACACACAGTAACAATAAAGCCCCGTCGGATCCAACGGTATCGGGGCTTTATCGTTATGTGTGTGCGCTCGTTTCCCGAACGAGTGCGCGGCTGATGAACGATCGGGTCGGCCGTACGCTCGTTCGGGAAAGGCCGAAAATTTTCATCGGCCGCGCTAGACTCCCTATAGAGGAGTCTAGCGCGGCCGATGGAAACACACAGTCCTGAGCGTTCTCCCTATGAAGTTCATAGGGAGAACGCTCGGGACTGTGTGTATGCAGATCTTTGAAAGATGGCAGACAGGATCTTGCAGATCCTGTCTGTCATCTTTCAGAAATCTGTGCTGTGTGTACCTAGCTTAAGGTGTCAAACCAGCATTGTACATTGTAGATAAATTAACATTCCTTGTGCAACAGTGAAATATTCTACTTCCTTTCTTACTGACTGCATAAAATTGACATCACTCCTTTGTATGATGTCAGATGGCTCAAGCATACCATTTGTTTATGCCACTTGCATATTTTTATTGTAGAAATGGAAAGCAGTGTTATGTGCATGTATGAATAAGAAAAACAAGCCATAAAAAAATCTTGTCTATGACATTGGAATTCCACTTGACAGTGGAAAAAGTGGGTTGAAGAAGAACAACACGATTGCAATTAGTTGACCCCAAGTTAGTTCCCACTAACTGTTTTAGCTGCACACCAGCAACTTCCAAATCTCAGATCAAACTGCACAGTGTCAATGTGTTGCTATCTGAAACTCATTTGGAGACTCAGTGGCTTCATATCTGAAGACATAAGGGAATAGCATTGATTTCTTAAAATGTATCTTAAAGACTTGTTTTTAAGGGTATAAAGGTTGGACTAGATGGGTGTATATCTTTATATAACCTCCAATATTATAACTTAGACATTATGGGTAGGGTATAAAGGTTGGACTAGATGGACGTATGTCTTTATTCAACCTCCAATACTATGTTACTATGTTTCATATTCTATGAGCTGTGTTGAATTTTAAAGGGTATGTCCACCCACCAAACAAAATTTTAATATTTTGCAGGAAATGGCTGAAAACCTCGACCTTGCATGGTTTATAAAACTCAAAGATGTCCCCAAATGTACTTACCAGCCTTTGTTCCCTCGCTGCCTTCTGCTTGTCTTCCAAGCTTGCATGTGCATGGAAGCAAGCAGAAGGGGCACAAGCAGCATTTGCTCCTGTGATTGGCTAAGACATTGCACCTTTGCCAACCACAGGAGCGGATGCCAATCAAGCCCCTTCTGCTTGCTTCTGTGTACAGATGACAATCAAAAGGCAACGAGGTAATGAAGGCTGGTAAGTACATTTGGGGACAACTTTGAGTTATATAAACCTTGCAAAGTCTAGGTTTTCAGCCATTTCCAGCAACATATAAAATTTTAGTTTGGGGGTGGACATACCCTTTAAATATATAAAACATGAAATCCTTTGAAATTTTCAATGTCTGGCAGGTATAATGCGCTACAGCTGGGATCTCTCTCCTGCAGCTTAAGTTATTTGTGTTAGCTTATTTGTGCCATGATTTACTCTGTTAGGGTGTAGGTAGTATACTGCAATCTGTATTGTATAGTTTGTATGAAAGCAAAAAGTGCTTCTAGTAGAGTGTCTTTATGTTGGTTAGGCTCTAGTACATAACACCTCGTTATTAGTTACTTTTTACGTTTTATGTTTATAAAACTAAACATAATATTTACTTTAAAGGGTATGTCCACCGTTATTTTAACTTTTATGTTTCTAGTTTAACTGAAGGACAGGAGGTAAATGCGCTATGTCCTACCTCCTGTCCTTCAGTAAAACTTACAGGAGACCAGAAGAAACTTACCGCGTAACGATCCAGCGCTGCTGGCAGCCTCCGACTACACTGACATTCCCTGACGGATCCACAGTCCTTTGCATTGTGTGCGCGTGCGCACACAGTGCATAGGAGCGTGGACGCGGCGGAGACTGTCAGTGCGGCTGGAGCGATACGTGGGTAAGTTTCTTCTGGTCTCCTGTAAGTTTTACTGAAGGACAGGAGGTAAGACATATCGCATTTACCTCCTGTCCTTCAGTTAAACTGGAAACATAAAAGTTAAAATAACGGTGGACATACCCTTTAATGGCTACTAAATTGGCTTACATAATTGTAATTGAAATATATTTCCTTTATGTGGATTTCCAGGTTTTAACATGAATTTTCTTTAGTTAAGGCATTAATAGACCAAGAGGTAAAAAATGGAATTCCTGCAAGTAGAATAATCTTGGGAGGATTTTCTCAGGTAACACCTGTTTGTATGAAAATTGGGATTATAAAATATCAAATTGATATTTTTATTGGGAAAATAAGATTCTTGAATCATAGTTTAAACTGGTTATGTCATAAAAAGTTTTAATATAACTAAATTTATATATATAATTGAAAGGTTGTCTAGAATTTTTATTGGTAGCAAGTATTAAGAGCAATCGCTGTCTTTGTAGAGGTGGTGCTGCCTGCTTGAAATAATTAACTTTATTAATTCTACCAGCATGCTGGGCGGTGATGAGTGTACATCCTATGAACCTTCTGAGCTTCAATAAGTAAATTATGGGATTCGTCATAATAAACTCTGTGGGGCTGATGCAATAAAAGGTGAAACATTTGCAAGTCCATCAGTTTAGAGCAAATTAAACCAGATCTCTATGAACAATTCAAACAAAGTGAAGGCTGCACACTGTATGAAATATCAACCAAACATTTCAACTGACAAAATACCACACTTTTCAGGGGCTTACCAATTTTCAGCAATCAGTCAAAAAAATTTCTAACGGTAGTAAACCAGTCAAAAGGTATAATTTGATTGGTAAGGCAAATTAACAGTATGGGAAAATGATTGCACATTTTATTAAATAAGTAAATCTACTTAATGCATTGATCAATTATGAACCTAACTAAAATACATAGGGGTTGGGGCAATAACATGTGCAAAAGTTTACCTATTCTATTTATCTTCAGCAACAAATCAGATGTTATGTAACTGCAGTAACTAATAGAATGGGGAAAAACACTTGCACCTTATATACTCAAGCCAATCTAGATGCAGTTTAAAATGATCAGTGGGTTATGTGACACATGTACTATGCCATAATATGTAATATGCCAACTATGTGATCATACACATACAATTATTGTCCGGTACAGTACTTTGGTTGGCTGCTTGTTTGTAGGTGGTCGCATGCAGAATTTAATGTCTGTACCAGCTTTTACGGTAGTAGTATAACAGCAGGTAACATAAGCATTCTTTTAAGACAGTAGGTAAGACAGCACTTTTGGATAACAGTTGTTTTATCCTCCTCAATTATTCCAGTCTGACAAGCTACAGTTATAAAATTAGCAATACAAACATATCTTTGGAAAATTTGGGACATAGAAAGTCTTTATGAATTTATAGCTGTTTAAAGCTGGGTACACACAGTAACAATAAAATGACTATTCTGTGGGTTCCTATGGTATAGGCCCCTTTATCAGGAACATTCAACATCGGCCTCAGGAAGGATTAGCGCTGACAGAATATTTCCCTTGGTCGCAGTTGGCTCCCTGTACTGTAATATAGGGAGTCTCCTGCTATCTCTAGGGTGTGTGGCAGAGACTGCTAGGGACTGTGAGCCACATCTTTACCAGATGATCTTGCAGATTCTGTCTGTCATCTGTTAAAGATTGGAACTGTGTGTATCCAGTTATTCTTGGTCACCACTGCATAAGTGACATTAAGTATTTGTTTTATATAAGCACTTTAATTCATTTTATCTTCTGTTCTTAGGGCGGAGCCTTGTCATTGTATACAGCTCTGACATCTCAGCAGAAACTAGCAGGCGTCATTGCATTAAGTTGTTGGCTTCCAATGAGATCTTCCTTTCCCCAGGTATTAATGCTTATATGACCCTCTTAAATCTTTCATGAATATTAACATACATTCAGTTTAACCCTGTTATGCTTCCCATAATGTCTATAAATAGTTGATATAGAGGAGGAATTTGAAAGGCAAAAGAAAATAATTTCGATAGTACATGCAGTTTACACTTGAAGGAGAACAAATATTTCCTGGCTTCAAAATATATGCAATATTACCTGTAACTTAATTTTTTATTTAGAGGACAACTATACTGTAAAAATTAAAAGTACACATACTGTTGTGTTATGGAGATACAGCACATACAGTTTTTATCTGCAAGGTTTGTGCCCTGGGAAGCAGTTTTCTTTGGGCTACCGCTTTTTGTAGAAATTATATTGGGAGGTAGAAAGCACCCATTCAAATACTGTTTTGTTTGGTTTTTTTTTGTGCACACGATTTTGCTTGCGATTGCGCCCACTAACATGGCCTGCGATTTCTAATGCGCATGCAATTGCACGTCCGTTTTGCGTTCTAGCATGCGTTTTCTCTGAAAATAGTGAAACCACAAGCTCAAACAACCCGAAAAACAATGAACGCTAACGCATAGAAATCGCGAAAATAATATGCAAAAATCACTTTATTGTAAGAAAAGCAAAGGAATTTATCATTGTTAGGGACAGGAGAATTTGTAATGTTTTTACACAAAAAGCTGAAATCTGTGTTCTGTGTCAGAGGGAAGGATGATCTCTGAGCTGTAACATGATTGGCTTATTAATAACTTGTTAAACGTTATTTTTTTAATTGACCCATCATGTCACTGCTTTATCACTGTGACCTATTACATTTACAGGGGGATTCTTTGTATTCTCTTTTCTTAACTTGAGCTGTGACATTACAGCAACATTGCTCTGCCCCCCATGCCTTAGGCACGAGTATGTCTACTTCTCTCATACTGAAAAATAAAACTTTTCCTGTCCCTAAGATGTCCATAGGTAGAGGAAAGGACAGAAAATGGTCTTAAATAACTTTTTTTTTTTTGGGGGGAGTGGGGGGGTGGGTGTCTTCATACAGGTCATCATTTGACACTTTGTTTATCCTGACTGTCTGAGTGTAACTTTACTATCCTATAACTTGAGACCTAGGTTTGTTTGAAAGGCATAAGAGAGCTATTTTAAGCAGGGCAAAGTTACCCTTTAACATATAAATATAATGCCCCTATTCTTTTTACAAAGGCTTTTGGTTTAATGGGGTATATCACCATATTTTTAAATGACAATGTGTTTCCAGTTCCTGGATCAGTTTGAGCATCTGCCCTTTTCTGTCATAGTGTTCTGTTATAGAAGGTCTAAAAAAGGTTTTCCTGACTGGCCATTAAGGCCAGGAGTGTGGCATTGCCTTCGTGTTAGTTCTTTATCCTCATTAGTACATTAGGGGATATTAATATTTGGCTGGATTGCTATCTCATGGTAGATCAGATATTACTTTTTTTACATTTTTATTCGTTCGGTAAGTTTGACTATTGTTTTTCAGCAACATATTGTTTGAATAGGTGACTATGTAGCCCTAAAGGTGCCCATACATCTATAAGATTTTACTTACCCGACCGAGCGCTCACCCAATGTTCCTTCGATCCTGCCGGAACCGCTTCCCCCGATCTTACATTTGACCGACATGCGATCGCAAAATGAATGGGATTTTGCGATCGCATGTCGGCCGAATGTAAGATCGGGAGAAGCGGTTCCAGCAGCATCGATGAACATCGCGTGAGCGCTCGGTCGGGTAAGTAAAATCTTATAGATGTATGGGCACCTTAACTCATCTATAGGCAAGTATTAGCAATATCATCAGTGGGATAAAAAGGTTGTCAGGGGGGCAACAGGTCCTTTAAAGGGCATGTCCAGCCTAAAAAAAGTAACCTTAGAAATGTCAATCACCCCACCTCCCAAACCCCACTTTAGCATTATCTATACCTTTCAAAGATGCCCCAGAAGTTCCTTACCTGACCCAGTCGCTCGTCACTTCTGCTCTGCTCTGTGGCTGACAGCCGCTCCACGTCCTGGTTGCGGTTGTCAGTTAAGGCACAACGTGACATCACGCCCAATTGCCTGACGTCCGTGACCAGGAAATAGCTCGTCTGTCAGCGCAGAAGCCCTCTGCTCCTGTTTTTGTGACTTCAGGTGAATCTTTGAAAGGTATAGATAATGGGAAAGTGGAGTTTGGGGGATGATTAACATTTCTAAGGTTTAATTTAGCATTTTCATTGTTAACTTCTGAAGCATATTTACTTATGGATTGTTATCTTAAATATAAAAATTCCCTTGCATTGTTTTCTATTTTGTGCTCTTTATGGTCTATTGCAGAATTATTTTTACCTAATTTCTAGAATTGTGTAGAATTGTACATGTTCATATTATCTTTAAATATTGTGTTCTTTATACTCTAGGCTGCTGTTAATAGTGCCAATAAAGAGATCTCTATTCTTCAGTGCCATGGAGAGAGCGATCCATTGGTTCCACTTGTGTTTGGTACTTTAACCTCTGAGAAACTAAAGACTATAATAAACCCTGCAAATGTCAATTTCAAGACATATTCTGGATTGATGCATAGCTCATGTGCACAGGTGAGTTGGTGGATAAATTGTCTAACTTTTTTCTCTAAAAACATAATACTTGTATTCTGGTACAGAATACACAATATTCTTGTATTGCTTGGTAGAGAAAAAAAGAGAGATTTGTCTTTATGCAAATACCCTTAACAGCATCACTGTAATCCACACAAAAAAGTAATGGTGCATGTTTTTAGTTCATCTAGACCGTAATGCAGCGGACATGCAACATTCCTGTACTGCTGTGGTTATGCAATCTATATTGTTTGGCAAGAGTCTTAGGTCACTGCTGCTTGTGTGACAGCAGACAGGAGCCACAGAATGTGTTGCAGTGAGTTCTTGGAATCACTTACAAAAAGGCTTGCCTATTTCCCCGCCTGAACTTGTGTGGAATAAATCACCCAGCTAGGAATAATGTTTGTAAATTAGCAAAGGATCCATTGGCTAGGACAGAGCTTACCTGGCAATATGAGTAGCACCTACTGTTATTTTCAAGAGTATTTGGATGTCTCATTTGGGAAATTTTGCAGATTTCTCAAATTAACTTTTAATGGTTTTGCTGCAGACAAATGGCAGCTTTAGCCAGCACTTTTATCTCTAATTTCTTACTGTTTACGCACCAGGAAATTTACAGGATGTTAGAGGGGGAAAAGTCTATAAAAGTAATACATGCACCAATCCCAGTTAAATTATAATGGAACATTCCAATTTTGGACGATTGTCAGACCGTGTATGGCCAGTCAATGACCGATCCATGGATTTATATGGGAAAGACCCTCATCAAAGAACCCCTCCTTACCACTCCCCACATTTGTCGCACTAAAAATACTAAGTACAATCTTCTATTGATTCAGAAAAACATATATTAAATATGTCAATACTCTACCTACATATGTCTATAAAGTGCAAACAGACCATATAAAAACTTGGCGTACTGTCTTGCTGATCCTATTGGTAAGTACCAGTATCTATTACTGATGTTTGTCCTTATGAAATAAGGCCCAACCATCCAGCACATTCTTAGTCACCATGTACTGAAACCCCCGTCCCCACAGTCTGTGTCGTACTCCTCACTCTGGCCTGTCTCGTCTCTCTTGTGAACTGATGTAATCAGTGCTTATTAGCTGCCTTTTTATTGCATCACTTTTGAGCAGATGTAATCAGCGCTAATTATCTGCCTTTTGATTGCATTACCTGTGAACAGATGTAATCAGCGCGGATTAGCTACCTCTTTTACCTCTGGGCTGACCTAATCAGTTCTGATTCTTGGTTGCCTGTATCACATGCACAGGTTTTGAAACTCACAGCACATGCAGACACTCACATTAGCAACCTTTCAAGCCAAATTCAAAGTTTATTCTTACACTTTCCCTTTCTAGTTGTGATGTTGAAAGCTGTCAGCAGCAATCTGACTTTAAAATGACATAAAACATATCACTTTTCTCTTTGTGGTGAACCCAATAATATTAAGGAAATTAGCAGGTGCAGGATTGGGACTCGTGCTTGTGCCAAGTTCTGGGTCTCAGCCGAGAAAGGGTGTGAAGCACACAGTTTTTGACTGGGTAGTCTGCCTATGGCAGGATCATGTGCTAATATGGAATGCCCGCCTTACTCTTCTGGCACGGCAAAGGAATGGGCAAACCAATGGAAGACCCTTTGACACACCTCCGTCCCCAGCACCAGGCTAGATAGTTTATTAGCTGTTTCAGCTGTGACTGCATCCAAAAAACAACCAGATGGCGCCGCATTCCGCATTGCGTCAAGTGTGGTTTAGTTCATTGATCTACACATTTAACTGCCTGTAGCAACTTAAACGACAACTCCATCCTCCTAAAAATATCTTTTAGAAAGAATGGCCTCTTTAAAATGTTTATATCATACTTAGTCCTATGAATTCATTACTCTATGCCTGCTATGCTTTTGGAGGCCTCATAGAAACTGAGCAATTTAGAGACCTGTACTGAGTCTGGGCATGCTCAGAAGAGGCAGACAGGGGTTAAACATTGTCATTGGCTGTGATTTTAAAATGTTTACAATTTCACAATATGTGAGTTTATGCAGATAAAAACTATTTCTGATGGGTATGTGGAGTTTTGGTAAGATATTACCGGTAGATTGGGATAGATGTAAGGTAGAATTTGGTTTGTTGCACTGCTTCTGTGTTTATTTTAATGTAATGCTCAATGTGTATTGTTTTTGGAACATGGCATGACACTTCAAATGTGTGAATGTAATCTCTGTTTATGTGTTTGAATTTCTACAGGAAATGAGAGACATCAAGCATTTTATTGACAAACAGCTACCTCCAGTGGATTGACCTTCCGAAATGCCTTGTAAAAATTTCCACCAGCATTCGTTACTAAATGCAAAGACCCTTATCATAACTGTAAAAAAAACCAACAATAAATTATTGAAAGTATTGTATAGAGAACATACTAATCGTGTTATACAGAATATAAAATTATACATAACTGCATATTGTTCCATGGATATACTGGGAAGGTATGATGATTTGTCATGCAAAGCATTGAATGCCATGTGACCAAAGCTTTCGCTGCTAGTTAGGTGTTTAAAGTAATCAACTGGACTTAAAGTTTAGTTCTTGAAGACGTTTCGCTAGTCATCCGACTGGCTTTCTCAATTCAGTTGGCAATTAAGTACCCTGAAAAAATCCTAATTAGCATATCACAGCCAAGTGTTCTAACCCCTTCCCACTTTCTGATCACCATCTTATCACTTTTCAGGCTCAACGCATTCTTCTTCCTCCTGTCCCTTCCTCTTGTGTGTCATTTCCAACTTTTGTGATGCATAACCTTCCATTAGGCACCCCATTAGCATTTCTCAAGTAATGCCCGACTGTTCCTTGCCTTAATTATTATTTTTATTATTTAATTTTTTTTTGGGGGGGGGGGGGGTAAGCTTCCTAATAATAAAAAAGTAAATGTATCTTGGTAAAGGGGATACAAAATCTAGAATAAAAGAATTATGTTTACACTTACAGCAGGAGCCTTATTTCTAAAACCATATTACAACATATGCAGTCTATACAGTGTTTAACGACTTTTCTTTTTGCATTACAAAAATTCCAAAATAAAAAATGGCTGGCAATCTTGTTTTATATAAGCAATAAATATTTCTATGTGCAAATCATTAGAGGTTTATTAACCTGTGAATTGGCAAGTGTCTTCTAAATTATTATAGTCCTTATCGGAGTAGTAGAGGGCGGGCTAATGTAGAAAAGCATTAAAGGGTAAGTCCACTCAAAAAAACCTAGACAAAAAAAAAAAATGCCAAAGATGATCCTAAACTTACTTACATGGCCCGGTCCCTTGACATCTAGGTGCCGCTCCCCGCCCCTGTTTCATAGTTACATAGTAATTAAGGTTGAATAAAGACGTCCATCAAGTCCAACCTATTCACTTTTTTTTTTTTTTTTTTAACCCTACCTAACTCGTTCCGAGCAAAAACAGAAGCAGAGGGATTCTGCGCTGACAGCCGCACTACTTCCTGGTCGGGGCTGTCAAGCGATTGCACATGACGTCACACCATTACTGATAGCCGCAACCAGCAGCAGAGTAGGAGCGTTGAGGGTCTGGGTCAGGTAAGGAAGTTCAGGAGCATCTTTGGTATCAATGAGTAATGCGAAACCTAAGTTTGGGGGAGTAATCTACAATATTAACTTAAAGGGCATGTCCACCCTGAAATTAAACTTTTTATATAATATAGGTAGCAGCTGCCCAACCGCTATAATATATTTTTTTAAAAATGCCCAGATGTTTACTTACAGCCCATTCTCTCCTGCGCCGTCTCCTATCCAGCTCCCTGCTTGCGGAAGTTGCAAGCAGGGGCTGGTCCGCCATCCGCGTCTGTGATTGGCTAAGACGCGGCCAATCACAGAAGCGGCTGATGTCAAAGACGCCGCGGGAGAGAAGGGTCCGTAAGTAACTATCGGGGCAGTTTTTTTCAAAAATATTATTGCGGTTAGGGTTGGGGAGCTCTTACCTCCCATAAAGAGGATTTCACGCTAGGTGCCACGGCCTCAGAGGATGGATCAGGATGGTGGGAGGGAGGGTTGGGGAGGGCTCCCCTGCGCATGCCTCAGACGTTGATGAGGTTGAGTCACAGACAGCTACAGAATGACTCACTGAGAGCTTCTACACAACAGTTTCCTGGACTTTGGAGGGGCATAACAGAAAAACCATTTGGAGCAGAGATTTAAGGTAAGGATTTTTTTAAACTATAGAATGTGGCCAGTATGGGGTTACATTACAGTTTTGGGGGTGGACATGTCCTTTAAGTTTTTGGGTTTTTTTGAATGGACATACCCTTTAAGGGTTAGCTGGCAGCTGTTTTGGGGGGGAATTATTTCTATTTTTCAAACATATTTGGAAGTTCCGATCCTTGAATGAAGCAGAATTACTGAGGTTTTACATAAAGGCCAACAAAAGGCATGAATATTTTCGGAAATATTAGTTCCATATATACTCGAGTATAAACAGAAGTTTTCCGGCTGAAAAATTAGCCTGAAAACCCGACCTCCGTTGATACTCGAGTCAGTCCACTTACTTTGGAAATCCATCCACCACTCCCTCACTGCCTGTACTAATGCGCTCGCTGACATCACTGCCCGGTGCCGAGTAGTGACGTCAGCTGGCACATCGGTACAGGGAGAGGTGGACGGATTTCCAAAGTAAGTGACAATTTACACAGATGGTTAACAAACCTGCAGAGAAGGATGCCTACAGAAGGTACCCACTTACAAGTACATGCACTGAACTGAGGGGGAGGGTGTAGATGTTTGGAAACTACAACTCCCAGCTACTAAAGCATGCTGGGAGTTGTAGTTTCCAAACATCTGGAGTGCCAAGGAAGGCTTTAGTTGTCTTTTAAATGGACTGCAAAATTCTCATAGAGTATTAGCCAAAATCAGGATGGCTATTACTGTATGGGAAATCTGCTGTCCATTTAAAGGGCAACTAAAGCCTCAAAACAATACAGAATCAGAAGGGGAATGTTATCTATTGTTGCCTTATGATTCTGTATTTTTTTTGAGGCTTTAGTTGCCCTTTAAATGGACAGCAGAATTCCTATACAGTAATAGCCATACTGGATGTGGCTATTACTGTATTGGAATTCTGCTTTCCATTTAAAGGGCAACTAAAGCCTCAAAACAATACAGAATCAGAAGGCAGTAGTTGTCATAGTTTCTACCCTTGGTTTATACTCAAGTCAATCACTTTTATTAGTTTTTTCAGGTAAAAATATGTACCTTGGTTTATACTCAAATATATACGGTATGCACTTATATTGTACAACGGAAACATGCTGCGCTAGCAATCCAACTACTACCAACAGTGGATGTTGTAATCTGTAGTTCTACAAAAGTTGCATATACAACAGTCCTTATTATATCTCTCAGAAGTTCCTCCAACAACACTGTCTCCAATACCTTAGTAGAAATCTCTAAACTTTCTTCTTTTAGAAAAGTTCCTTTACTTTGGGGAAATTGTATCAAAGCTCCATAGCTATACTTTAAAATAAACGTTGGCCACCCTATGCAGTAAATTGTTATTAATTGCAAATTCAAAAGGAAATCATTAGCCTAAATAAAGTCATTATATACTAGGTGGGTTTATTCACTCTCAGCGCTCGTGGATTTTCAAAGTCTCTAAATTTTGTTGCAGCAAACGAGGAAAAGCCCACTCTTACTTGAACAAAATTTATTTGGATCTGGTTGCACTTATAACTCAGGCTGTAAGTGAAATTTTAAAAGGGGAAGAAAAAGAGGTTTTAAATTTTTCTTCCCCTTTTAAAATTTAACATACGGCACATACGAGTTATAAGTGCAACCAGATCCAAATAGTCATTTATAGACACCCAAAAGTGCTCCCCCACAGGCAGGGCTAATTGGTACAATCATGACCTTACCTATGGGTTGAAAAAATACTGCTCTTTTTTCTGAAAAGTACATGTATTTGCACTGAACTTCCCCTTTAAGTAAGCTGTAAATTGTTTGTGGGCAATTCATTTTAACACCACTAGATGGAGATATATGTTAAAAAAAAATTTGACACAAATTAATTTGGGATAAATGAACAGCTTGTGGAAAAGGTGAACTGCAATAACAACATGGAAATGTATAGAACAATAAAAGCGATCTGAAATTAAATCCGTACCTACCACGCTCCCGTCATGGATTTTCAACAGCTGATTGGCGCATTGTCCTGATCATCCTCCTATGTTGCATAATACTAATTATGTCTTTTCGGTGCTTTATTTGGTTTTACGTCTGACTTGCTGATTTTTTAAAAGAATAAAATGGTATTTGAAGACTATAGGATGATGTAAGTTGTCCTTTTATATTACATTTTTTATATGGTATATGTATCAAGGTTTTAAGACTGATTTTTATGGTTTACTACTATTGATCCACTTTATTTCATGTCTATGGTGTGGAAAGTTCACGCAGCCTAATAACAGACTTTCTAAATAACACATATAAACCTAATAATAATAACCTGAGTGAATGTGGACCCTCTGCACCTAAGAACCATGTAGAAGCTGTAGGCTACACTTCCTGGTATCTCTGGTCCAGGTTCAGTAATACAGATCAATGGAGATATACGTGTAGCTTACAGATGGCACAGACTCCAAGCTGTGAAACGAGATATTTTTATTTGAAAAAACATGTGTGCTACATGTTTCGGACTAACGTCCTTTCTCAAGCACACCACATGTAAAACACAGACTGCCTAATATAGGTAGTCATGAAGGAACAAACCACCTAAGCCCATCCCACACCTAATTGATCAGCAAATCACCATTGTGTACATCAAATAGTCCCGCCTCCAAAGTCTACCTATTAAAATGCCCCTGCGGATCGGGATATGTTGGACAAACGATAAGATCGGTCAAAGAAAGAATTAATGAACACAGAGCAAATATAAGAAACTTTAAATCAAACACATACACCGATACCCCAGTCTCCCACCATTTCAATAACATGAGCCACAATCAGATGCAACTTAAGTGGCAGGTATTAGAGAAAGTGGAAAGACATAAGCGTGGGGGAGATTTTAAAAATACCCTGCTCCAGAAAGAATATAAATAGATTATGAAACTTAATACAATTTTCCCAAATGGTATGAATGAACAATGTAACATAAAATGCTTTTTGTGATTACTCAGGTATTACGTGTGACATATATATCTATGTATGGGTTTACAGCTTGTTTTTGTATTTTCCCGCAGATATAAATAGAACACCTGCATATAGAAAACTACAGATTAGTAAGTATAGCTTGCAGGTGTTACATAGCGGATCTACGACATCAGGCCACCTAGTGGCAGTACGGTATACATTATGATGTGATCATTCTCATTTCTACTGCAATCATTAGTTATTGCTAATATATTGTTGCTACTACTTAACTATTCCTTGCATTTAACACATATTATTAATTGTTACTATTAGTGTGCATTATCGATAAAACTCAGGAATGTAAGTTTAGTTATTTCTGTTTTAGGTGGACACCAGTATGGAAGACTGTGATCACCCCTTGCAATTTTAGTGGCTTGCCAGTTTATTTGTTTGATACTCCATTCTCTTTATTCTTGTATCTCACTGGTTTGCTTCCACCTCATGGTACTTGGTTGTTTGGAACTTACTATGTTCAACAATATTTCACTTATCTTGGACTCTAATGTTTAGTACCTTGTATACCCACAATGGACTAGAACTATGATGTTTCGACTATACACAAGTTTATGGACTGATACCGGATTGGTTCACATTTATAATGGTTGCACTAAAGGTGCCCATACATCTATAAGATTTTACTTACCCGACCGAGCGCTCACGCGATGTTCATCGATGCTGCCGGAACCGCTTCTCCCGATCTTACATTCGGCCGACATGCGTCGCAAAATCCCATTCATTTTGTGATCGCATGTCGGTCGAATGTAAGATCGGGAGAAGCGGTTCTGGCAGATCGAAGGAACATCGGGTGAGCGCTCGGTCGGGTAAGTAAAATCTTATAGATGTATGGGCACCTTAAGGAACAAGCGTTACACCTGAGAGGAAGAAGACTTTGGAAGCGGGACTATTTGATGTACACAATGGTGATTTGCTGATCAATTAGGTGTGGATGGGCTTAGGTGGTTTGTTCCTTCATGACTACCTATTTAGGCAGTCTGTGTTTTACATGTGGTGTGCTTGAGAAAGGACGTTAGTCCGAAACATGTAGCACACATGTTTTTTTCAAATAAAGATACTCGTTTCACAGCTTGGAGTCTGTGCCATCTGTAAGCTACACGTATACTCCATTGATTGAATAACAATAACCTGTCATACATAATATAATATTATGGTTATATAGGATACATATTTCATAATGAAACCCTAATGTTAATGATGCAGTCATAACAGTTATATATCACATGATAGAACAATAGTATATACAGATCAATAAGTCAATAATTCATCAATAAATAAATTAATAGTTCATAAATAAATCGAGAGTAATGTATTTCTATTAAAATTTGATGACCTCATATTCTTGAACTTATATATATTAATGTTATCTATGGTTATTAACCACTAGAGTAATATTCACAACATATAAGCATGTATAATACACACCATTATATTGTAAAATGTCCCTATTTCAGGAATTTCATGGTTCTTTGATAATGGCATATTAGAGAGATTTATATCACACTAGACATTAAGCCTGTTACAATAACAGGCGCTAGAAGCCCAGAGTGCCTCCATCCTCCATGTCCCAAGGCCACAGTTCCCTCTTAGTGTCCCAGACCCAGGGTCCCCCCTCTGTCCCAGACCCAGGGCCCCCCCTCTGTCCCAGACCCAGTGCCCCCCCCTCTCTGTCCCAGACCCAGGGTCCCCCATCTGTCCCAGACCCAGGGCCCCTCCTCTGTCCCAGACCCAGGGTCCCTCCTCTGCCCCAGACCCAGGGCCCCTCCTCTGCCCCAACCCAGGGCCCCTCCTCTGCCCCAACCCAGGGCCCCCTCTGTCCCAGACCCAGGGCCCCCCCTCTGTCCCAGACCCAGGGCCCCCCCTCTGTCCCAGACCCAGGGCCCCCCCTCTTGTCCCAGACCAAGCCCCCCTCTCTCCCAGTCCCAGGGTCCCCCCTCTGTCCCAGACCCAGGTCCCACCCCCTCTGTCCCAGACCCAGGGTCCCCGCCCTGTCCCAGCCCCCCCTCTGTCCCAGACCCAGGGCCCCATCTGTCCCAGACCCAGGGCCCTCCTCTGTCCCAACCCAGGGCCCCCTCTGTCCCAGACCCAGGGCCCCTCCTCTGTCCCAGACCCAGGGCCCCCCACTCTGTCCCAGACCCAGGTCACACCACCTCTGTCCCAGACCCAGGCCCCCCCTCTGTCACAGATCCAGAGTCCCCTGTCTGTCCCAGACCAGGGCCCCTCCTCTACCCCAACCCAAGGCCGCCCTTGTCCCAGACCCAGGGTCCCCCACTCTGTCCCAGACCCAGGGCCCCTCCCTCTGTCCCAGGGCCCCCCTCTGTCCCGGGCCCCTCCTCTGCTCCAGACCCAGGGCCCCCCCTGTCCCAGGGCCCCTCCTCTGCCCCAGACCCAGGCCCCCCCTGTCCCGACCCAGGGCCCCCCACTCTGTCCCAGACCCAGGGCCCACCTCTGTCCCAGACCCCCCCCTCTGTCCCAGACCCAGGGCCCACCTCTGTCCCAGACCCCCCCCCCTCTGTCCCAGACCCAGGGCCACCCTCTGTCCCAGACCCAGGGCCCCCCTCTGTCCCAGACCCAGGGCCGCCCACTTTGCCCCAGACCCAGGGTCCCCCCTCTTGTCCCAGACCCAGCCCCCTCTGTCCTGGTCCCCCCTCTGTCCCAGACCCAGGGCCCACTTCTGTCCCAGACCCCCCCTCTTTCCCAGACCAGGGCCCACCTCTGTCCCAGACCCCCCTCTGTCCCAGACCCTCCCTCTGTCCCAGACCCAGGGTCCCCCACTTTGTCCCAGACCCAGGGTCCCCCCTCTGTCCCAGACCCAGGGTCCCCCATCTGTCCCAGACCCAGCCCCCTCTGTCCCAGACCTAGGGCCCCCCTCTGTCCCAGACCTAGGGCCCCCCCTCTGTCCCAGACCCAGCCCCCTTCTGTCCCAGACCTAGGCCCCCCTCTGTCCCAGCCCCAGCCCCCCCCTCTGTCCCACCCAGCCCCCCTCTTGTGCCAGACCCAGGGGCCCCTCCTCTCCCCAGACCCAGGGCCCCCCCACACTGTCCCAGACCCAGTCCCCCCCCTCTGTCCCAACCCAGACCCCCCCCCCTGTCACAGACCCAGGGCTCCTCCTCTGCCCCAGATCTAGCCCCCCCCTGTCCCAGACCCAGGGCTCCTCCTCTGCCCCAGATCAAGCCCCCCCTGTCCCAGACCCAGGGTCCCCCCACTTTGTCCCAGACTCAGGTCCCCCACTTTGTCCCAGCCCAGGGTCCCCCCTCTGTCCCAGACCCAGGGCCCCCCCTTTGTCCCGACCCAGCCCCCCCCTCTGTCCCAGCCCCAGCCCCCCTCTGTCCCAGACCCAGGCCCCCCCTCTGTCCCAACCAGGGCCCCCCCTCTGTCCCAGACCAGGTCCCACCCCCTCTGTCCCAGACCCGCCCCCCCTCTGTCCCCACCCTCCCCTCTGTCCCAGCCCCCCCTCTGTGCCAGACCCAGGGCCCCGCTCTGCGCCAGACCCAGGGCCCCTCCTCTGCCCCAGACCCAGTCCCACCCCCTCTGTCCCAGACCCAGGGCCCACCCTCTGTCCCAGACCCAGGGCCCACCTCTGTCCTGGTCCCCCCTCTGTCCCAGACCCAGGGCCCACCTCTGTCCCAGACCCCCCCTCTGTCCCAGACCCAGACCCCCCTCTGTCCCAGACCCCCCCTCTGTCCCAGCACCCCCCCTCTGTCCACACCCAGGGTCCCCCACTTTGTCCCAGACCCAGTCCCCCCTCTGTCCCAGACCCAGGGTCCCCCATCTGTCCCAGACCCAGCCCCCTCTGTCCCAGACCTAGGGGCCCCCTTCTGTCCCAGACCCAGCCCCCTTCTGTCCCAGACCCAGGCCCCCCCCTCTGTCCCAGCCCCAGCCCCCCCCCCTCTGTCCCGACCCAGCCCCCCTCTGTGCCAGACCCAGGGCCCCTCCTCTGTCCCAGACCCAGGTCCCACCCCCTCTGTCCACCCCCTCTGTCCCGACCCAGGGCCCACCCTCTGTCCCAGACCCAGGCCCACCTCTGTCCCAGACCCCCCCTCTGTCCCAGACCCTGGGCCCACCTCTGTCCCAGACCCCCCTCTTGTCCCAGACCCCCCCTCTGTCCCAGACCCAGGGTCCCCACTTTGTCCCAGACCCAGGTCCCCCACTTTGTCCAGACCCAGGGTCCCCCATCTGTCCAAGACCCAGCCCCCTCTGTCCCAGCCCTAGGGCCCCCCCTCTGTCCCAGACCCAGCCCCTTCTGTCCCAGACCCAGGCCCCCCTCTGTCCCAGCCCCCCCTCTGTCCCAGACCCAGCCCCCCCTCTGTGCCAGACCCAGCCCCCCCTCTGTGCCAGACCCAGGGCCCCTCCTCTCCCCAGACCCAGGGCCCCCCACACTGTCCCAGACCCAGTCCCCCCCCTCTATCCCGACCCAGCCCCCCCCCCTCTTCACAGACCCAGGCTCCTCCTCTGCCCCCGATCCAGCCCCCCCCTGTCCCAGACCCAGGGCTCCTCCTCTGCCCCAGATCAAGCCCCCTACCTGTCCCAGACCCAGGGTCCCCCACTTTGTCCCAGACTCAGGGTCCCCCACTTTGTCCCAGACCCAGGGTCCCCCTCTGTCCCAGACCCAGGGCCCCCCCTTTGTCCCAGACCCAGCCCCCCCCCCTCTGTCCCAGCCCCAGCCCCCCTCTGTCCCACCCCCCCCCCCCCCTCTGTCCCGACCCCCCTCTCTGTCCCAGACCCAGGGCCCCTCCTCTGCCCCAGACCCAGGTCCCACCCCCGCTTCCCACCCCCTCTGTCCAGACCCAGCCCCCCCTCCCCCCTGTCACTCTGCTTTACAGCCAGCCCTGACACCTTTGGTTATAAGGAGGTTAATTTAGCATGGTGTCATGTCTTGAGCAGTTTGACTCCCCCCCACCTCACCCAGACATTGGTGTCTAGTGCAACCCTCTCCCTCACAACCCCCACAGACACATGATAATATTTTGGGGTCCAGGACAACACACACACCCACCCGCTACCCCTTCCTCTCACTGTCCCCCACCCAGAGATCTTAGAACATACCTTGTGTGTGTACAGTTTATTGGTGTCAGACCCAGTAATGCGCATGGACAGGAATTTTCACACTGTGAAAAGTTAACTTAAGAAATCACCCCACCCAGAGCAGCCAGCAGTCTGTAGTCTGTGGTCCCGCCCTTAATGCAACAACTTGTGATCCGATTGCTGTTCTGCTCTGAAGGGAAAGAAGCAGCCAATCAGGTAGATTGCAGCCACCACACAGAGACACAGGACGCACACTTGCATTTTATTATATAGGATGTAAATATCTGTGTATTCAATTAATCAATTGGACTTGAAATGTAGTTCTTGAGAGCTTTTCGCTAGTCATCCGACTGGCTTTCTCAATTCAGAATGACTTGTACAAGAATCTGTGGCAATTATGTTTGTACAATCATTCTGAATTGAGAAAGCCAGTCGGATGACTAGCGAAACGTCTTCAGAGACTACATTCAAGTCCATGTTGATCTATTGTACAACAGTATACCATGACCTGGATGAATGAGAACCTTCACAAGCAGGATGTAAATATAAATATACCTCATGTAGATCCATGTATAACAGCTAAGCTCAATTTCCAAGTTAAGACCTTGGGGGGTTAATGTTTGCAATTTAAATATCCAGAAAGCTTCCCTTTTTAGCAATTTCTTGTGTACATCCCCTTCCGTATAGTTTGCCAACTCTGTCTATAATTTGAAATTTTACTTATCGCTGCTCCCATGATTTTGATCATATGAGCCGAGATTGCCGTTTCATATCACCTTTCCTGATGGCATTGATATGCTCCATAATCCGACTGCGCAGTTCTATAGTCTTACCTATGTATTGTTTGTAACATATCTGCAAGTTTACGTATTGTGTTATATCAAATGATTCCTTGGTTGTAGTTGGTTGTTTTCAAACTTATTGGACACTATTAGATATTACACAAGTTCATCTGGTGAATCCACACCTGAAACACCTCCATGGCTGATTCCTAAGTTACGGAGCAGTCCGCTCTCCAGTACCTAATCTTCACCCGTAATATCTCTAAAGGGTTGCTTGCCTGGCTCCCCTTTTGTTGGTACAAGATAAGTCAGATTCTAACTCTGCCTCCTACTAATAGCTTTAAGGTTCGTACACACAGGTGACGACCACACGATGCACGATGTGTACTATTGTGCTGTTCGTTCAGAGATCATTGCCCAATCTGCCGGGCGGATCTCCAAATGAAAGCCCATTCGAACGCACGTGTGTATGAACCTTGAGGTTTTGTCTGTGTCTGGAGTTTTAACTTGTTTTAGCTTGTGCCCTTTACCCTGCGGTATGGAAGCGGGTATTTCTGCCAAGAGTCACCCCAAGGGATCTAGGTAAGCTTGGTGAGTATTAAAGAGAGTGGAGACTAATTTTGGGTGCATTCCTTTGGCTGTTGCTTTCCTTTTTCAGCCTCTCAGGATGCTATGCCTAAAACCCATTCTGACAGCTCAAAAGCTATGGACACAGAAAATGCCTCTTCAAAACCTTCCACATTGAGAGGACAATCATTTGATATGCAAATGAAATGTATTCAGCAAGCAGTGGCTAAAGGTTTTAAAGCATATTATTCCAAATAGGGACAGGGTGACAATTTCGAGGTCTCTGGAATCTGGAATATTCGAGGATGAGCCATCAGTTAGATCGGAGATCAGTCTTTCATTTCTGAAGATGAGACCACTTTTGAAACATCAGTTATTGAGCTATTATAAAGGCTGTACATACGGTAGCTCTTTGTCCCTTACCGTGGAAACGCCTAAATCTTCAACACGGATTAATGTTTCCGTCAGTTAAAAAAGGAAATCGGCAACCATCCCTTACATTTCTCAATGAAGGAGATTATACAAGCTGAATGGAAGAAGGCGGACAAAAAGCTTTCTCTTGCAGGAAATCTTAAGAAGTATCCCTTGAGGAAGAAAATCAAATTTTGGATCTCCCCCCAAGGGAGAATTTCTCTTTAAAAAAAAAGAAAAAAAAAAGGCATATGTAGCTGCGGAGCATCTTGTAGACCTGCTATGGCTATGACATTGTGGTCGAGAGCCATGAAGCTTGAATCCAGGGGATAGAAGAAGCATAACACGAATGTGAAACGCCCTAAATGAATTGAAGTGGCCTCTGATGAAATGTCTCACTCACTAACGCGCAGGCACCACCTGTGTCCATCCCGTCCAGCCTTCACGTGTTTGCCATCCAAACGTTTTTTACTAATGTTGGAATAAAGTATTTTATAAGGATCTCCGTGTGCAGCCTGCTCCGTTATTGTTGTTTCCTCCAATACCTCTAATATGGAGGTGCTGCAAAAAGTAAAATCCAGAGGACAAATGTGATAGCAGTAATACCCAATTGGCCAGAAGACCTTGGTATCTCTACTTATCACTGACGGCAGAACCACACGGGAACTGGAGTGGTGGCTTGGAGAGTTCAGAGGCGAAACAATAGCATTTAGCTTCTAATTGATAATGATTAATTAATACCTCAACTTTCAAATATTATAAATTTGTGATCTCTTTTCGAAGTTTGTGCCTCAGAAAACGATTTCTTACTTTTACAGTTCCTCACAACAGACATCATAGATTCCTTTTCATGCTTCCAAAAATATCTCAGCCTCAGCACCCTGAAAGGTCAGGTGTCTGCTCTGACAGCCATCATAGGAACTAACCTTGTAGCCGATCGATGATTCAAAGATTCTTTGCAGCCATGTTTTAATAAACCAAGAACTTTCCTAAGCTTGGAATTTCCCGTTGGGTTACAAGTGTTAACAGATGCCCCGTTTGAACCTGGCATTACCCTGCCTGTCGGTGGAAGAAATTGGGCTTTGTAAAAAAAAAAACTGACATACAGTTCTATAGGATAAAGTCAAGTTCAGACCAGCCTTTCAATTTCTACCAAAAGTCATGTCCAGAATTTCATTTAGACCGGAGATCACGCTGCCCACCTTTTGTCCTAATTCCAGGGCTGAGTTAGAAAGGAAGTGGCATTCACTGGGGTCCGAGCTCAAAGGATTATTATCAACAGAAATAAAGAGCTTCAGAAAATCGGACCACCTCTTCATTGTTCCAGACAATAAGTAGCTGGATTGTGACCTGCATCAGGAAGGTGGCACAGTTGAGAGGCATTAGAATCCCAGAGGGGTTAAGGCACATACTACTAGAGTACTGAGCGTGTGCAGCGGTAGTAAAGGTGGTCAAAAGACCTTATCTGCAAAATGACAAGTGGCCTTCAATTAAAATGTTCATATGTCACAACAAATTGGACGTGATGGCCTCAGAAGATGTCAGATTGGAAGAGAAGTCTTAAACTGTAGTGGCCAATCCTAATAACAATAGTGTGTGTGTGTTTAGCATAATATGTTGCCTCTGACCATTATTTAGCTTGGTAATTCCATTCGGGTGTTTGTTGCCATGGTGACCTGGGGAAAACAGGAAATCAAATCATGCTCACCGAGATTTTTGTTTTCCCAGTCACATCTTGGCAGCATCACCAAAATAGCCATCCCCTTTTTTTTTATAGATTTAGATTCCTCATGGATTGAACATGTAAGTTTTTGAAATAAGGCAGGATGAGTGGGGAGGGTATTTAGCTTTGTATTTTTACAACAACTTCTTGTCCAGGTACCTGGGGTGATTAATAACCTATTTTGTGACCGTGGCCAAATAGTGACTGGGAATCAGAAATCTCGGTGAGTATGATTGATTTCCTGTTTACATGGTTGTAAATTATGATCGCCTATACAATACCTTAGTTTGGTGTACTATCGCTTGGTTTGTTGGTGTAAATGTATGACTACAGGTGTACTTTGACAAACCCGCGGTATCAAAACTTTCCCATACATTGTGGTTTTTAGGGTTAGGCCACACACCACTAAAAATCGTTATTGCGATCCTGTTAGTGCAATAAGAATCGCAGAGCAGTATAATGTGTGGGTAGCCATATAACATCAGTGCAAGCACCATAGTTTGCGGATGCATTTGCTCCAATTGCGCAAATTGCAGTGAAAGCAAACAGTAACACGTGCGTTGACGTACAGCACATTGTAGCCTCAGCCTTAATAACACCCCAGTATTATCCATTAACATGGTAACTTAGTATATGCATTTTGAGATGAGAAAAACCTTCAGATGTGCTAAATAAATGCCTAATACTTCCTTTAAAAGCGCGGATAGACATTTTATCTTTGTACACAGGCAATTTCGCTCGCTTATAACAGGCGCAACTGACTAATCATTATGGTCGAGAATACACACGTATTCTTCTTGCATGGCAATTTTCAAGTATTCTTTTATTAGAGCGCATGTGCAAAAAATGGTGAAGGGTGTGTGCTCCGATAACAATTGGAAGCAAAGCACATGTGGGTCTGCCGCATTGCAATACACAGGTACATCTGAACGGATTACAAAACGTGATAGGAAGTGTGTGAGAATCACGCCAGTTTGGCCTAGCCCTAAATGGAACTTTTAGGACTAAAAAACAATAAGCACAAAGGTTGATTTAACACTCTCCACCTATGGGTGCGACTGCTCTGGTATCCCACCCTCAAAGAATCTGAATATGAAAACTGGTATAAATTGAGGGCACCAAACACTTTCCCCCAAGATTGATTTAAACTGTTCACTTTACTATTTTTCACTTTACAAGTTTATTGAGTGGGATACCTGTAGGTTTTGTGGTTTTTAATACTATTTTAACTTCATATATGTCCTGTATCTGTGTACCGCATTTTTGACCTTTATGGTCCTCCCAATAAAGGGTCTTTTATTATTACTCTTATGTAGTAATTCCTGAGTGCGGTATGCTCTTTTCTCCCTTTTTTACAAGGCTTCCGACTGGTCAGGGGGAAGGTCTGTAAGTTGTGGCAAAAGCAGCTGTGTCTGACAGTTAGCCTGAGCCCAAGCGAGCAGTTCATAAAGGAATGCACACTAGCCAGTGGTTTTCCAACACATCAAATCATACGTTCATCCGTTACGGACAACAAACGCTGGTGGCCACAAGGAGAACCCATACAGTAATTCAACCCGACCAAAACACTGAAATGTGGGTCAGTCGACCCCAATTATTGTATGGTGTGCACCAAGCTTTACATTCGTATCATTATCATTTAATGCCATGAGCACATGATCAGATTACTTGATCAATATGGAATATGGATTCAGTCCCTGTACAATATGAAAGACATGCAATTCATGTAGTCTCCATACAATATGAAAGACATGTATGTATGTATGTATGTATGTATGTATGTATAGTTCATTTATAAAGCGCCACTTGGGGACGCAGCGCTGTACAGTAATAAAATACAATAAAGTCATACAAGGGGGATAAATACATAGATAGTTCAGTTCATAAATATATAAATTATATAAATAGAAGTGCCAGAGCTTTGCCACAAGAGGAAAGGAGGTCCCTGTCCTGTAGAGCTTACAATCTAGTTATATACAATACATGCAGTCCCAGTACAATATGGAAGACATACAACACATGTAGTCCTTGTGCAATATGGAAGACATACAATACATGTAGTCATTGTACAATATGAAAGACATACAATACATGTAATCATTGTACAATATAAAAGACAAACAATACATGTAGTCCCTGTACAATATGAAAAACAAAAATACATGTAGTCCCTGTACGATATGGAAGACATACAATACATGTAGTCCCAGTACAATATGGAAGACATACAATACATGTAGTACCTGTACAATATGGAAGACATACAATACATGTAGTCTCAGTACAATATCGAAGACATACAATACATGTAGTCCCAGTACAATATGGAAGACATACAATATATGTAGTACTTGTACAATATGGAAGACCTACAATACATGCTGTCCCTGTACAATATGAAAGACCTACAATACATGCTGTCCCTGTACAATATGGAAGACCTACAAACGCGATGTTCATCGATGCTGCCGGAACCGCTTCTCCCGATCTTACATTCGGCCGACATGCGCTCGCAAAATCCCATTCATTTTGTGATCGCATGTCGGTCGAATGTAAGATCGGGAGAAGCGGTTCTGGCAGATCGAAGGAACATCGGGTGAGCGCTCGGTCGGTAAGTAAAATCTTATAGATGTATGGGCACCTTAAGGAACAAGCGTTACACCTGAGAGGAAGAAGACTTTGGAAGCGGGACTATTTGATGTACACAATGGTGATTTGCTGATCAATTAGGTGTGGATGGGCTTAGGTGGTTTGTTCCTTCATGACTACCTATATTAGGCAGTCTGTGTTTTACATGTGGTGTGCTTGAGAAAGGACGTTAGTCCGAAACATGTAGCACACATGTTTTTTTCAAATAAAGATACTCGTTTCACAGCTTGGAGTCTGTGCCATCTGTAAGCTACACGTATATCTCCATTGATTGAATAACAATAACCTGTCATACATAATATAATATTATGGTTTATAGGATACATATTTCATAATGAACCCTAATGTTAATGATGCGTCATAACATTTATATATCACATGATAGAACAATAGTATATACAGATCAATAAGTCAATAATTCATCAAAAATAAATTAATAGTTCATAAATAAATCGAGAGTAATGTATTTCTATTAAAATTTGATGACCTCATATTCTTGAACTTATATATATTAATGTTATCTATGGTTATTAACCACTAGAGTAATATTCAAACATATAAGCATGTATAATACACACCATTATATTGTAAAATGTCCCTATTTCAGGAATTTCATGGTTACTTTGATAATGGCATATTAGAGAGTTTTATATCACACTAGACATTAAGCCTGTTACAATAACAGGCGCTAGAAGCCCAGAGTGCCTCCATCCTCCATGTCCCAAGGCCACAGTTCCCTCTTAGTTGTCCCAGACCCAGGGTCCCCCCTCTGTCCCAGACCCGGGCCCCCCCTCTGTCCCAGACCCAGTGCCCCCCCCTCTCTGTCCCAGACCCAGGGTCCCCCATCTGTCCCAGACCCAGGGCCCCTCCTCTGTCCCAGACCCAGGGTCCCTCCTCTGCCCCAGACCCAGGGCCCCTCCTCTGCCCCAACCCAGGGCCCCTCCTCTGCCCCAACCCAGGGCCCCCTCTGTCCCAGACCCAGGGCCCCCCCTCTGTCCCAGACCCAGGGCCCCCCCTCTGTCCCAGACCCAGGGCCCCCCCTCTTGTCCCAGACCAAGCCCCCCTCTCTCCCAGTCCCAGGGTCCCCCCTCTGTCCCAGACCCAGGTCCCACCCCCTCTGTCCCAGACCCAGGGTCCCCGCCCTGTCCCAGCCCCCCCTCTGTCCCAGACCCAGGGCCCCATCTGTCCCAGACCCAGGGCCCCTCCTCTGTCCCAGACCCAGGGCCCCCTCTGTCCCAGACCCAGGGCCCCTCCTCTGTCCCAGACCCAGGGCCCCCCACTCTGTCCCAGACCCAGGTCACACCACCTCTGTCCCAGACCCAGGCCCCCCCTCTGTCACAGATCCAGAGTCCCCTGTCTGTCCCAGACCCAGGGCCCCTCCTCTGCCCCAGACCCAAGGCCGCCCTCTGTCCCAGACCCAGGGTCCCCCACTCTGTCCCAGACCCAGGGCCCCTCCCTCTCTGTCCCAGGGCCCCCCTCTGTCCCAGGGCCCCTCCTCTGCTCCAGACCCAGGGCCCCCCCTGTCCCAGGGCCCCTCCTCTGCCCCAGACCCAGGCCCCCCCTGTCCCGACCCAGGGCCCCCCACTCTGTCCCAGACCCAGGGCCCACCTCTGTCCCAGACCCCCCCCTCTGTCCCAGACCCAGGGCCCACCTCTGTCCCAGACCCCCCCCCCTCTGTCCCAGACCCAGGGCCACCCTCTGTCCCAGACCCGGGCCCCCCTCTGTCCCAGACCCAGGGCCGCCCACTTTGCCCCGACCCAGGGTCCCCCCTCTTTCCCAGACCCAGCCCCCTCTGTCCTGGTCCCCCCCTCTGTCCCAGACCCAGGGCCCACTTCTGTCCCAGACCCCCCCTCTTGTCCCAGACCAGGGCCCACCTCTGTCCCAGACCCCCCCTCTGTCCCAGACCCTCCCTCTGTCCCAGACCCAGGGTCCCCCACTTTGTCCCAGACCCAGGGTCCCCCCTCTGTCCCAGACCCAGGGTCCCCCATCTGTCCCAGACCCAGCCCCCTCTGTCCCAGACCTAGGCCCCCCTCTGTCCCAGACCTAGGGCCCCCCCTCTGTCCCAGACCCAGCCCCCTTCTGTCCCGACCTAGGCCCCCCTCTGTCCCAGCCCCAGCCCCCCCCTCTGTCCCACCCAGCCCCCCTCTCTGTGCCAGACCCAGGGCCCCTCCTCTCCCCAGACCAGGGCCCCCCCACACTGTCCCAGACCCAGTCCCCCCCCTCTGCCCAACCCAGACCCCCCCCCCTGTCACAGACCCAGGGCTCCTCCTCTGCCCCGATCTAGCCCCCCCCTGTCCCAGACCCAGGGCTCCTCCTCTGCCCCAGATCAAGCCCCCCCTGTCCCAGACCCAGGGTCCCCCCCTTTGTCCCAGACTCAGGGTCCCCCACTTTGTCCCAGCCCAGGGTCCCCCCTCTGTCCCAGACCCAGGGCCCCCCCTTTGTCCCGACCCAGCCCCCCCCTCTGTCCCAGCCCCAGCCCCCCTCTGTCCCAGACCCAGGCCCCCCCTCTGTCCCAACCAGGGCCCCCCCTCTGTCCCAGACCAGGTCCCACCCCCTCTGTCCCAGACCCGCCCCCCCTCTGTCCCCACCCTCCCCTCTGTCCCAGCCCCCCCTCTGTGCCAGACCCAGGGCCCCGCTCTGCGCCAGACCCAGGGCCCCTCCTCTGCCCCAGACCCATGTCCCACCCCCTCTGTCCCAGACCCAGGGCCCACCCTCTGTCCCAGACCCAGGGCCCACCTCTGTCCTGGTCCCCCCTCTGTCCCAGACCCAGGGCCCACCTCGTCCCAGACCCCCCCTCTGTCCCAGACCCAGACCCCCCTCTGTCCCAGACCCCCCCTCTGTCCCAGCACCCCCCTCTGTCCACACCCAGGGTCCCCCACTTTGTCCCAGACCCAGTCCCCCCTCTGTCCCAGACCCAGGGTCCCCCATCTGTCCCAGACCCAGCCCCCTCTGTCCCAGACCTAGGGGCCCCCTTCTGTCCCAGACCCAGCCCCCTTCTGTCCCAGACCCAGGCCCCCCCTCTGTCCCAGCCCCAGCCCCCCCCCCTCTGTCCCGACCCAGCCCCCCTCTGTGCCAGACCCAGGGCCCCTCCTCTGTCCCAGACCCAGGTCCCACCCCCTCTGTCCACCCCCTCTGTCCCGACCCAGGGCCCACCCTCTGTCCCAGACCCAGGCCCACCTCTGTCCCAGACCCCCCCTCTGTCCCAGACCCTGGGCCCACCTCTGTCCCAGACCCCCCTCTTGTCCCAGACCCCCCCTCTGTCCCAGACCCAGGGTCCCCCACTTTGTCCCAGACCCAGTCCCCCACTTTGTCCAGACCCAGGGTCCCCATCTGTCCAAGACCCAGCCCCCTCTGTCCCAGCCCTAGGGCCCCCCCTCTGTCCCAGACCCAGCCCCTTCTGTCCCAGCACCCAGGCCCCCCCTCTGTCCCAGCCCCCCCTCTGTCCCAGACCCAGCCCCCCCTCTGTGCCAGACCCAGCCCCCCCTCTGTGCCAGACCCAGGGCCCCTCCTCTGCCCAGACCCAGGGCCCCCCACACTGTCCCAGACCCAGTCCCACCCCCTCTATCCCGACCCAGCCCCCCCCCCTCTTCACAGACCCAGGCTCCTCCTCTGCCCCCGATCCAGCCCCCCCCTGTCCCAGACCCAGGCTCCTCCTCTGCCCCAGATCAAGCCCCCTACCTGCCAGACCCAGGGTCCCCCACTTTGTCCCAGACTCAGGGTCCCCCACTTTGTCCCAGACCCAGGGTCCCCCTCTGTCCCAGACCCAGGGCCCCCCCTTTGTCCCAGACCCAGCCCCCCCCCCTCTGTCCCAGCCCCAGCCCCCCTCTGTCCCACCCCCCCCCCCCCCTCTGTCCCGACCCCCCTTCTGTCCCAGACCCAGGGCCCCTCCTCTGCCCCAGACCCAGGTCCCACCCCCTGCTCCCACCCCCTCTGTCCCAGACCCAGCCCCCCCCCCCCCTGTCACTCTGCTTTACAGCCAGCCCTGACACCTTTGGTTATAGGAGGTTAATTAGCATGGTGTCCATGTCTTGAGCAGTTTGACTCCCCCCCACCTCACCCAGACATTGGTGTCTAGTGCACCCTCTCCCTCACAACCCCCACAGACACATGATAATATTTTGGGGTCCAGGACAACACACACACCCACCCGCTACCCCTTCCTCCTCACTGTCCCCCACCCAGAGATCTTAGAACATACCTTGTGTGTGTACAGTTTATTGGTGTCAGACCCAGTAATGCGCATGGACAGGAATTTTCACACTGTGAAAAGTTAACTTAAGAAATCACCCCACCCAGAGCAGCCAGCAGTCTGTATCCTGTGGTCCCGCCCTTAATCGCAAAAACTTGTGATCCGATTGCTGTTCTGCTCTGAAGGGAAAGAAGCAGCCAATCAGGTAGATTGCAGCCACCACACAGAGACACAGGACGCACACTTGCATTTTATTATATAGGATGTAAATATCTGTTGTATTCAATTAATCAATTGGACTTGAAATGTAGTTCTTGAGAGTTTTCGCTAGTCATCCGACTGGCTTTCTCAATTCAGAATGACTTGTACAAGAATCTGTGGCAATTATGTTTGTACATCATTCTGAATTGAGAAAGCCAGTCGGATGACTAGCGAAACGTCTTCAGAGACTACATTTCAAGTCCATGTTGATCTATTGTAAACAGATATACCATGACCTGGATGAATGAGAACCTTCACAAGCAGGATGTAAATATAATATAACCTCATGTAGATCCATGTATAACAGCTAAGCTCAATTTCCAAGTTAAGACCTTGGGGGGTTAATGTTTGCAATTTAAATATCCAGAAAGCTTCCCTTTTAGCAATTTCTTGTGTACATCCCCTTCCGTATAGTTTGTGCCACTCTGTCTATAATTTGAAATTTTACTTTATCGCTGCTCCCATGATTTTGATCATATGAGCCGAGATTGCCGTTTCATATCACCTTCCTGATGGCATTGATATGCTCCATAATCCGACTGCGCAGTTCTATAGTCTTACCTATGTATTGTTTGTAACATATCTGCAAGTTTACGTATTGTGTTATATCAAATGATTCCTTGGTTGTAGTTGGTTGTTTCAAACTTATTGGACACTATTAGATATTTACACAAGTTCATCTGGTGAATCCACACCGAAACACCTCCATGGCTGTTCCTAAGTTACGGAGCAGTCCGCTCTCCAGTACCTATCTTCACCCGTAATATCTCTAACAGGGTTGCTTTGCCTGGCTCCCCTTTTGTTGGTACAAGATAAGTCAGATTCTAACTCTGCCTCCTACTAATAGCTTTAAGGTTCGTACACACAGGTGACGACCACACATGCACGATGTGTACTATTGGCTGTTCGTTCAGAGATCATTGCCCAATCTGCCGGGCGGATCTCCAAATGAAAGCCCATTCGAACGCACGTGTGTATGAACCTTGAGGTTTTTGTCTGTGTCTGGAGTTTTAACTTGTTTTAAGCTTGTGCCCTTTACCCTGCGGTATGAAGCGGGTATTTCTGCCAAGAGTCACCCCAAGGGATCTAGGTAAGCTTGGTGAGTATTAAAGAGAGTGGAGACTATTTTGGGTGCATTCCTTTGGCTGTTGCTTTCCTTTTTCAGCCTCTCAGGATGCTATGCCTAAAACCCATTCTGACAGCTCAAAGCTATGGACACAGAAAATGCCTCTTCAAAACCTTCCACATTGAGGACAATCATTTGATATGCAAATGAAATGTATTCAGCAAGCAGTGGCTAAAGGTTTTAAAGCATATTTCCAAATAGGGACAGGGTGACAATTTCGAGGTCTCTGGAATCTGGAATATTCGAGGATGAGCCATCAGTTAGATCGGAGATCAGTCTTTCATTTCTGAAGATGAGACCACTTTGAAACATCAGTTATTGAGCTATTATAAAGGCTGTCATACGGTAGCTCTTTGTCCCTTACCGTGGAAGACGCCTAAATCTTCAACACGGATTAATGTTTCCGTCATTAAAAAAAGGAAATCGGCAACCATCCCTTACATTTCTCAATGAAGGAGATATACAAGCGAATGGAAGAAGGTCGGACAAAAAGCTTTCTCTTGCAGGAAATCTTAAGAAGTATCCCTTGAGGAAGAAAATCAAAATTTTGGATCTCCCCCCAAGGGAGTAATTTCTCTTTAAAAAAAAAGAAAAAACAAAAGGCATATGTAGCTGCGGAGCATCTTGTAGACCTGCTATGGCTATGACATTGTGGTCGAGAGCCATGAAGCTTGAATCCAGGGGATAGAAAAGCATAACACGAATGTGAAACGCCCTAAATGAATTGAAGTGGCCTCTGATGAATGTCTCACTCACTAACGCGCGCAGGCACCACCTGTGTCCATCCCGTCCACGCCTTCACGTGTTGCCATCCAAACGTTTTTTACTAATGTTGGAATAAAGTATTTTAATAAGGATCTCCGTGTGCGCCTGCTCCGTTATTGTTGTTTCCTCCAATACCTCTAATATGGAGAGTGCTGCAAAAAGTAAAAATTCAGAGGACAAATGTGATAGCAGTAATACCCAATTGGCACAGAAGACCTTGGTATCTCTACTTATCACTGACGGCAGAACCACACGGGAACTGGAGTGTGGCTTGGAGGTTCAGAGGCGAAACAATAGCATTTATGCTTCTAATTGAAATGATTAATTAATACCTCAACTTCAAATATTATAAATTGTGATCCTTTTCGAAGTTTGTGCCTCAGAAAACGATTTCTTACTTTTACAGTCCTCACAACAGACATCATTAGATTCCTTTTCATGCTTCCAAAAATATCTCAGCTCAGCACCCTGAAAGGTCAGGTGTCTGCTCTGACAGCCATCATAGGAACTAACCTTGTAGCCGATCGATGATTAAAGATTCTTGCAGCCATGATTTTAAATAAACCAAGAACTTTCCTAAGCTTGGAATTTGCCGTTGGGTACAAGTGTTAACAGATGCCCCGTTTGAACTGGCTGATTACCCGCCTGTCGGTGGAAGAAATTGGAGCTTTGTAAAAAAAAAAACTGACATACAGTTCTATGAGGATAAAGTCAAGTTCAGACCAGCCTTTCAATTTCTACCAAAAGTCACTGTCAGAATTTCATTTAGACCGGAGATCACGCTGCCCACCTTTTGTCCTAATTCCAGGGCTGAGTTAGAAAGGAAGTGGCATTCATGGGGTCCGAGCTCAAAGGATTATTATCAACAGATAATAAAGAGCTTCAGAAAACGGACCACCTCTTCTTGTTCCAGACAATAAGTAGCTGGATTGTGACCTGCATCAGGAAGGTGGCACAGTTGAGAGGCATTAGAATCCCAGAGGGGTTAAGGCACATACTACTAGAGTACTGAGCGTGGTGCAGCGGTAGTAAAGGTGTCAAAAGACCTTATCTGCAAAATGACAAAGTGGCCTTCAATTAAAATGTTCATATGTCACAACAAATTGGACGTGATGCCTCAGAAGATGTCAGATTGGAAGAGAAGTCTTAAACTGTAGTGGCCAACCTAATAAAATAGTGTGTGTGTGTTTAGCATAATATGTTGCCCTGACCATTATTTAGCCTTGGTATATTCCATTCTGGGTGTTGTTGCCATGGTGACCTGGGGAAAACAGGAAATCAAATCATGCTCACCGAGATTTTTGTTTTCCAGTCACATCTTGGCAGCAGTCACCAAAATAGCCATCCCCTTTTTTTTATAGATTTAGATTCCTCATGGAGTTGAACATGTAAGTTTTGAAATAAGGCAGGGATGAGTGGGGAGGGTATTACTAGCTTGTATTTTTACAACTTCTGTCCAGGTACCTGGGGTGATTAATAACCTATTTTGGTGACCGTGGCCAAATAGTGACTGGGAATCAGAAATCCGGTGAGTATGATTTGATTCCTGTTTACATGGTTGTAAATTATGATCGCCTATACAATACCTTAGTTTGGTGTACTATCGCTTGGTATTGTATGGTGTAAATGTATGACTACAGGTGTACTTTGACAATAACCCGCGGTATCAAAACTTCCCATACATTGTGTTTTTAGGGTTAGGCCACACACCACTAAAAATGTATTGCGATCCTTTAGTGCAATAAGAATCGCAGAGCAGTATATGTGTGGGTAGCCATATAACATCAGTGCAAGCACCATAGTTTGCGGATGCATTTGCTCCAATTGCGCAAATTGCAGTGAAAGCAAACAGTAACACGTGCGTTGACGTACAGCACATTGTAGCCTCAGCCTTAATAACACCCCAGTATATCCAATTAACTATGGTAACTTAGTATATGCATTTTGAGATGAGAAAAACCTTCAGATGTGCTAAATAAATGCCTAATACTTCCTTTAAAAGCGCTGATAGACATTTTTCTTTGTACACATGGCAAATTTCGCTTCGCTTATAACAGGCGGCAACTGACTAATCATTATGGTCGAGAATAACACGTATTCTTCTGCATGGCAATTTTTCAAGTATCTTTATTAGAGCGCATTGCAAAAAATGGTGAAGGGTGTGTGCTCCGATAACAGATTGGAAGCAAAGCACAGTTGGGTCTGCCGCATTGCAATACACCGGTACATCTGAACGGATTACAAAACGTGATAGGAATGTGTGAGATCACGCCAGTTTGGCCTAGCCCTAAATGGAACTTTTAGGACTAAAAAACAATAAGCACAAAGGTTGATTTAACACTCTCCACTATGGGTGCGAACTGCTCTGGTATCCCACCCTCAAAGAACTGAATATGAAAACTGGTATAAATTGAGGGCACCAAACACTTTCCCCCAAGATTGATTTAAGATCGCATGTCGGTCGAATGTAAGATCGGGAGAAGCGGTTCTGGCAGGATCGAAGGAACATCGGGTGAGCGCTCGGTCGGGTAAGTAAAATCTTATAGATGTATGGGCACCCTCGGTCGGGTAAGTAAAATCTTATAGATGTATGGGCACCTTAAGGAACAAGCGTTACACCTGAAGAGGAAGAAGACTTTGGAAGCGGGACTATTTGATGTACACAATGGTGATTTGCTGATCAATTAGGTGTTGGATGGGCTTAGGTGGTTTGTTCCTTCATGACTACCTATTTAGGCAGTCTGTGTTTTACATGTGGTGTGCTTAGAAAGGACGTTAGTCCGAAACATGTAGCACACATGTTTTTTTCAAATAAAGATACTCGTTTCACAGCTTGGAGTCTGTGCCATCTGTAAGCTACACGTATATCTCCATTGATCTGAATAACAATAACCTGTCATACATAATATAATATTATGGTTATATAGGATACATATTTCATAATGAAACCCTAATGTTAATGATGCAGTCATAACAGTTATATATCACATGATAGAACAATAGTATATACAGATCAATAAGTCAATAATTCATCAATAAATAAATTAATAGTTCATAAATAAATCGAGAGTAATGTATTTCTATTAAAATTTGATGACCTCATATTCTTGAACTTATTATATATTAATGTTAATCTATGGTTAATTAACCACTAGAGTAATATATTCAAACATATAAGCATGTATAATACACACCATTATATTGTAAAATGTCCCTATTTCAGGAATTTCATGGTTACTTGATAATGGCATATATAGAGAGATTTATATCACACTAGACATTAAGCCTGTTACAATAACAGGCGCTAGAAGCCCAGAGTGCCTCCATCCTCCATGTCCCAAGGCCACAGTTCCCTCTTAGTGTCCCAGACCCAGGGTCCCCCCTCTGTCCCAGACCCGGCCCCCCCTCTGTCCCAGACCCAGTGCCCCCCCCTCTCTGTCCCAGACCCAGGGTCCCCCATCTGTCCCAGACCCAGGGCCCCTCCTCTGTCCCAGACCCAGGGTCCCTCCTCTGCCCCAGACCCAGGGCCCCTCCTCTGCCCCAACCCAGGGCCCCTCCTCTGCCCCAACCCAGGGCCCCCTCTGTCCCAGACCCAGGGCCCCCCCTCTGTCCCAGACCCAGGGCCCCCCCTCTGTCCCAGACCCAGGGCCCCCCCTCTTGTCCCAGACCAAGCCCCCCTCTCTCCCAGTCCCAGGGTCCCCCCTCTGTCCCAGACCCAGGTCCCACCCCCTCTGTCCCAGACCCAGGGTCCCCGCCCTGTCCCAGCCCCCCCTCTGTCCCAGACCCAGGGCCCCATCTGTCCCAGACCCAGGGCCCCTCCTCTGTCCCAACCCAGGGCCCCCTCTGTCCCAGACCCAGGGCCCCTCCTCTGTCCCAGACCCAGGGCCCCCCACTCTGTCCCAGACCCAGGTCACACCACCTCTGTCCCAGACCCAGGCCCCCCCTCTGTCACAGATCCAGAGTCCCCTGTCTGTCCCAGACCAGGGCCCCTCCTCTACCCCAGACCCAAGGCCGCCCTTGTCCCAGACCCAGGGTCCCCCACTCTGTCCCGACCCAGGGCCCCTCCCTCTCTGTCCCAGGGCCCCCCTCTGTCCCGGGCCCCTCCTCTGCTCCAGACCCAGGGCCCCCCCTGTCCCAGGGCCCCTCCTCTGCCCCAGACCCAGGCCCCCCCTGTCCCGACCCAGGGCCCCCCACTCTGTCCCAGACCCAGGCCCACCTCTGTCCCAGACCCCCCCCTCTGTCCCAGACCCAGGGCCCACCTCTGTCCCAGACCCCCCCCCCTCTGTCCCAGACCCAGGGCCACCCTCTGTCCCAGACCCGGGCCCCCCTCTGTCCCAGACCCAGGGCCGCCCACTTTGCCCCGACCCAGGGTCCCCCCTCTTTCCCAGACCCAGCCCCCTCTGTCCTGGTCCCCCCCTCTGTCCCAGACCCAGGGCCCACTTCTGTCCCAGACCCCCCCTCTTTCCCAGACCAGGGCCCACCTCTGTCCCAGACCCCCCTCTGTCCCAGACCCTCCCTCTGTCCCAGACCCAGGGTCCCCCACTTTGTCCCAGACCCAGGGTCCCCCCTCTGTCCCAGACCCAGGGTCCCCCATCTGTCCCAGACCCAGCCCCCTCTGTCCCAGACCTAGGCCCCCCTCTGTCCCAGACCTAGGGCCCCCCCTCTGTCCCAGACCCAGCCCCCTTCTGTCCCGACCTAGGCCCCCCTCTGTCCCAGCCCCAGCCCCCCCCTCTGTCCCACCCAGCCCCCCTCTCTGTGCCAGACCCAGGGCCCCTCCTCTCCCCAGACCAGGGCCCCCCCACACTGTCCCAGACCCAGTCCCCCCCCTCTGCCCAACCCAGACCCCCCCCCCTGTCACAGACCCAGGGCTCCTCCTCTGCCCCGATCTAGCCCCCCCCTGTCCCAGACCCAGGGCTCCTCCTCTGCCCCAGATCAAGCCCCCCCTGTCCCAGACCCAGGGTCCCCCCCTTTGTCCCAGACTCAGGGTCCCCCACTTTGTCCCAGCCCAGGGTCCCCCCTCTGTCCCAGACCCAGGGCCCCCCCTTTGTCCCGACCCAGCCCCCCCCTCTGTCCCAGCCCCAGCCCCCCTCTGTCCCAGACCCAGGCCCCCCCTCTGTCCCAACCAGGGCCCCCCCTCTGTCCCAGACCAGGTCCCACCCCCTCTGTCCCAGACCCGCCCCCCCTCTGTCCCCACCCTCCCCTCTGTCCCAGCCCCCCCTCTGTGCCAGACCCAGGGCCCCGCTCTGCGCCAGACCCAGGGCCCCTCCTCTGCCCCAGACCCATGTCCCACCCCCTCTGTCCCAGACCCAGGGCCCACCCTCTGTCCCAGACCCAGGGCCCACCTCTGTCCTGGTCCCCCCTCTGTCCCAGACCCAGGGCCCACCTCGTCCCAGACCCCCCCTCTGTCCCAGACCCAGACCCCCCTCTGTCCCAGACCCCCCCTCTGTCCCAGCACCCCCCTCTGTCCACACCCAGGGTCCCCCACTTTGTCCCAGACCCAGTCCCCCCTCTGTCCCAGACCCAGGGTCCCCCATCTGTCCCAGACCCAGCCCCCTCTGTCCCAGACCTAGGGGCCCCCTTCTGTCCCAGACCCAGCCCCCTTCTGTCCCAGACCCAGGCCCCCCCTCTGTCCCAGCCCCAGCCCCCCCCCCTCTGTCCCGACCCAGCCCCCCTCTGTGCCAGACCCAGGGCCCCTCCTCTGTCCCAGACCCAGGTCCCACCCCCTCTGTCCACCCCCTCTGTCCCGACCCAGGGCCCACCCTCTGTCCCAGACCCAGGCCCACCTCTGTCCCAGACCCCCCCTCTGTCCCAGACCCTGGGCCCACCTCTGTCCCAGACCCCCCTCTTGTCCCAGACCCCCCCTCTGTCCCAGACCCAGGGTCCCCACTTTGTCCCAGACCCAGTCCCCCACTTTGTCCAGACCCAGGGTCCCCCCATCTGTCCAAGACCCAGCCCCCTCTGTCCCAGCCCTAGGGCCCCCCCTCTGTCCCAGACCCACCCCTTCTGTCCCAGCCCCAGGCCCCCCTCTGTCCCAGCCCCCCCTCTGTCCCAGACCCAGCCCCCCCTCTGTGCCAGACCCAGCCCCCCCTCTGTGCCAGACCCAGGGCCCCTCCTCTGCCCAGACCCAGGCCCCCCACACTGTCCCAGACCCAGGTCCCCCCCCTCTATCCCGACCCAGCCCCCCCCCCTCTTTCACAGACCCAGGCTCCTCCTCTGCCCCCGATCCAGCCCCCCCCTGTCCCAGACCCAGGCTCCTCCTCTGCCCCAGATCAAGCCCCCTACCTGCCAGACCCAGGGTCCCCCACTTTGTCCCAGACTCAGGGTCCCCCACTTTGTCCCAGACCCAGGGTCCCCCTCTGTCCCAGACCCAGGGCCCCCCCTTTGTCCCAGACCCAGCCCCCCCCCCTCTGTCCCAGCCCCAGCCCCCCTCTGTCCCACCCCCCCCCCCCCCTCTGTCCCGACCCCCCTTCTGTCCCAGACCCAGGGCCCCTCCTCTGCCCCAGACCCAGGTCCCACCCCCTGCTCCCACCCCCTCTGTCCCAGACCCAGCCCCCCCCCCCCCTGTCACTCTGCTTTACAGCCAGCCCTGACACCTTTGGTTATAGGAGGTTAATTTAGCATGGTGTCATGTCTTGAGCAGTTTGACTCCCCCCCACCTCACCCAGACATTGGTGTCTAGTGCACCCTCTCCCTCACAACCCCCACAGACACATGATAATATTATTGGGTCCAGGACAACACACACACCCCCCGCTACCCCTTCCTCCTCACTGTCCCCCACCCAGAGATCTTAGAACATACCTTGTGTGTGTACAGTTTATTGGTGTCAGACCCAGTAATGCGCATGGACAGGAATTTTCACACTGTGAAAAGTTAACTTAAGAAATCACCCCACCCAGAGCAGCCAGCAGTCTGTATCCTGTGGTCCCGCCCTTAATGCTAAGCAAACTTGTGATCCGATTGGCTGTTCTGCTCTGAAGGGAAAGAAGCAGCCAATCAGGTAGATTGCAGCCACCACACAGAGACACAGGACGCACACTTGCATTTTATTATATAGGATGTAAATATCTGTTGTATTCAATTAATCAATTGGACTTGAAATGTAGTTCTTGAGAGCTTTTCGCTAGTCATCCGACTGGCTTTCTCAATTCAGAATGACTTGTACAAGAATCTGTGGCAATTATGTTTGTACACTCATTTGAATTGAGAAAGCCAGTCGGATGACTAGCGAAACGTCTTCAAGAACTACATTTCAAGTCCAGTTGATCTAATTGAATACAACAGATATACCATGACCTGGATGAATGAGAACCTTCACAAGCAGGATGTAAATAATAATAATAACTCATGTAGATACATGTATAACAGCTAAGCTCAATTTCCAAGTTAAGACCTTGGGGGGGTTAATGTTTGCAATTTAAATATCCAGAAAGATTCCCTTTTTAGCAATTTCTTGTGTAAATCCCCCTTCCGTATAGTTTGCCGAACTCTGTCTATAATTTGAAATTTTACTTTATCGCTGCTCCCATGATTTTGTATCATATGAGCCGAGATTGCCGATTTCATATCACCTTTCCTGATGGCATTGATATGCTCCATAATCCTGACTGCGGCAGTTCTAATAGTCTTACCTATGTATTGTTTGTAACATATCTGGCAAGTTTACGTATTGTGTTATATCAAATGATTCCTTGGTTGTAGTTGGTTGTTTCAAACTTATTGGACACTATTAGATATTTACACAAGTTACATCTGGTGAATCCACACCTGAAACACCCTCCATGGCTGATTCCTAAGTTACGGAGCAGTCCGCTCTCCAGTACCTAATCTTCACCCGTAATATCTCTACTAAGGGTTGCTTTGCCTGGCTCCCCTTTTGTTGGTACAAGATAAGTCAGATTCTAACTCTGCCTCCTACTATAGCTTTAAGGTTCGTACACACAGGTGACGACCCACGATGCACGATGTGTACTATTGGCTGTTCGTTCAGAGATCATTGCCCAATCTGCCGGGCGGATCTCCAAATGAAAGCCCATTTCGAACGCACGTGTGTATGAACCTTGAGGTTTGTCTGTGTCTTAGGAGTTTTAACTTGTTTTAGCTTGGTGCCCTTTACCCCTGCGGTATGGAAGCGGGTAGTTCTGCCAAGAGTCACCCCAAGGGATCTAGGTAAGCTTGGGTGAGTATTAAAGAGAGTGGAGACTATATTTTGGGTGCATTCCTTATGGCTGTTGCTTTCCTTTTTCAGCCTCTCAGGATGCTATGCCTAAAACCCAGTCTGACAGCTCAAAAGCTATGGACACAGAAAATGCCTCTTCAAAACCTTCCACATTGGAGGACAAGTCATTTGATATGCAAATGAAATGTATTCAGCAAGCAGTGGCTAAAGGTTTTAAAGCATATTATTCCAAATAGGGGACAAGGTGACAAATTTCGAGGTCTCTGGAATCTGGAATATTCAGAGGATGAGCCATCAGTTAGATCGGAGGATCAGTCTTTCATTTCTGAAGATGAGGACCAATTTTGAAACATCAGTTATTGAGCTATTAATAAAGGCTGTACATACGGTAGCTCTTTGTCCCTTACCGTGGAGACGCCTAAATCTTCAACAGCGGATTAATTGTTTCCGTCAGTTAAAAGGAAATCGGCAACCATCCCTTTACATTTCTCAATGAAGGAGATTATACAAGCGGAATGGAAGAAGGCTGACAAAAAGCTTTCTCTTGCAGGGAAATTCTTAAAGAAGTATCCCTTTGAGGAAGAAGAATCAAAATTTTGGGATCTCCCCCCAAGGTAGAATTCTCTTTAAAAAAAAAAGAAAAAAAAAAGGCATATGTAGCTGCGGGAGCATCTTGTAGACCTGCTATGGCTATGACATTGTGTCGAGAGCCATGAAGCTTTGAATCCAGGGGATAGAAGAAGCAATAAGCACGAATGTGAAACGCCCTAAATGAATTGAAGTGGCCTCTGATGAAATGTCTCACCTCACTAAACGCGCCAGGCACCACCTGTGTCCATCCCGTCCAGCCTTCACAGTGTTTGGCATCCAAACGTTTTTTTACTAATGTTGGAATAAAGTATTTTTAATGGATCTCCGTGTGCAGCCTGCTCCGTTATTGTTGTTTCCTCCAATACCTCTAATATGGAGAGTGCTGCAAAAAGTAAAAATTCAGAGGACAAATGTGATAGCAGTAATACCCAATTGGCCAAGAAGACCTTGGTATCCTCTACTGCTATCACTGACGGCAGAACCACAACGGGAACTGGAGTGGTGGCTTGGAGGTTAAGAGGCAGAAACAATAGCATTTAGGCTTCTAAGATGAAATGATTAATTAATACCTCAACTTCAAAATATTATAAAATTTGTGATCTCTTTTCGAAGTTTGCCTCAGAAAACGATTTCTTACTTTTACAGTCCTCAACAACAGACATCATTAGATTTCCTTTTTCATGCTTCCAAAAATATCTCAGCCTCAGCACCCTGAAAGGTCAGGTGTCTGCTCTGACAGCCATCATAGGAACTAACCTTGTAGCCGATCGATTGATTCAAAGATTCTTTGCAGCCATGATTTTAATCAAACCAAGAACTTTCCCATAAGCTTGGAATTTGCCGTTGGAGTTACAAGTGTTAACAGATGCCCCGTTTGAACCTGGCTGATTACCTCGGCCTGTCAGGTGGAAGAAATTGGAGCTTTGTAAAAAAAAAACTGACATACAGTTCTATGAGGATAAAGTCAAGTTCAGACCAGCCTTTCAATTTCTACCAAAAGTCATGTCAGAATTTCATTTAGACCTGGAGATCACGCTGCCCACCTTTTGTCCTAATTCCAGGGCTGAGTTAGAAAGGAAGTGGCATTCACTGGGGTCCGAGCTCAAAGGATTATTATCAACAGAATAAAGAGCTTCAGAAAATCGGACCACCTCTTCATTGTTCCAGACAATAAGTAGCTGGATTGTGACCTGCATCAGGAAGGTGGCACAGTTGAGAGGCATTAGAATCCCAGAGGGGTTAAAGGCACATACTACTAGAGTACTAGCGTGTGCAGCGGTAGTAAAGGTGTCAAAAGACCTTATCTGCAAAATGACAAAGTGGCCTTCAATTAAAATGTTCATATGTCACAACAAATTGGACGTGATGGCCTCAGAAGATGTCAGATTTGGAAGAGAAGTCTTGAAATCTGTAGTGGCCAATGCCTAATAAAATAGTGTGTGTGTGTTTAGCATAATATGTTGCCTGACCATTATTTAGCTTTGGTATATTCCATTCTGGTGATTTGTTGCCATGGTGACCTGGGGAAAACAGGAAATCAAATCATGCTCACCGAGATTTTTGTTTCCCAGTCACTATCTTGGCAGCAGTCACCAAAATAGCCATCCCCTTTTTTTTTATAGATTTAGATTCCTCATGGATTGAACATGTTAAGTTTTGAAAATAAGGCAAGGAATGAGTGGGGAGGGTATTATAGCTTTGTATTTTTACAACTTCTTGTCCAGGTACCTGCGGGTGATTAACCTATTTTGGTGACCGTGGCCAAAATAGTGACTGGGAATCAGAAATCTCGGTGAGTATGATTTGATTTCCTGTTTACATGGTTGTAAAATTATGATCGCCTATACAATACCTTAGTTTGGTGTACTATCGCTTGGTATTGTATGGCTGTAAATGTATGACTACAGGTGTACTTTGACAATAACCCGCGGTATCAAAACTTTCCCATACATTGTGTTTTTAGGGTTAGGCCACACACCACTAAAAATCGTTATTGCGATCCTTTAGTGCATAAGAATCGCAGAGCAGTATATGTGTGGGTAGCCATATTACATGCAGTGCAAGCACCATATGTTTGCGGATTGCATTTGCTCCAATTGCGCAAATTGCAGTGAAAGCAAACAGTAACACGTGCGTTGACGTACAGCACATTGTAGCCTCAGCCTTAAATACACCCCAGAGTATCCAATTAACTATGGTAACTTTAGTAATGCATTTTGAGATGAGAAAAACCTTCAGAATGTGCTAAATAAAAATGCCTAATACTTCCTTTAAAAGCGCTGATAGACATTTTATCTTTGTACACATGGCAAATTTCGCTCGGCTATAACAGGCGGCAACTGACTAATCATTATGGTCGAGAATAACACGTATTCTTCTTGCATGGCAATTTTTCAAGTATTCTTTTATTAGAGCGCATGTGCAAAAATGGTGAAGGTGTGTGCTCCGATAACAGATTGGAGCAAAGCACAGTGTGGTCTGCCGCATTGCAATACACAGGTACATCTGAACGGATTACAAAACGTGATAGGAAGTGTGTGAGAATCACGCCAGTTTGGCCTAGCCCTAAATGGAACTTTTAGGACTAAAAAACAATAAGCACAAAGGTTCGATTAACACTCTCCAACTATGGGTGCTGACTGCTCTGGTATCCCACCCTCAAAGGAATCTGAATATGAAACTGGTATAAATTGAGGGTCACACTCCAAGATATGAGTTCAATTCTTTAATTTTGATGGGTGAAAATGTGCCCCCTTCCTTAACTTACTCCTCTGCTCTAAATGGTTCTCCTAAAGTCCCTGTTCAAAGTTCCAGAAAGTGAAGAGTAGGAGCTGTCTGTTAGTCATCCGGGTGCCTGCTTCTTCCTTTACTTGAGGTTTCTGGCATGCACAGGGGAGCCTTCCTACCTTCTGAATCTGTTTGTGGCTGCCTTACCCCTAGCTTTACACTAGTTATGTAAAATATAAGAATTTTAAAGGGAAGGTCCAGCCTAAAAATAAGTAACTTTTAAAATGATTTTTACCCCCCAAAACCTCACTTTCGCAACTTCGCAAGGTTCCACTTAACTTTTCCTTTAAATATTCCACTTGTTAAAAATAGTTACGTATAGAAATTACTTTTTTTCAGTAATCTGATTTATTACTACAAATAAAACAGATGGCACAAAAAATGTCTAAATGTGCCGGCATTAAAGGTCAACGTGTGTGCGCATGATCAGTAATCTTTGGAAAATACATCTCCCAGCATGCCTTGGCTACAGAACGCAAACAAGGCAGGCTGGGAGTTGTATTTTACAAACATCTGCAGTGGCAAGGTTCAATATTTGTATTTTGATGATCTATACAAAGACTCATTAATTACACCATCTGTACCCAGCCTCCTGTATACAAAATTATATTATACTACACCGGGCAGCGTTTCACTAGCACGTGTTAGCGAGCGTAACGTCAGGGGCGTGTTTATACAGTCACGTGTAAGGTTCCGCTCACGTTGCCCTTCAGAACGACAAACATGGCGGCTTCCAGTAGCGGTGGCGACAAAGCGAAAGCGCTGCTTACATCCCTGCCAAGGGTCACTCTCGCCAACTTAAGACCAAATCCCGGCGCAAGGCACAGAGTGAGTTTAAACATTTGTTTTTTTAGCCACCCTCCCTGTGTACACCGGTTACACAGTTCCCAGTAGTCCAGGCAGGAACTGCATATAGAGCGTGGGGCTATTCGCACATCTGGAGGCCAATGTAACTGGATATGTAGGGGAACCTAGTAATTGGCAAGTCTGACACACACATATAGCCCTCCAGATGACTGAAAATTCCAACGCCCAGAATTCAGCGGAGAGTCCCAGGAATGCTGGAGTTTAATAGCCCTGCGGATGGCTGTTGGTGGCCCATCCCTGGTTTAAATGTGTAAGGCACGAACTGTAAAGCAAGGTACACACACTAGCTATAAAGCCCTGATACTGTTGGATCTGGCGGTATCGGGGCTTTATCGGCATTGTGTGTAGCTTCTTTCCCTAAAGAGTGTGTGGGCACTGAACGTTCGGGTCGGCCTTGTGGTCATTCGGGAAAGACCGAAAATTTCCATCAGACGCGATAGTCTGTCTATAGGGGAGTTGACCGTGCATAGGGAGAACTTTCGGGACTGTGTGTTCACTGATATTTGATAAATGAAAGGATCTTTCAGATCCTGTCTGTCATCTTTGCTGTGTGTACCCAGCTTAATGGAGACCAGGGCTGGTCTACACTGATATGGAAAGAAACTCTGACCCAAGGACTCTAATTGTCACACGGTTTAGCCGACGAACAACTTATCATGCGAAAAATAAGTACAACTGCAGCAGCAGCAATCCATGACTTCTAATAATGGCAAAAAGGTGTACCATAACATACATGAAGCTGATTCGTTCCACTTCATCTATGCATCCATCCAACTGGGTTTATTAAGGGTTACTACACCCCGAAACATGTTGTGTGAGACTGCAGACATCCCACCCTGCCAAAACTCAATTTACGGGGGGTACCCACACATTTCATGGAGGATACCCACCACCTAAAGCCCCACCCCAAGATTACTGCATATTCCATGCATACAGACACACATGTATAGTCAGACACTCTTGCATACAAACACACATGCATTTCAACAGACACTCACTCATGAAAACAGTCAGACACACAAGTCATGTTGCTATTAAGTGTTTTTGTCACTTGTTAACTGCTAAAAGACTCTGACATCATTGAGCTCCCTCACTCTGATTCAAAACATATTTCAGGGAGATTGTATATTATTTCAGGGAGTCAGGGATCTGCCATTAAAATCAGGGAGACTCCCTTAACTTCAGGGAGAGGTGGGATGCCTGAGACTGAGTAAAATAAGTCTGCGTTGCAGTTAAATCTCTGCGTTTGCCTTTGTTCCTTCTTCACATTTTACATTATTTTTGAATCCATGACTTCTCTCTGCATTTTTGAACAATTGACTTGGTGGATTTTTTTCTGCCAAATTGTTAGGTTGACTCATGATGGGAAAAAAGCTCATGAGCAGCATTAGAAGAACAGGCGATATTACTTAAATGTCTTGTTTACATGCCGGCACAAGCTGTCTACCTACTATCATTTATGTAAATAGATAGTATGTACTGGCGTCGCTGGTGGAAGTATAATGACCTGTTCACAGAACATCCGTTGGTCACATTGTGCAACAAATATCTAACCTGTTTGTGAAGCTTAACTCAGAGATTCTCAAACTATGGCCCTCCAGATTTTTTGAAAACTAGAACTTCCAGCACCTAGCTGGAGCAGACCTGTGCAAAGTAAGTCCTGGGGGCCACATGCGGCCCTTTATCTGTCCTTGACTGGCCCCTCAATACAAGATCTGTACACAAAAATATCTTAATATTAATTGATTGTCTCAGACTGGATAATTGATTTATTTTTATTAAGTTTATTTTATTAAAAATTACCCGATCAATTGATTAGTTAGAATGGATCTAAATAAGATGCAGTTTTGCTATCTCTATAATGACAAAGTTGAACCTATTGGTCTGGCCCTTCAAAACAATCCAAATTTTTCATGTGACCCCCTGTGAAATTTATTGCCCACCCCTGAGCTGGAGAGTAATCACATTGATTGTTGTTTGGCTTTATTCAAATTACTTTACTGTGCGGTTTTAATTACTTTGTTATCCCTCCCACCACTTGTATGTTGTTCCTCCCAATTAGATACAAAGTTTTTCGGTGCAGGAATTTCAGTCAAGGCGAAACAAAACATTTTAACCATCAATTTATCTATATATAAATATATAATAATATATATTATATATATATATATATATATATATATATATAAAATAGAAAGAAGCACGACGCACTACAGGTCTTGGTAACAAAAGTACAAACAGCAATTTATTTTGTCAACATGTTTCAACCTCTATCAGGCCGTCATCAGGACGGCCTGATAGAGGGTTGAAACATGTTGACAAAATAAATTGCTGTTTGTACTTTTGTTACCAAGACCTGTGAGTGCGTCGTGTTCTTTCAATATTTTATGTACAATTGGGACAGCACCCGGGCAAGTATTATGATGGATGGAGTGCAATCGTGATGTGGCTGTATTTACTATATTATATATATATATATATATAATACATACCAAAAAAAGTAAGAGGTTCCGAGCACTCCTTCTCACACGTAAAGTTTTATTAACGTTTCGGTGCTTCACAGAGCACCTTCATCAGAACAATGTGGCACACCAGTGCTTCAAACTTATATACACAAAACACACACATTAGTGCCGCCCTCAGTGTAACCATGTGACGGATGTTTAACCCTTTGTATGTTCATCTCCATTTATATGTATATATTATTAATATTATATTTAATTTAACTTTAATTTAGTAATTTTAATGAATCTATTTAATTGCTTGCACTTAACCCCCTGTTTGTATAATGTACAGCGCTGCATACCCAATTGGTGGTTTATAAATAAAATTATGTACAAATGTACTGTTCCTTTCAAGCACTGTTGTTTAATAACTAGTTAAACATTGTATACAGGAGTTTCAAACTGCCGGACCTTAGATGTTGTAAACTACAACTTCCTACTTATTCAGCGAGTAAATGGGCAGTTGTAGTTTCAAACAAATTGAGGGTCGCAGGTTTGACATCCTTGGATATTTGGTGACATGTACATTAATTCAGATTAAAATGTTTGTGTGCGCCTGAGACTTACCAAACTCAACTATCCTCCTAACCCAAACCACACCTAAACTAATATGAACACATTTTCAGAAGATGAACTTTTCTATCCTTAGTCAACATGATTTAAAAATGGATAATTTATGGAAACGGCATAGACTATATCGGCAATGTTATTTTCAAATCTGTTTCATTGCACTGTCAAAACTGAAATTGTAAATCCGCAAACAGACAATATGTAGCAGAGATAGATTTATTGTAAATATTTATTTTTTGTATCCTTTTTTAATAATTGTTTTAACTTTAGGAAAAAAGACGAGGACGTGGCATACATGGTGGTGGAAAATGTGGCAGAGGACACAAAGGAGAGACCCAAGGGGAAATAAACCACGTTTAGGTTTTGAAGGTGGCCAAACTCCATTTTATTTAGTCATTCCTAAATACGGCTACAACGAAGGACATAGGTAGTTATTTGTTTTGAGTTGTTTGTATTAAATAAAGGAATAGCTTTTATGTCACACAATTACTACAAATGTAACCAGAAAATGTACACATTGTAGTAAATTATAAAAGTTCCTACTTCATAAGACTTAAAGACTTGCATATATATTCAGACCTATAGATGATAATTAGAATACAACTTTCGCCTTAAAGTTTACCCCAGCCCACCCCGAACTGTCATGTTAGTTGTGTGAAAAAATAAACACGAAATCAACTTAGCGTGCTTCGTTCCCTCAGCACTCTGCTCTATTCCCAGAAATAGCAAAAGGGGTAGACAGACAGGCGTCTGTTATTGCCTGAGAGCAATCACAGACACGGCTGCTAACTACACAGAGAAGCCAGGGGAACAAAACATGGTAAATCTATTTCTCTGTATTTTATTTTTTTTTTAAAAATACTTTCATGACTGCTGGGGTGCTCTACACTACAGCAAATCCCCACTACACTATAGAAAGGAGCAGGAGCAAAGGGATCCGCAGGAGGGAGGGAGGGAGGAGGGCTCACCTCAACGTGCCCGAGTTATTACTGAGGACAAGGAAGTAGCAGGGACGGACCAACACAAGAGGCTCCTACTTTTAACTTTCTGTGACTTTTGAAAGGCACGCAGAAGAACCATAAGGAGCAGAGGTGTAAGGTATGCTTTTTTACACTATACAGTGGGACAAGCAGTGGGTTAAATTTTAGTTTTGGGGTGAACATGTCCTTAAAGGGTATGTCACCCATTGAAACACATTTTTGCCATAACAATCCCGTCCCCCCAGCCCCTACGCTATATTTATTTTATTAGAAAGTTCCCCAAACTTTACTTACCTCCCCTTTTCCTCCGCCGCGCTGCCGGCCCTCTGCTTGCGGTAAATGCAAGCAGAGGGGCGGGACCGGACGTCGCATCTGTGACGGACGCGGTGCCGGTCATTCAGTGCGGCGGAGGAAAGAGGGGAGGTAAGTAATGTTTGGGGCACTTTCTAATAAATAAATATAGCGGTTGGGGCTGGGGGGACAGGGGGATTGTTATGGCAAAAGTACACTAGGGGGAGGGAATACTAATCGGGAGGGAGGGGGAGAAGGGCGCAGTACGCATGCCGAACTTCTCCCGGAGGCCAGGTAGGAGGCAGAGTCCTATATGGACTCTGCTATCTCTCTGTTGGGCAGTTTTGGGACTTTGGGGGGGGGGGGGGGACTACAGGAGAACCAGATGGGCTGGGATGTGAGGTAAGGATTAAACTACCACACACAATGGGGCCAGTAGTGGGGGGGATTATAGTTTTGGGGGTGGATATGCCCTTTAAAATATTGATTTAGTTTTTTAGTGGTCTAATGATGTGATGCCAATTTTAGAAAAATTGGAAATTTCTATTGTAGTTTATAGACCAAAATTATACTTTCATACTAATTAGATGCTCAAAAATGATGTTTCTTTTATTGCTTAAAGCTCAGGTTCATTTTTTTTCCCTCTGGCCCATTCATTTGATACCATCAAAAGAAATGTTGATCATTCCTGTCGGAAAATGTTTACATCAGTGGCGTAACTACTGGGCCTGCAGGGGTTGTGTCAGTTCCGCAGCGGATTTAGATGATTTTATTGGCTGCCACATTACATTGAGGAACTGTGGTCTCCATACCAGTGGCCTTTATTAAAAAGGGCACAGTCCTACCTTTAAAATGACTCCAGGATCATGCTAACAGCAGCAGTATAACTTCTGTTTTTTCTTACTAGTACTGTGAGCTGTCGCATTACCAGCACCACTGCTCTTCCCCCAAGTCTTAATTTGGAGCATGTTCATGGAGCATCAGCTGCATCATAAGCACCATCCTGAACTTCTAAATCTGTTTTAAAGCTAGCCACAGGCTATCATACTGTTTGTGTTACATTTTAAAGGGATATGCTGTAAAGTATTTGATTGTTTAGCTATGTAGAGCATATCTAATATAGACCTATAGGTATTTTAGCACATTCTGCATTTTTTGTTTTTATTCGTGCAGATATTTGGTTAGATGTATACTATCTGAAAATTATTGTGGAGGCTAAACACACTTGATAAAATGTTTTCTTTTTGTGTTTGGCTTCCTGCTCCTACCAGTAACAAATTGCCGTTTCACTTGCATTCACGGACAGGACGTAAATGCGCGTGTATGGACGTTAGCACTCCTGAATGATGTCATGCCAGCTATAAGTCAGGCATGAGATTTTCCCGACTTAAAGCTGATGCACGGGATGACGTCATCTGATACTGCTAACGTCTGTGCACACTCATTTGCACGCTGCATGTTACTTGGCAAAGGAAGTAATGTAGATGTGGATAATCTCATGTGGGAAGTCCTAAAAACTTAACTTGAGTGTAGCAGGAAGCCAGCAAGACACATGCAGTATTGTATGGGGGTGCTTATAGGAAAACAAAAACAACGCCACTTTAGATTTAAAGCCACAGCTATCCAATAAGCTAGAGTAGATTTTACAGTGTACCTACCCTTTAAGTATTCTTATTTGCTTTTATTCAGCTTTCGGCGTCAATACCAGCCTCTGAGTCTCGGACGTCTTCAGTACCTTATTGATCTAGGAAGAGTAGATACCGCACAGCCCATTGACCTAACACAACTTGTCAATGCCAGGGGCCTTACAATTCAACCACTTAAAAGAGATTATGGAGTGCAGCTAGTGGACGAGGTAAGATTTTAAATCTGCTGTTCTTCTAAAGGTGACCATATGCTTATTTGAAACTAATTAATTTTACATTCTATCTAATATACATTAAATCGATTGTTATATCTACTTCCCCAGCTGGTTTACCTGTCAGTTGTAAAGTTATTGGGCCAGGTGATTGTCCAGCGCTTTAATCAAGAGAAGATTGACCATAACTTTTTTTTTTAAAGTGTTTAAAGTAAACACTGTCAGCCATTCACCCAGAGACACTATGGGTAAAGGACATGCTAACTGATTGCCGATCGGTTAAAGGGAGGCTTTAACTTGATTGTGCCAGCTATACAAGTATCACAACAGACACTCTCGCAGCTGACTGAAGCTTTTCACTAATATTCAAATAGTAATGTAAAGGTAAATCAGGCTGGTAAAATCTGACTTAGGGATAGGCCACACTGAAACGCAAACGCAATAGCATGCGATTTCATGTGCGATTTTCGTTGCGATTGCGATTTCTTCAATAAGTATAGGAAAACGCATGCGATTGCGATAAAAAATGCAGAACGCAATCGCATCGAAAAACGCACGTTTTTTTTGCGTTGCCGCGTTTTTCAATAATTTTGAAAAATCGCAAGCGCAAACGCAAAAAAAACCGCAGCAGTGTGGGGCCTAGCCCTTAGGGAGATCTTACCAAGATTGTCTGCAGCTCTGGGTAAATCTCCCTATATTTCCTTAATAATGGGTTGGAATCATTGACTTTAGGTATGACCAATACATAGTTCAAGCTTTTTATTGTCATTGTGTAACACAACAAAATTACTTTTCATGACAACCTACACACACATTTGAAATACGGTACATTAAAATGCCTATTATATCGGGATAATAAAAGGCCTATTTTCAAATTGCTTTTTTTAGAGAGGCCCATCTTGGTAAGTGTAGGCATTGGTACACATGTTGTAGCTTCCCTTTACTTTTAAGTGGGATGATTTTTTGACCCATGGCGTAACTACTGCGACCATGGGAGGCCAAGACTGTAAGAGGGCCCGCCAAACCCCCTGTGATCAGCTTGTTCGGTTCCAGTCTTTCAAACAGCGGATCACCTATTTGTTTCCTTCATACACGCAATCAGCGAGGGGGGGGGTGTTACACCCCTAGGTATCTTCAATAGATTTCTCTGGCTGTTTACCTAGCAAAAGCTGATTGAACCTGTAGAAAAACAACAATACAATTTGCCACTACATTATCTTGAGCGAATTTCAAGAAATCAACTCAAGATGGTTGCCTCAAGGCGTCGTAGTTTAAATTTTTACTTCCTGATTCTGAAAAATAAATCTGCTACACTATTGGGCAGCCAGTTTAGATTTGTTTCTCCTTTGAACTTTTTCAGATTTTTGGGGGAGGCTTTATTTATACTTTATCACAAATATCCCTGCTACGGGTTATAAACATTGGAATACATAGGCCAAAATTCAAACGATTCCCCCTGCCCAGGGGGAGTTTATCTGCCCACATGTGGATGGCTTTGGTGCTTGAGCCCCAAGCCCTTTGCTAATAATGAACTTCTCTGGAAATAACTGAAGTATAAATGGTGATGTATTTCTGAAGAATGTATGAACTCACTGCTCCCTGTCGTTGGCCCGGGTGCCACTCTCCAAGAACCCCTGCTTGGTTCCAATTAAGCACACATGTACAAAAGGGACTCTGCGCACTCCTGGAATGTATGGCAGCCAACACGGTAAGTTTTAATCCAAAATCATATCTTTATTCAATTAAAATGACAACAGATCTAGCAAGACCGCATGGAGGATGCATGCCTTACACGTTTCGGGCAGTCCTGCCCTTAATCATAGGCCTATTATTAAAAAAACATGTTGGCTGCCATACATTCCAAGATTGCGCAGAGTCCCTATTGTATTAAGTGTTTCAATTATAAACAGCCTAAAAGGAGTTTGATTCTTTGTTGCCTAACTTGCTGATTGACTGTTGTAATGTGTAACTGCATCTTTGTCAGTTTGTAAAAATACAAATTTTACTGCTTTTTATTAGTAATACTGTGGCATTTTTTTTCAAGGCATCACTGTTTGTTTTGAGGGAATTGCCAAAGTATTAATCAAGACAATCCTAAAAGGCAACTAGTTTTTAAACAAGTTAGGGTAAAATAAATGCATTAAAATGAGCCTGGGATCCTATTTTTACGTAAAACCTATTAGAAGTTATATTAATGAAAATGTTCAACAAGAAGGGCGTCACTAACAAATTAAATAACATAGGGAGAGTACTAGCGAACCCCAAAGAATTGTTCAACCCTGCATTTCTCTCTCATTCTTTCCCTCCCCTCTCTTTCCCCCTTCACTTTGTCTTTCTCTCTCTCTCTGCCCCCCTCCTGGAAAATGGCAGACTCTCTTGCGCAGTGGCGTGCGTGGGCTTTTGCGTCTATGATCCATTTTAATTACACCTCTCAGTATATAGGATAAGGCATTCAATCTCCCCTTACTCGTATTCAAATAAGGAGCATGTTTCCGTGGTAGCCCTTTAGGAAATGCCACACCTTCTAAGAGGCTTTAACAGCATATCACAAGCTAATTGCAAAATCATAGAGCCAACTACAGACTGGTTACTGGAGCAAGGTCTTTGGGCCTACTGTGTAGAGGCCTGCTTTCCACTTTAAAATCTTTGGTTTTGGATCCCCACTTGAAGGGTTTGGGACCTTGGGCAACTGTTCTGTTTGTCTCCTGGTAAAACCGTCCCTGTACAATGCATCTTTTTGCTTTTGGAGGCTTGTAGCCATATGACCAAAATCTTCTCTGCCTGATTTCAAAAGCCACCCCTCATCAGTGTTTTACAGCTATTTTTAAATCTGCAAATGTTTTATTTGCCTTATGGTGTCTGTGTAAATCACAGGAGCAGATTGACACAATACATTACTCATCAGAGTCTCTGGTTTGTTTTTTTTGTTTATTTACAGCATTAAGTGTTCTGTGAACCTGATTGGTCTTGAGTAGAGGGAAGGGGCATAGGATGCCGGATATGTCACTCGTACTAGAAGCAGGAAATAACACCTTTTGGAATTTTACTTCTCACAGGCTGCAGTTCTAAATGTGATCCATCAAGAATATTTATACTTGACATGTAATTTTTTCCTTGGTTGATGTCCTAGAACTTCTTCTTTCAATACTTAATCTAAATTCTAGATATACTCTTATTGAAAGGTTCATAGAATTTCCACAAATATTTTTGATATATCTACAGGGTGCAGACATATTTTCAGCCAAGATAAACATTGAAGTCCAGTGGGCTTCTCAGCTGGCTATTGCAGCGATAGAAAAAAACGGTGGTGTGATAAATACTAGCTTTTATGATCCACGAAGCCTTGGTAAGTATATGCCATTTTCATATTTGATTATAGTTTTAAGTTAATGGAATATGGTTTCTATAACAAATAAATACTTGGTAGAGAGGAATGTAGAGAAATGGGCAATATAATACATATTGCAAACAATACATTTTGGTCCCTGTTCAAATGTTCCTCTTTAGAAAAAACTATGAAGTTATAATGTGTGTGTGTGGTGTGTGTGTGTGTATGTGTGTATGTATGTGTATATATATATATTATATATATATTATATATATATATATATATATATATATTATATATATATATATATATATATATGGTTTTAAATTTGGAATTGTTTGTATCACAGTTGATATGAGGCTTGAGAAAGGGACCTAGGAGGGTACCGAAACGTTGCCTACACAGTGATGTATTAAATAAATGGTTTTTGACGAAGAAATCCTGAGAGTGCGTTGAATCTACATACTTACATATATATATATATATATATATATATAAATCTTAGTATTTTTAATGATATTTTGTCTTTGTTTTTTTTTATTATTATTCCTGTATCGTCTAATGCCTAGATTTGGTTGACCAGTAATATTGGTGCCTGGTTATTTAATGAAGCATAGATAGGCATGTACCAAGATAAAAATACAGTGGCTGAGATCCCAGATACATATGTAAATATAAGTTAACTTTAGTGTTTATTGCACTATCCAAGTATTTAACTATCCACAAGCAGATGTTGTCTAAGTCCACATTAAGGTTGGTTTAATCTCTTTTACAGAAGTACTTTGCAAACCTGTTCCATTTTTCATGCGTGGGCAGCCCATTCCAAGACGTATGCTCCCACCAGAGGACTTGGTTAAGTATTATACCGATGCAGAAAATCGTGGTTATCTGGCAGATCCAGTCAAAGTCCTTGAAGCTAGAAAGCAACTGGCTAAAAAATATGGGTATGTTCTGCCAGATATTACAAAAGATGAACTTTACCAGATGCTTAGCACTCGGAAGGATCCCCGGCAGATATTCTTCGGCCTTGCACCTGGCTGGGTAGTCAACATGACTGAAAAGAAAATCCTAAAGCCTTCAGATGAGCGATTACTTGCATATTATAGCTCATGATAGTTGTGTTTAGAAGTTACTAATAAAGAATTGGTCAGAAACTGGAGTTGCTTGGCTTTACTATTTCTGAGGAAAGTGTTAGTCAATTTAAATATGTTCATATTTTTTTAATTCTTTTGCCAGTCCTTAGTAGCCTAATGCAGCATAGTTGTATGTAACAGGGTATATTTAAATGTTTTTACATAAAAATTGATCCTCCTATTCTATGGATTGGGGCTAACATAATGAGCCCCAGAAGGCTATGGGGAACAGAAAGAGATATGCATTACATCTGCATTGGTGTTACGGTAAACAATATTACTTCTTTAACATACAGGGATGATTCAAGGCTATTTCGGGTATCAACAGTTACAATTGCAGTAATGTAGCAAGAGTTAGTGTGATTTTAAGAAAATAGGTGTGCAAGCTGTTCCTAAACAGACCAGCAAACAACTGTGGCATGTTTTGTAGCAAAAGGACCTGCACCATTTTTTACTACTTTTTTACGCCAGCAAATATGTTGGGTAAAAGGTAAAATCCCAGACTTTGATGTACAGTATGTCTATTCAACTTAGCTAAGTCCTAAGCTAACAAGAAATGAGAGGGTAAATAATTCTCACCATTTCCTTGTTAATTTAAATATAAATAGAATATAACATATCAAACATCCCAATCAGATGTCCAAACCATATACAAAAAATCCAAGCAGTTTGTGGTGCAATAAGTTGTTCTGTGATCTGCTTTGAGCTATTCAGATAATCATTCTGACACTTTCTCCTCCTGCCTAAAAGTGGCTATAGACATGTAATCCCTATCGCATTGTGCTGACAGATCTAATTGGTATCTGTTGGCACACTCTGAGGGGACCACACACACACAGACCCAATAGATCACCATTGCCCATTTGGTCAGTTTTGACCCCTACACACTGCCAATACTTGGTAAATCCCCAGTATGGCCACTTAAGTCCGCTAAACTCACCCGTGGTTTCATGTGACAATATAGTTGCAGTCTTGTATAACAAGTGTTCACCAGGTTTGCTTTTTGGTAAGTAGGAGGCAGCCCGGAGCAGTGTCCAGAAAGGGCAGTTTTCTAGAATGTGCCTCTTTTAACTGGCACTGTGCATTTCTGATGTGTGCTTTATATATGTACAGGTTATTTGATGGCAACTTATATTTTAACGCTTTTTAAAAATGTTTTCAAACTGGAGTGTTAATGCGTGGCTAAGAGGTTGGTGTAAGAAGAAGTGGTTTGGGTTTTTAGAGAACTTTGCAGACTTTGGCTTCAGTCTCTTTAGTAGGGGTGGCTTGCACCTCACAGATGGTGGTGCACCTGTTTTGGGGGAAAAGATGGCTAGAGAGTTGTAGGAGATTTGAAACGAGGGAGTGTACGTTCAATCTCACTGGGGTAGATAGCACAGGGGTTAAGCAGGGTGTAGATGTACCAGTGGTGGGAGGGTCTAGCATGGAGGATAGTAAGGCATGTGTATTAAAGTAAGTAGGTAAATTACAGAATTATATTTTAGAATGTATGTTTTCAAGTGAGAGAAGACTTTCTGAAAAAAACGGGAGAATTGAAAATAATGGCTTTGACTGAAAAGTATGATGATATGGATATTGCAGAAACATGGCTAAATAATTCTGATGAATGGGCTGTAAATTTAGGATACCGTATATACTCGAGTATAAGTCGATCCGAGTAAGTCGAGGTACCCATTTTTACCTGAAAAATTTGTAAAAACTGATTGACTCGAGTATAAGTGAGGGTAGAAATTATCACCACTACTGCCTTCTGATTCTGTGTTGTTTTTAGGCTTTAGTTGCCCTTTAAATGGACAGCAGAATTCCCATACATGAATCCCATACAATAATAGCCAAATCCAGTACCAGTAACCTCCAATTCTTTGGCACTCTAGATGTTTGGAAACTACAACTCCCAGCATGCTTTGTTGCTGGGAGTTTCAGTTTCTAAACATGTGGAGTGGCAAGGTTCAGTAAACTTTTAATTAAGTTTACCATCATTTACAATTCTCCTGAACCCCATATAGTAAAGGGCCCTCTGAACCCCATATAGTAAAGGGAACTCTGACCCCCATATAGTAAAGGATTCTCTGACCCCAATAGTTAAAAATGTCACCTGAGAGTTGTAGTTTCAAGCTGTCATTTGCACTGAACTAGCAGCTGTTTTTTGCCCCAAACTGAGGAGACCCATCAGATTTACAGCATCCAGTGACAGTGCTGAGTGAGTCCAGCAGGCAGAATACAGGAAGCAGGAAGTGTAAAAGCAGATCAGCTCCTGTAACTTTCTATACAGGTTAACACAGCGCCACCTACTGGTTACTATCTGTAATTGCAGAATTTGGATCTAAATTAGGACTTGACTCAAGTATAAGTCGAGGTTAGGTTTTCAGGCTAATTTTAAAGCCTGAAAAATTCGACTTATACTCAAGTATATATGGTACTCCTTTTTTAGGCATGATAGAGAAAATAGGACAGAGGAAGGGGTATGTATTGAGTTGAAGCCAAATTTAAAAGAGGAGATAACTTCTGGATGTTAAACCAAAGACAATATGTGTGGAATTCGGAACAGGAATGGGAGAAAAGTTACTGTCGTTGCCTGCTACAAGCCACCAAATTCTAGCAGGGAGGAAATGAGTCTGCTTCAAATGCAGATGGCTAGGGCAGCAAGTTTGGGACACGTTCTGATTATGGGGGACTTAAATTACCCTGATATTGATTGGTGTAGTGGAACTGCCAACAAAGTCATGTGTCATGGGTTCTTGAATTTTCTGCATGATCATTTTCTCTCACAGGTGATTGAAGTTTCTACTAGAAAAGGTGCACTGGGTTGACAAAAACTTAATCTCAGGAAAGCAAAATTTTCCTGGTAAAAATAGCTCTTCAGCATATCAATTGGGATGATATATTCTCAGGTAAAGATACTGAACCAAATTGGACTGTTTTTAAAGGCGTTTTCAAACCATTTCACATTTAAATATAAATTTAGAAATCATCATTCTATCCTATACAGCTCCGCAGCCCCTGTGTAGATATATTCCAACAAATAACTGGAGAATGAAATGAGTAACCTTGCTATATCATCCCACAGTGCAAACACACAGAGTAACTTGACAAAAAAAAGAATAGCATAATGCTGGGTACACACCAGAATATATTTTTGTCCGACCGACCGATTCACAGCACTTTCGGTCAGTCGGACGAAAATATCTCCTGGGGTGGCCGGCCGCAACTGTCCTCGATCGGAAGTGTCTGAAAATCATGACCGATTGTGCGGTCCTCGATCAGACATGTCGGAAAATCCTGATCGATCGTTAGGTTTCCTATGAGCACAGTCTATCGTTCGCAAATTCGGCCGCGCCCGACGGACATTTGTCCCGGCCGACCACATGCTCGGGACAAATAGTCCCTCCATGGTTGCCCAGCCTTAAACACCCTTTCAGAAAGGCCAGTCCATAATAATAAGAAAGGCAGACAAAGGATGTTCAGTAGTTGTCCTTAATAGGATTTTTTCCCCTTTGATGGCACACTTACATTCTATTATGTGGGGCACCAATGGGTGCAAAATTTGCCCCCACCTATGCAAATATGTTTATGGGGTGGTGGGAGGAGAACATTCTCTTCCCCCATCCCAAGTTCAACTTACCTGGACCCATGGTTATTAATAGAGATGGGATGCGGGTCTGTCTCAAATCCGGATCCGACACAGAACACCTTGGTTCCGAAATCCGAATGTTCCGTCCGAAACCGGATGGATCATTCGGATTTCAGGACTTCAAGCATATTTTCTATGGTCATCGAACTTTGAAAGATTTATCAAAAATAGCCTTGAACATTCGATAATCCTCGAAAATACGATTGAAAACTTGAAATTAGTTTTCAATCGTATTTTCGAGGATTATCGAAACATTCAAGTCTATTTCTGAAAATAGCCCCGAACGTTCGATAATTATCAAAAATGGGCTCTGAAATCCTGAAAGTATGTTCCGTTTTCGGATCTTCTTGATTTTCCCGAGATCCGTAAATCCAAACCGTAACAAACCTTGACAGTTTCGGCCACCTCTAGTTATTATGTACCATTGTTATATTGACAATCTCATCTGGATCTAGAAGGGTACAGGACAAGAATTTGAAGTATGAAAGAATAACAACCATAATACCAGGTACGTACAATATAGGCAATGATTCTATGTAGTATCTAGATCTTACAATTACGATTGAAAATAATCAAAAACAAAAGGAGGAGTGTCGTAAACCCTTGGCAAGTAACACTATACTAAGGGTGGGGAGACACCCCCCACACTGCATCAACATGGCCCTATTGCCAGTACCTAAGAATAAATAAAAATTGTTCCACTGAAGAGGCATTAACAAAAGCATTCAAAGAAGCGATTTCTTGAAAGGGGCTATAATAACAATATTAAATATTACAAAAGCTAATACACAGGACAGGAAGGAGTTAATCCAAGACAACAGTAAACACAGAAACCTTCATAAGGGGGAGTTCAAAGGGGTCTATTTCACTACAAAATATAGCCCCTACTACATGAACCTAACAAAAATAATAAAGAAGCATAGTACAGTTACATGGTTATTAGATCTCTATATAAGATTAGACCAGAGGTTCTCAGTAAGATCTGTACACACTGAAATAGATATTGGATTGTCTGATTTACTGTAGAATCGCTGCAATTTGTAGTTTAACTAGCAAAAATAAGCCTAAAGCAGTAAGATAAGGAAATCTCTGGAGAACATTGACAAGACCATAGGGACGTAGACTTTTTAATTTATTTGGCTTGAAGAGCCTAATTACTGGTCCTTTCTATTTTTTTCTTCATCATCTTCCCTTTTATTCTTCTGCTTTTTTGAACTGTATCTCCTCCCACAGTTTACTAGCTAGAGACACGAAATTCGCTAGAGACGTGCAGGACATATAGGAGCAGTGTGCTATGACCCAGCTAAGGAATCCACCAAAGTGTTACCGCGTTATCAGAGAGTTTTGAGGATTTTTTTCCTATTGACTATAATGGGAACAATCCTCAAATGTGGGCATTGGAGGTTCCACGGTCATGTGATCAAAACAGTTTTTGGTTATAAACGCAAACACTGATACACCCCACCCCCACACACTTACTGACCTACCCTATTCCTGTGGCAGCCATCCTTAAAGGGTAACTATAGTAAAAAAAAAAAAAAAATCCACCAGTCCCCTCTTTCATTGCCATTGCAAGATTATGGAGTTTTAATATATGCAGCACAGACACACACATTCCCTTTAACCCTTTCACTGCCAGGAGATTTTCATTTTTTTTTGCGTTAACTGCCAGAAGAATTTTCAGGATTTTGTCCTTAATCGCTTTAGACTAATTTTACAGTAGGTTACCTTGCAGTAAATCAGGAATATTATACATTGTTTTTTTCAGCACAAAGTGTACTTTAACATGGTAACAGAATTTTGTAACTTTTCTGGAAATTTTACTGGAATTATGGGTAAAATATGTAAAAAAAATGAAAAATTTGCAAATTTTCATGGATTTTTCCCATTTTTACTTATAGTTATCTTAAGGTTACACACAAAAATCTTACTGTTTCTAAAAGCTCAGATACTCCCGAGTACAACGATACCAGATATATGTAGGTACCCCACTTTTCCTGTACAGGAGACCCCCCCAAACTAAAACTGCACCTCCTAGAATATTACACCAAATTAAAATGTGTAACCACTACTGACAGTTAACATAGAATATCTACCAAATTATCTAAAATATCCCCCCAAGTGAGATATTTTTAGAAACTACACACCCGCAGGATTTTATGAGTGAGGTTAGTTTCGATCAAAATGCAGATACCCGGACGCAGCTCTTCGTCAAATTGTAAGTTACTTTCTCACATTTTCCTTTTTTTCCTCAACTGTAAAATCAGAGACAAAATCAAATGCGAATTTCAGCTAAAAACTGTGGAGGAAAGTTCAAACGCATCTCAAATATGAAAGCCTAACCCCTCCCGAATAAAACGGTATGCCACATTCATGGGTGTACCCAGAGACATGGCTGCCAACTAACCCAGAGCGTGACCAGTGCCAAATGTCAGTAGCAGCAAAAAAAAATTAGCCAGTTTTGTATTTGAACAGTCTGCAGTTTTTCCACAAAACACCCCCCCAACTCAAAAATACCCCCCACAAACTATATATTCCTGAAATCTACACACCTTCAGCTATGTAACGCTGTAGTTCGTTCATTCATACCATCAATGGTGTGGGCGCAGTTCTTCGTAGAAGTTTGCACTTTTACCAGATTTAAAAAAAAAATGAACATCAAACAACGTTCAAAAAGGTCGAAATCATGCCAAAACCCCATGGAATGTAAAAAAAAGGTACCAAATATCAATCTCCCAAATGTCCTGAATCAAACGGTATGCCATATGTGTGGTTACACACGCGGACGTGGAAGCGAAAAGCCACAAAGTGAGACAATGCACGATGCTAGAAACAGCGAAAATATTTAGCCAACTCCGAATTTGGACAGTCTGCAGTTTTTTCCACAAAACACCCCCCGTAACGGAAATACCCCCACAAACTATATATTCCTGAAATCTACATACCTCAGCTATGTAACCTGTAGTTTGTTCATTCATACCATCAATGGTGTGGGCGCAGTTCTTCGTAGAAGTTCGCACTTTTCTGAAAAAATGAACAAAAAACAACTTCAAAAGGTAAATCATGCCAAAAACCTGATGGAATCTAAAAAAAGTTACTAAATATCAATCTCCCAAATGTCCTGAATCAAACGGTATGCCATATGTGTGGTTACACACACGGACGTGGAAGCGAAAAGCCACAAAGGAGACAATGCACGATGGCTCAGAAACAGCGAAAATATTTAGCCAACTCCGAATTTGGACGTCTGCAGTTTTTTCCACAAAACACCCCCGTAACTTGGAAATAACCCCCACAAACTATATATCCTGAAATCTACACACCTTCAGCTATGTAACGCTGTAGTTTGTTCATTCATACCATCAATGGTGTGGGCGCAGTTCTTTGTAGAAGTTCGCACTTTTCTGAAAAAATGAACAAAAAACAACTCAAAAGGTAGAAATCATGCCAAAACCTGATGGAATCTAAAAAAAAGTTACTAAATATCAATCTCCCAAATGTCCTGAATCAAACGGTATGCCATATGTGTGGTTACACACACGGACGTGGAAGCGAAAAGCCACAAGTGAGACAATGCACGATGGCTCAGAAACAGCGAAAATATTTAGCCAACTCCGAATTTGGACAGTCTCGCAGTTTTTCCACAAAACACCCCCGTAACTTGGAAATAACCCCCACAAACTATATATTCTGAATCTACACACCTTCAGCTATGTAACGCTGTATTTGTTCATTCATACCATCATGGTGTGGGCGCAGTTCTTTGTAGAAGTTCGCACTTTTCTGAAAAAATGAACAAAAAACAACTTCAAAAGGTAGAAATCATGCCAAAACCTGATGGAATCTAAAAAAAAGTTACTAAATATCAATCTCCCAAATGTCCTGAATCAAACGGTATGCCATATGTGTGGTTACACACACGGACGTGGAAGCGAAAAGCCACAAAGTGAGACAATGCACGATGGCTCAGAAACAGCGAAAATATTAGCCAACTCCGAATTTGGACAGTCTGCAGTTTTTTCCACAAAACACCCCCGTAACTTGGAAATAACCCCCCAAACTATATATTCCTGAATCTACACACCTTCAGCTATGTAACGCTGTAGTTTGTTCATTCATACCATCAATGGTGTGGGCGCAGTTCTTTGTAGAAGTTCGCACTTTTCTGAAAAAATGAACAAAAAAAACCAAACAGTTCAAAGAGAAATCATGCCAAAACCTGATGGAATCTAAAAAAAAGTTACTAAATATCAATCTCCCAAATGTCCTGAATCAAACGGTATGCCATATGTGTGGTTACACATGCGGACGTGGAAGCGAAAAGCCACAAAGTGAGACAATGCACGATGGCTCAGAACAGCGAAAATATTTAGCCAACTCCGAATTTGGACAGTCTGCAGTTTTTTCCACAAAACACCCTGATAACTCAGAAATACCCCCCACAAACTATATATTCCTGAAATCTAAACACTTTCAGCTATGTAGCACTGTAGTTCGTTCATTCATACCATCAATGGTGTGGGCGCAGTTCTTCGTAGAATTTCGCATTTCTACACAATTTTCTGGAAAAATAGAGAAAAATACATTTCAAAGTTACAAAATCACACCAAAACCCCATGTAATGTAAAAAAAACTTACCAAATATCAATCTCCTAAATGTTCTGAATCAAACAGTGTGCCATATGTGTGGTTACACACACTGACGTGGAAGCGACTAGTCAAAATGTAAAACAATGCGCAGTGAGCCAATAACAGCATTTTCCCAGATTTTCCAAACTGAACACCCCTCTAACTTGGAAATACCCCCGCAAAACTATATATTCTCAGAATCTACATACCTTCAGCTACGTAACGCTGTAGTTTGTTCATTCATACAATCAATGGTGTGGGCGCAGTTCTTCGTAGAAATTCGCATTTGTCTGAAAAAATGAACAAAAACAACTTCAAAAGGTAGAAATCATGCCAAAACCCCAAGGAATGTAAAAAAAAGCTACTAAATATCAATCTCCCAAATGTCCTGAATCAAACGGTATGCCATATGTGTGGTTACACACGTGGACGTGGAAGCCAAAAGACACAAAGTGAAACAATGCACAATGGCTCAGAAACAGCAAAAATATTCAGTCAAATCTGAATTTGAACAGTCTGCAATTTTTCCCCACAAAACAACCCCCACAAACCATATATTTCTCGAATCCACACACCTTTATCTACGAAATTCTGTAGTTTGTTCATTCGTACCATCAATGGTGTGGGCGCAGTTCTTCATAGAAGTTCACAGCTTTAGCAGATTTTCTAAAAAATTTAAAAAAAAACACTCTCAAAGGTAGAAATCATGCCAAAATCCCAAGTAATGTAAAAAAAAGTTACCAAATATCAATCTCCCAAATGTTCTGAATCAAACGGTATGCCCTATGTATGGTTACACACGCAGACGTGGAATCAACTAGCCACAAAGTGAGCCAATTAACAGTGGCCCAATTACAGCAACTTTTCAGATTTGTCAGACTAAACACCCCTCTATATTAGAAATACCCCCCAAAACTATATATTCTTGGACTCTACACACCTTCAGCTACACAATGGTGTGATCCTTTTATGCATACCACCAATGGTGTGGGTGCAGTTTTGTGTACAATTTCGCTTTCTTACCAGATTTTCAGGAAAAATTTATAAAAATACAATTCAAAGTTAAAAATCATGGCAAATTTCCATGTCATGTAAAAAAAACTTGTCAATTATCAATCTTCCAAATGCCCTGAATCAAACGGTATGCCATATGCGTGGATGCACACAGGGACGTGGCCACCAACTAGCTCAAATGGGACGCATGCACCAGTGTAACAAGAAAAATATCAAAGTGCTCTGTAATTTCAAACAGCCCCAAAACTTTGAAATGCCCCCCGCAAATAAACCCCCCCACTAAATATTAATCTCCCACATGTTCTGAATCAAACGGTATGCCATATGCGTGGATGCACACAGAGACGTGGCCACCAACTAGCTCCAAATGGGACGCATGACACTAAATGCCAATTAAAGAAAAAATCAAAGTGCTCTGTAATTTGAACAGCCTACACTTTTTCTAAGGAAACAGTCCCAAAACATGGAGATTCCCCCCACAAACTATATATTTTTGGAATCTACACACTTTCAGCTACGTTACGGTTCCATGCTTTCATGCATACATGAAGAATTCCAGACCCAGCGATCCAAAGAACTCAGTGTTTTTACGAGATTTTGTGAAAAATAAAATGAGATGATTCAAGGTTTGAAATCCTACCTAAACCCACTTGACAAGCAAAAAAACCCACTAAATAGCAATCTCCCACATGTCCTGAATCAAACGGTATGCCATATGCGTGGATGCACACAGAGACGTGGCCACCAACTAGCTCAAATGGGACGCATGCACAAATGCAATTACAAGAAAAAATCAAAGTGCTCTGTAATTTGAACAGCCTACACTTTTTCTAAGGAAACAGTCCCGAAACATGGAAATTCCCTCCACAAACTATATATTTTTGGAATCTACACACCTTCAGCTACGTTACGGTGCCATGCTTTCATACATGCATGAAGAATTCCAGACCCAGCGATCCAAAGAACTCGGTGTTTTTACGAGATTTTGTGAAAAATAAAATGAGATGATTCAAGGGTTGAAATCCTACCTAAACCCACTTGACAAGCAAAAAAACCCACTAAATAGCAATCTCCCACATGTCCTGAATCAAACGGTGTGCCATTTGCGTGGGTGCAAACAGAGACGAGGCCACCAACTAGCTCAAATGGGACGCATTTAGAAGTGCAGTTACAAGAAAATTTTTTAAAAACGCCACAACCCACCCCCCACACACACACTCTCCCCCTTTTAGTGGTATTTTAGTGAAGTCGGTTAGTATGGAGAGTCACACACGTTTTTGCACACTTTACTGATCCTAAAAATTCAATACGGTCTTTATTTGGTACCTCTGCAAAATTTCCTTATAAAATATAGGCTTAGTTTCCCTTGAAATCGAACAAATAAGTATCCGCGTTTACTTTACCGATATCACTGGGGACATTGGGGAGCTTGGAGAAGACAACTTTTTTTTCTAATTTATAGTTTTAGGGTAAAAAAAAAAAAAGGGTGTCCGTTTTCCAATTCGAAATCCGATCGGAAAAATCACTTCCCGGAAATCATTTTCTAGGAAGTGATTTTTCATTCATTGGCAAAGATCAATAATTTGGTGATCAGAAGTGATCACCAAATATTGATCTCTGTCCCCATTTTTTTTCTAAGTCTTCGCTAAGTAGCAAAGACTTAGAAAAAATCCTATTTGTGAATGGAACTTTGAGTTCCATTCACAAAATGTATAGAAAAGCTGGCAGCTTGACAGCTTGTTCTATACTAGGTACTGCAGCATGATCAAATTGAGATCAAGCTGCAGTACCTCAACTAGACCACCAGGGGCAGTCTCCTACCACTTCAAGGGAGACCCCGGTGAAGGAGGAAGCTCCGTGACGTCACCGGGGTCTCCCTTTCCGCTTCCTCCTTGGACTCCACGTGGGACCGGCTGCTGCTATACGGTCACGGCTAAAAAGGTACCGTAACTCCCGATCCCCCCCTCGGATTTGGACACAACCGAGGGGGGGTCGAGGGGGATAGGGGGGCAGCTGAATGCTGCCCCCGGGTCGGCCCTAGCACGCGGTGTTTTTCCGAATTTAAAGGGGAAGCCACAGATCGTATATTCACGATCTGTGGCAGTTAAAGCATTCTCTGCACAGATCGTGAATATACGATCTGTGGCAGGGAAAGGGTTAAAAATGTAGCCTTTCAAGCCAAATTAAAAGTTTATACTTTAACTTTCCCTTTCTAGTTTATTTTGCAATGTTTAAATCCATGCTCATGTCTCCAAACCTAGTCGATGATCAACTTAGTCTAAACAACACAATGTAAATGATGTTTACTTACTAAATAAAGTCAATAGAGGTTACAACTAGTCAAGCAAGAAAGAAACAAGCAAAAACAGTATTTTGTGGCAACATTTTGTAGTCCAATACAACTTACCTACCTGCAAGAACAGTGGCCTGAATGTTTTAACATAACTTACCCTATAGAGGTGCAATGAATCTTCTTTTCCCAATAGTCCTTTGCTCAGCGGGCTATTGGGAACTGCCGCCCCTGCACTGCCTCTGCATGTCTACAAGGATTCCCGGCCTCCTGCTACTCCACTGAACTTGCCATAAGTAAAAGCTTCCCCAGTATTCCCCAGTTTGCTGCCATTATGTAGTAAAATGCCCATGGGCATTTCATCACACACTTGTAGCCATGGGCATTTCATCGCACACTGGTAGCCATGGGCACATTTCATCACATACTGGTAGCCATGGGCGATATTATATCTCACTGAAAGTTTCTGTACCTGGCTTGTACTTTATGGTTATTGTCTATATATGTGGACAAATATCTGTTAATAACTAGAAGACACATACTATACACCCACAACACAATGGAATTGAGGCTTTTGGGTAAAGTCCCTGCATATTCTTCCCTTATTACACATTCATATATCCCAATTCATTTTCAACTCTCCCTGTACCCTCTAAAATAATACCAGTTAAACCATCCACCCTGTTATAATAACAGCTAAGCCACCCATTCATTCTTATAAACTATTCTTCTATGAGCAGTTTTGCTGTAGCTGGAATGGTGACAGGGTTTTGACAATTGGAATGCTGTGTGCAGTTTTGACAGTTGGTTTGCGGGGGGATGGGGGGGGGTAAAAGCAAGACCTTGCGATGTGTTGGCTGCAAAGAAGATCCAGAAAGGCTGTTCCTCTGAAATTAATTGAATGTCGATGGATCAGTGTTGAGGTAAGCTGTATGTATGGGCACCTTAAAGGGACTGTCCACCCCTCTTTTCAAAAATTACTATATTGTAGATTACCGCCAAAAACCTAGAGATCATTTTATCCTAAAGCTTTAAATCGGCTCCCACATTGAATTATTATACTTACATGCTCCACGCTCCACCGCCGCTTCCAGTCTCCTCACTCAGTCTCCACTGCGGCTGCTCTGTTCTTTTTCTGTTCCCAAGCAGCTGCAGTGGAGACTGCTCCGGGAATGGCAGTCAGTTATTGGCCATGATGTGACTGTCACGGCTGATACTGACTGCCGTACCCGGAAGTGCAGAGCCGCGGAGGTGGAGCGAGGAGGAGCATGTAAGTATAATAGCTCAGTCTGGGAGCTGATTTACAGCTTTAGGATAAAACAATAGGTTTTGGGGGTATTCTACTATATATACATTTTTGAAGAAAGGGGTGGACATTCCCTTTAAGGCTTTTTTGCAAATTGATTATTTTAACCAATTGACTTACCGCTAAATCACCAATGATCCTGCATATTGAAAAACACAGAGATTGGTTGGGTGAAATATTGTCTATGATTATTCATTTTCTAAATATCAGCAAATCTATCTGATGGAATATCAAGTATTAGTCTGCCCAAAAGCTGTGTACACAGCAGATATTTCGGCCTGACCAACTTATATTTTGGTCATTCGGTCCAAAATATCAGAGGCACTAAGTGACAGCGACCATCCGATTGGTTTTTGAATGCAGCAACCGGACAGTCGGGCCAAAACATCTACCCTTGCAATTGACAGATGATGATGGTAATGATGCATTTAGTTCTGCTTTTGTCCAATATCTGTTGCACTGTGAATATGTTAATTTAGGAACATTTTGTTCATCTATTTTTCAGACTATGGTGTTTCTAGTGCTGCTGTTCAAGCTGCTATGTACAACGTAAATGAACTTTATCATGATATCATCATCAATGGTCTTAAAGCTCATACACACGTCCGATGTGTGCAGCGAGCAACGACCCCCAACGCCGATACATCCGCACACTGAATGGCCATTTTGGCCGTTCGTCACGTTTCTCGTCCGAAATGGCCGTTCGTCACGTGAATGTATCTGCGTTGGGGATCGTTGCTTGCTGCCGAATTGGACGTGTGTACGAACATTTACTCAAAACAGTGTGTTTTCTACTTCTTTCTTTGGTCCCTCTATTCCTCTGCTTTCCTAAATATTTCCACGTATTGCAAAATCAGCTCTAGGTGGCAAACTACAAAAACTAAAGATAAAATATACAATCAGTAAATAGGTTCTACACAGAAATGTGCACTATGATACAGATATAAATCTCCTACATTCTGCAATAATAATGATTATTTTTCTTGTAAGTTAATACAAATGCAGACAAATTGTGTTTGGGATTTGATATTCTAGGCCTTTTTATTTTTGGGGAAACCTTGAAAAAAAGTAACAGGGAAATTCAATAAAAGTTAAAAATGGAGCTAATTTTGCCCCAACCAATCAGATATTATTTAACACTTGAAAGCTAACATCTGATTGGTTGGGGCAAAATTAGCACCATTTTTAACAATAAGAACTTTTATTAAATAACCCTGTAAGAGTATGTAAACTGTAAATGTAACTTAATGTTATTGGATAGCTGTGGCTTTACATGTTAAAGGGCACGTCCACCCCCAAAACTCTAAATTTAAACCACTACTGGCCCCACTGTGTAGTTTAAAAAAAAATCCTTACCTTATATCTCTGCTCTTTATGGTCCTGCAGTGCTTGTCCAAAGTCTAGGAAACTGAAGAGTAGCATCTGTTTTACTGTGGGAAAGGTTTCTGCCCACTCCTTGTCCTCTGAGAGAACAGTGGCATGCACAAGGGAGACCACTGCCCCCCTCCCCCCTGGCTGCTCTTCCACTTTGCAATATAACCTTTTTCTATATTGCAGTTAACCCCTACTTTTACTGCATGAAAGTTGCTGGCTTCCTCCTCCTGTATGCTCTAATTTTTTTTAGCTCTTTAGTCTTGGCAAATCCCTATGCTGAAAAATACTGTTCCTGGCTGCAGAAAGTGCGCACTGACCTCATTGCGTGACGGCGTTACGTCAATGTGCAGGCAACGTCACCATAAGTGCACGTGAACCGTCATCACGGTTTTGACGTCACGGAATTGACGTCTCATCAGTTATGTAGCCAGGAACAGTATTGTTAGGGGTATGGATTCATGGTAGAAAATATTATTCTCCCTATTTACAAAGCACCCGTAAGGCCTGTAGGGATCAGCTTGTTAGACAACAGGGATCATGGCACAGAAGGATATGGAAAACACCACGTACTGTAAGAGAAAAATATTAATTTAGCCAAAATAAAGTCCAGACAATCTTTTCCATTCACATTTTAAAGGAAAAAATTGTAACACAAAAAACATTGCACTGCTTGTGTGCCAAAAACTCACCTTAGGTTATGTCCACGGTCACTCTGCTGTAACCTTAGTCAAATCTTGGACGTCTTTCTCTCGCTCAGTCTGGCCACACACCATTGGCCTAATGGCACTCTGCCACCTGCTTTGTCCAGGTTCCTCCTGGATATAAGGTCCTAGGGTCTAGCTCACCCCAGACCATCAGTGGTCACTCTGCTGCACAGGTCCCACTGTCTCAGAACATGCACCACTTTATTAATCAGGTGAGCTGATTGTGCTTGTTTCCACCTTCAAAACCTGGCATGCACTTCAAACAAGGAAATGCAACAGAAATCCTTTTACCAATACATGATGGTCCTGGATCCCAAGAAATCTAGTGAAAAACAGCTGTTTATAAGCTGCACCAATTATTAACTTGGATCATTTGCTCCAAATTCAGACCAAATATGTGCAGGAATACTAAAAATGATACTAAATCTGCTTAGACATCCTATGTATCTCACAGGCCTCATTTGACCATACAATAAACTATCTGAGGTATTGATCAACAATATAACATGTCTGAGGACATGCGGACATCGGAAGTAAAAAATGTAGCCTTCTAGTTTGGAAGGGGTTTTCACTTTGAGAACAGTAAAACTATGAAAATTGTCTTCCATTGGATGTGTTCATGGCAGGTTCATTGAATAGTTTAAACAAAAAGAAAACCTGGATCAGTTTCTACTAAGAATGCAGCATGTAACTGGTATTGATACATACAGTTGGAGTTGATCCAGGGATATTTCTGATTGCCATTTGCCAATGGCATTTGGAGTCAGGAAGGAATTTTATTTTCCTTTTGTACTTTTTTTTTTGCCTTCCTTTTGAATTAACTTTTAAGCAGGAAATATGGGTATTGCTGAGTAGGTTTGACTAGATCAAGGGTGTCAAACTCAATAACATAAGGGGCCAAAATCAAAAAGACAGGCTAAATGGTGGGACAAATTTATTTATTAAGATACTTTGTCACACCTCCTTCCCAGCACCAGGTTAGATACATGATCAGCTGTTACAGCGGTGACTGCATCCAAACCATAATACACTGCTATCCATTTGTGAATCTGTCTGCTAGATACTGTGATCAGCTGCATTTGATCCCAGTATCAAGCTGGTAGATCTATAGTTATGCCACTGCTGGGGACAGCACAAATGGATAGCAGTATAGTAAGTCTTGGGTGCTGTACATTCACTGGGGCCCACAAAAAATGGCTTTGCCATATTGGTGTTCTCACTACTGTGTTCCAATTTGGTGGTTTTTGAAAACACACTGCTGCTCACAGTTCAAAGTGAAAATGCACTTAATGAAAATAGCTACTGAAAAAACTGCATAGAAACACATACTTAGGGAAGCTTAGTGATTAGCACTGATGCAGTTCTGAAATCCTGGGTTCGAGTTTAAAGACATACAGGGTTATTCAATAAAAGTTTTTATAGTTAAAAATGGTGCTAATTTTGCCCCAACCAATCAGATGTTAGATCTGATTGGTTGGGGCAAAATTGGCACCATTTTCAATCATAAGAACTTTTATTGAATCTCCCCAATAGTATATGTGTAAGATCCCTGGAGGAGGGCCTGTTGTTATATAATTGTAAAGTGCTACAGAAGATATTGGCGCTATATAAATCCACAATAATATTAATAATTCTGCACCACACAATAGTTTAAAATGCATGTAAATTGCAAACTACTTTTAAAAAGGTTCAGAAATGCAATTTTTAAAATAATTTTTGCATTGGGTAATCTGAATATAGCATTAGTCTTAGTGAAAAAGAAAGTATGAGGTGTAAAAATTGACTTCTGTAAATCTATTGGTCTTTTTGTCTGCTATAAATTAGGCAGTCAATTTTTTTGGCTATGACAATTCTTCCATATATTTATTGTCGGTTATTCCAATTGCTAGTCTGTTGGGAATAAAGTCACTGAAGGCATGGCCTTTTTAAAAACATGTGATTGGTCTAAAATTATCTTTGCTTCGATTCATTTTTCAGCAAAAAAATCAGGTAAAAAACTTGACTGCAGCAAATATGGTTGATGATATTTTGCCCGATTGATCGCAGCAAATATCGCTCTGTGTGTACACATCCTTAAAGATTATCTTCCCATGATGTGTACCATTGGGTGCTCATCTGTAATTTGCTCTTCTTCAATGTGGTTTGCAACTAGAATTGTTTTATTGGACAAAAACCACCTATGATTTTTCCCCTAGTGTAAATAGCTAGTTTAAAACAATGAAATGTAGCAATCATCCTTTGAGAGCCAATCTGACTTCCTTAAACAAATATAAATGGGGATCAAAGGAGTTTGTTATAAATGCAACTGATGCATAACATAAAAAGTACAATGTGCATTTTTTGAACATGAAATCAACAATAAGTTCAGAATAATAATAAATGGCCAAAAAAGTAATATTTAACAGCTTGAAAAAGTTTATAAACGCTTAAGCTGACTGCATATGGAAATGTTTTAAAGACTAAGAAATAAACCAAAGAAGGCTAAAATATCAGACAGGACAAAGCAGCATTTAAATGTGTTGTGCTTAATTTATTTAAGAGTGTAAATAACTCTATCCATCCTCCCTTGTGGACTGAAGACCAGGGAAGATTGTTTGGCGTTTCAAACATCAAAAGCTCGAGAGAAGATGTAATATGTGACACAGTGCATCCGTTAACTTCCTCATTCCCATTATGCAGGAATTACTTATTGGAAGAAGTGCGATGTTGGGGAAGTTAAGGAGCACTCTATTGCAAAATGGTTTAACGCCCCATTTCATTTGCATTATATATTAATTAAACTAGAGCAAAACTTAACAAAGTTTATTGATTTGGGAGCGCCATGCAGTTTCCAAAAAGTTTTGGATACTGCTAGCACCATCAAACCACTGCAAAACCAACACTAACATATTATCTCATTGTGCACTTATTTGGGCGATAGCACTTGATAAACAATATCCCCCATGAACTTTGAGATCAATATTTCAGGGATACCTGAGTTGCTGGATTGCTGCCTTACCTTTTTACAGAGTTTACATCTGATCTTACTGCAGAAATGCAGGTTATATTATTATGCCTGAACGTGCATGGCCAAGCTTAATATAGTATAGTATAGTTTAGTATAGTAATTGAGGATGAATAAAGACATATGTCCATCCAGTTCAACCCACTCAGCAAAACCCATATTTCCTGCATAACTTTTGATCGAGAGGAAGATTAAAAAGAAGCCTTTCATTTCCAAGATGTCCATTTTGTACACAGGATTCCAAAATTGCACTGCATATTCCAAATGAGGCCAATGCTTCGTAAAGAGTGAGAATAACATTTTCCTCCCTTGAATGCATACCTCTCTTTATACAAGACAATACCATGCTGGCTCTAGCTATTGCTGCCTGGCACTGCTTGCTACCTTTAAGTTTGTTCTCCACCAAAACTCTAAGATCCCTTTCCAACAGTGATTGATCTAACATAGAGCCATTTATAGTATAAGCAGCACAAAGATTTTTAAGTCCGAAATGCATCACCTTACAGTTACCAACATTGAATCTCATCGGCCACTTGTGAGACAATCTATCTTGTTTGACAAGATCTATTCTTCCATACATACTCTCGGGAACATACTCCAGAATATGTTCCCGTATTAAACTTTCCAGTATCTTCCCCACAACTGAAGTTAAACTTACAGGCCTGTAATTACCCGGCTGTGAACGACTACCCTTTTTGAATATTGGATTTACATCAGCCTTTTTCCAATTCAAAGGCACACCTCCGGACATGAGGGAATCTGCAAAAATAAGAAACAATGGCCTAGATAAAACTGAACTTAGCTCCCTAAAGCTGGGTACACACAGTAACGATAAAGCCCCGATACCGTCGGATCCGACGGTATCGGGGCTTTATCGTTACTGTGTGTACGGTAGGTTCGCCGAACGATGGGTCGGCTGTACGCTCGTTCGGGAAAGGCCGAAAATTTCCATCGGCCGGGCTAGAATCCCTATAGGAGTCTGCGCGGCCGATGGAACACACAGTCCCGAGCGTTCTCCTATAGGGAGAACGCTCGGGACTGTGTGTATGCAGATCTTTGAAAGATAGAAAAAAAAGAAGAAAATGTTGTGCACTCTCATTAGTAATCTAAAAAACCTTTATTATATTACTACATCAGGGTTACTCATCTTTAAAAACAATTAAAAAGAAAACAAGCGGCTTAGACTATATAGGACTTCCACATATCAGTATAGCTAAAGTTGGAGCATACATCATGAAGGTATCATAGCATAAAGTGCTTTGGTTAAACAGAGTACATAGCTACCAACTCGGAGTAGACAGGTCACTGGTCCAATGGATCTTCTATAGTGTATATATGAGCAGTTCCAGGAACAGAAGACTCTCAAGGATGTTTTAAAACTTGCCTTTTATTCTTATAACATGTTTTGGACTAAAGCTCCTTTATCAAATGTGGCAAACATAATGATAAACACCACAATATAACCCCATGGGCAGGAAGTGACATATTAACGATTCCCCAATAGTCCTCTGAATAACAGTCCAATCAGAGTCAGGATTTCCAGGTGACATCATAAAGCAAAATGTCCAGTGATTGGTGTGAACCAAGTATTATTTACACTGGGAATTGGACTTTTATTGACACTTGGTTAACAATTGTGGGTTTGCCACATTACCGCCTAATCACCTAGTCCAAAGGGAAAGGGTGTGAAGCACACTATTTTGGACTTGGCGATTAGGTGCTAATGTGGAACACCCACCTTAGCACCTAATCACCCAGTCCAAAATAGTGCGCTTCACACCCTTTCCCTGCCAAGGCCCAGCACTATGCACAAGCGTGACCGTTTCCCAATCCTGCACCTGCTAAGTATTTTAATAAAAATTTAGCCCATCACTTAGCCTGTCTTTTTAATTGTGTCCCCTTATGTGATAGATTTTGACACCCCTGGATTACATTGTGTGAAGGCAATGTTCTCGAGAAGAATAAAAAAATTACAATTAATAACTTTCACATTTTTGTTGCTGTTTTGTATGCGGCAAAATCTAGCTCAGGAAATGCACGTGACTGGCGACTTTCTTTTCTGTATCACAATGCTTCAGAATCCATCACTTGGAAATGTATTGCCTTCCCCCATTTGTAATCATTTTGTTTTATGAACTAATTCACTATTGTTTTCAGTGTTTGCAAAGGTACCTTGAGTTCCCTCAGGAAAACGTAACCGAAACTCAGGCACAGGAGGAAATCAACTTCTCCCAAGAGAGATCAGGCAGCAGAAGGACAAATGTGTTTGCACACAGATGTGTGTTTAATGCTAACTTTGTCATAGAAAGCAAATACACATTCTAACTGCACTTACTATTTATCCTAATTCTGATTGATTTCATATTCCATTGCTACTCTGCAGAAAGGTCTGTATGAAAAAACAAAGTGATTTCCTATATAAAATTCTCAAATCATAAGGAGATTTCCATGAGTTGTTTCTTCGTTGGGTCTTAACACTAGGGATGGACTAGAACTCGAACTCGAACACGAGTTAGAGCCGAACTTGATGAGTTTGGACGAACTTGATTTTCCGGACTAGCGGGACTAGTTTCGATAATCCTCGAACGTTCAAGGATTTCCGAACATTTGGCAGGCCTCGAATGGCCGCTTCGAGGATTGCAAAACGGCCGATAATCACGCGGTAGTACATTCGGGGGTCCCGCAGCTCGAAACCGGGACCCCATCCCGGGTCCTTACAAGGACCTTTGTAGCCCTGACAAGGGCCCTTTGGCGCTTAAGGGGTCCTGCAGCTCGAACTGGGACCCCCCTCCCCGGCACTTATAAGTGCCCTTGTGGCCCTAACAAGGGCCCTTTGGGGCTTAAGGGGTCCCGCAGCTCAAACCAGGACCCCCCTCCCCGGCCCTATCAGGGCCCTTGCGGCACTTATAAGTGCCCTTGTGGCCCTGACAACGGCCCTTTGGGGCTTAAGGGGTCCCACAGCACAAACTGGGACCCCCCTCCCCGGCCCTTGTAAGGGCCCTTGCGGCACTGATAAGTGCCTTTGTTGGGGGTCCCGCAGCTCGAACCAGGCCACCGACCCACAGAAGTACCCCTGTACCTCCGGCACCGGTGGCCTCAAGGAGGCCGATGTTACTGGCGTCTTGATCCGACGCGACCACTGAGATAGCCGATGCCAGGCAGGCTCACTGCGGCCGACAGTGAGCCTGCTGGCACCGCTGGCTAGCCGATTCTGTCTTCATCCATCTACTGCGATGGCATCTGAGCTCAGAGGAGGATTGCACCTCTTTATATAGGTTTGCAGAAAACCCTAATCCGTTTCTGATTGGTCAATTTTTCAATGCTTGATTTACATGGTTTACATTAAACAATCAGATTTTGCGATTTTCTGAAATCTGATTGGTTAATGTAAACCATGTAAAAATAAGCATTGAAAAATTGACCAATCAGAAACGGATTAGGACTTTCTGCAAACCTATATAAAGAGGTGCAATCCTCCGTGGATCAGTAAAACACAGAATCCTGGCTGACAATACCCACTTCCAAATCATTAATAAATAGATTAAATAGAAGTGTCCGCAACACAGAACCCTGTGGCAACCCACTTTAGTCCATATTGATGAATGTCCTCTCTAAAAAAATAACACGGGCAAAAGTTCTGCATGTAAGAAACGTATACTTACTTTAAATCTGGCCACTTTTCCTATTTCAGAAGATATAAGTCCCACAACTGAAGTCCTGTCTCTCAGTCCCAGCTGGTCAGCTTGTTGGTAAAACCTTCAATGCGTGTTCCAGTGCGCGCATGCAAAGTTGTTGGAAAGTCTGTCCTCCCTCCGCCACTCAGAGCCATTGGGAACATAGGAGTAATGTTCCTATGGCTACTGAGATGCAGATACCAGCCCCTGACAGCCTATACCTGCTTATAGCTTCTGTGCAATTAAAAGACCTATAAGAAGATATACAGTAGGCTATCGAGCACTGGTATCTTCATTGCACAGAAGCTATAAGAAGTTATAGGTATAGGTATAGTCACACACTGGTATCTGTTTCGCAGAAGGCACAGGAACATTACCTTTACGTTCCCATTGGCCCTGTGTGATGGAGTGGGGTCAGACTTTCTGACGACTTGAGGGTACTTTAGTGTGTCCCGTTCCTCATCCTCTCCTTGCTGCTCTCCCCCAAAATTCCTCTCCCTCTGGGTGTCCCAGACGTTTTGGACATTTATACATCCCCTGCTCTTCTCCCTTCCCCACTCGGCTGCATGTCAAATGGCCTCCCAGTCCATGTGGGACTTAGGGGGCCTTAGTGTAAGATTGGGAAACGGGACAAAGTGCCAATCGCAAACACACTTCGGTTGTACCTCACTCTGAAGGGAGGAGATGATAGTTTGTAGAATGTCCTGCTCCCATGGTAACAGTCTTGAATGACAGTCTCCACAGCCCTGTTATGGAAACCCCCCAAAAATGAGGAGAACTTCTGGAGGATGCTGCAAAGCTTAGGAACAGATTTTTTTTTTTAAATGGGTAGGAAAAGAGTTGTGGGGCTGGGTACTACATTATTTATGTGACTAAGTCCGCAATACAACGCACAAAAAAGCAATGTGCACTTTTACCATGCAATTGTGTCCGCTTAAATCCACTTTTACATTCGTTTGCGCTTGTATTTATAAGATGATTATAGTTAAAAATGCACCTTAAAAAAATTGCATGGCCTTCTGTTTGTATCCGATTGTGTACACTTATTTAATGCGCATCTATAGACAAGTGCATTTTTGACAGAAATGGACCAAAATTGTTGATCACATGCCTTAGAAAAACAGATCACACACTATTACATTACAAATAAAAGGTAATTGCAAAGCGCAAACATACGGCAAATGTGCATGTGCTTAAAAAACTTATCGCAGTGCACACAGTAAGCGCACGAGAAACACACTAGTGTGGCCCAGCCCTTACTGACATTTCTCAGAAATTTTTTAAAAGCCACGTAGAATGGCATGGACATTGTAGGTCCTTACAGGGTTTTAATAAATCAACATTATGATTCCCCATCATATAACCAATCACAAACTTTAACCATTCCTATTTAAATACTGACTCTTGGTAAACAAAACTGGAGATTAAATCAAATGATGACGCCCGTACATTATGATGCCAGGTAAAATTGAAATAAAGGAAACATATTTTTCAGGGTATAGGCTCATGTACAGGACTGATTTGTATTAAGCTGGGTACACACCAGCTGATATTTTCAGCCACGACCGACATCGATTGTTCGCTTGTCCGGTTCGGACAAACGAACTATCAGACGCGTCGGAAAATTCCGATCGATCGTGCTGTTCACTAAGGGAACACACGATCAATCTTTGGCAAATTCGTCCGCAGCTGAATTTGGCGCGACCGACGGACATTTGTCCCAGAACAAGCGCTTGGTCGGTACAAATAGTCCGGCCGTGTGTACCCAGCCATTAGGAGAGCACCAGGAGCCGCACTTATATACCAATATATATATTTCAACTATCCCAAATCAGGGACCACTTCCGTGGTCACCTATTACGTGTATGAACTCAGATCTGAGTCCATACATGTAATGTAATCCACGGAATCAAGTCCTGAGAGTGCCTTGATTTGGGATAGTTTGTATGCAGAATCGGACAGGTACAGCACCTAGGCATCATCATTGAGCGTGGGAGTGCAGGTGATAAACGTATATGTTGTGAATATATATATATATTTATATATGAAAAATGATGTGTAAACAGTTCCATGTTCTGATGTACCTCCATGCAATTCATTAGACTAGCTGCCTGTCAGATGTAAATATCTTGTAGTGAAACACTTGCTAGTCTATGGAGTCTTGTAGCTCTCATGGTACCTTTTTGTTTTCATCATGTGTATTCAAGTGTGCTTTCCTCACCAGGCACATAACCCTTATCCAGTTTAAAGGGAATATGCAAAATCACCTGCTATTGTAAAAATGAGTGTAAAATCCATTATTGCAATATTGGATTTTTGTGGGTTTTCACTAATTAATTGTGGTCAATTTCTGAAGTCAATATTTATTCTCCCCTTTTTCCATTAATAAATATGCATTCAATGCTAAAGGTGTAATTGGTCAGCAATATACAGGGGTGGATGTTAATGTTAGTAATAATGGCAGTCTGAGAATTGTAGGAGTTTATACAGTGATTTGTTAAGTGTTAAGGTACCCAACAGGCTATGTTCACACTATGCAAATTTACCCTACAGCCTCAGCTCCTCTGCTATTGTAGCATTATGGCTATTTATCAATACCAGCAAAGCAGGGTTTTTTTGTGTGTGTGTGTGTGTGCACTGCTTTCATCTTTTACTTCCATCATTGTTTTATTTCTCTATTACAACAATAAGTAAAGTTCTCTATAAGTCATAAGACTGCATGTAGTAAATTGAATATGTTACCATGTGTGTTTTACAAATGGTTAAATAAGTATCCCTATATCAGTTAAAACAAAACTCCCTTAGCCTACTTACCTCCTCACAGACCCTATACACAAGTATCTCAGCAGTAGGGCAGAAAGTATAATTAAAGGCAGATTTGGAAAACTAAATAGAACTGTATCTCCCATTTGGTGGATATATCTTTTTTGACTACACATTTCCCATTATTTTTCAAAATATATGTTGTGTTCATGCACAATATAAGGAATAATACGCTACCTTCAGTGTAATTTAAGGAGATTATGCCACCGAGGAATTCTGTGACCATATAGAAGCACAAGGCGGCAGGCCAAGTGCTTTTATACAGGGCATGGAACTCTGATGTGAAGTAAATCCATATATTACAGTGTATTATGTATTTCTTATAATACATATGGCCAGCCAAAAAAAACCTGTCCACTACCACTGTCTCTCCACCTCTCTGTATTAGCCATTTATATAGGAATCCCTGTTTAGTGTATAATTAGTTAATTACTGTTCCTATTGAAAAGAGAAAGAAGGACTGAACATCGGCTGTCAAGAATAAACAGGGATTCCTATATAAATGAATAATAAAGGGAGGGGGAGACATTGGGAGGGGCAGTGGAATACAGGAAGTCACTCAGTGACATCACTGAGTGATTGAAATATAGATTCTCGCCACTGCCCCTCCCCATTGAAAATGCCTAGCCTTATGTATAATAAAATCCTCAAACACTTTCCTTTGAGCTTTTTTGAATAGGAAAATTATTCATGTTTGTGTATTTTGCCCTAAATACAAACAGCTTATGGGATTTTTTGAAAATCCTTTGGCAATATTAATACAATATTTGTATGTGTTATGTTCTTATATAGCGCTGAACCAACTCATTTTTGCATTTATCACTTTCCTGTGCATATTCCCAGAATTACTAAAAACAAAAAAAATAACTCAATTTGAGTGAGGCTTCATGCAAATTCCATTTCTTGAACTGCAGTGGAAATTGTTAATTATATGAAGTGTTGCAGTGCAATAACACATTTGAATGGCAGGGCAAGCATTTGAGTATTCTTCACTCCTCACAGGTGAAAGGGAAACACAAGTAGTAGAACAGAAAAGGAATGAAAACAGGAAACAGATGTCTTGTGACGTGTTCTGATTGGGTAAGATTCGCTCACTTAACATGTATTCAGTCAAAACGCAGCTGTATCCTGGTCTTGATAATGTTTTAGATACTAACTGAGCCAAAAGAGCCACGTTCCCTAATATCCGGTTATTTTCATTTGACAGAACCTAAAGGTAATTTGACATAACTAGTTCTAATTAACATCATTTCATTTATTTTACTATTTAATTAAGTAACTTCATTTAAAATATTGTTTAGTAAATCTAAAACTACACTGCTAGCCTTACCCTTCTCCTCTGCACTAGAACTTAACAAGTTCGAACGGATTGGGACTTCTCAAACTATCCTGGACCCAGATTTCTAGGACTTTCTGGACTAGTGGCTGTATTTTCGATGATTATCGAAAATGCAATAATTATCAAATTTACGGGCCATTTGCTAGGCCTCTAATGTATTGTTCACTAACCCTCGAATGTATTGTTCATTTTCGGTAACCCTCGAATGTACGGATCGTTTTCGCTAACCCTAAAATGTATAGTTCGCTAACCCTCGAATGTAGCCTTCAATTTTCGGTAACCTTTGAAAGTATCATTCGTTTTCGGTAACCCTCAAATGTATGGATCGTTTTTGCTAACCCTAGAATGTATCGTATGCTAATCCTCGAAAGTATCGTTCATTTTTGGTAACCCTCGAAAGTATTGTTCGATTTTCGTAACCCTAGAATTTATCGCCTGCTAACCCTCAAAAGTATTGTTCGTTTTCGGTAACACTCGAAAATATGGATCGTTTTTGCTAACCCTAGAAAGTATCGTTTGCTAACCCTCGAAAGTATCGTTTGTTTTTGGTAACCCTCGAAAGTATTGTTCGCTTTCTGTAACCCTCAAATGTATGGATCGTTTTTGCTAACCCTAGAATGTATCGTTCGCTAACCCTCGAAAGTATTGTTCGTTTTTGGTAACCCTCGAAAGTATCGTTTGATTTTGGTAACCCTCGAATTTATGGTTCTATTTTCGCTAACCCTCGAAAGTATCGTTCGGTAACCCTTGAAATGGCTGTAACCCTCGATTGTAGCTTGCGCAAAACCCGACAGTTGCCAGCTTGTGTTTAGGAAGTGTTTTAACAAGTTTTGGTGATAGTGACATTTTCCCCAGACCATTTCCCAGGTGCCACAGCCATTTACAGTAAGTTACCATTGTAAGTTTAGCTGTAGGAACCTGTCTGTGTGTAATAACTTTTAACTTTAAAAAGTGCCCAGAAATAGACTTACCTGGCCTCGTTCCCTTGGCTGTCTTAATAGACAGCTGAAAATGTTATGTTTGGGGTTGGAGATACCCTTTAAGAATTTTAAAACTGTACGCTGGTTTCCATTATACATGATGTATGTAACCCTCTACCCAAGGTATATTTACCTTGGGTAGAGATATAATTACAGATTTAATTTATAGACTTTTTACTTATTTCGTCCAATTGTAACTGTAATTGACCAAATCAGTACATACAGGATATTAGAAAAACAAAAAGGCCCCTGCGCTGTATCTAACAAGGGAATTACTAATTAACATATAAAGAAATGTGTGTTATAAATACAGTAGGTGTAAATCACAATAATCATAAAAATAAAATAAACTCAAAAATAGTACTATATAGGAAAAAGCTGTACACAATTTCTTTGTTCAACAATATAAACAGTAATATATACACACAGTGTATAACATAACAAGATATGCAGTTAAAAAATCTTACCAAATATAAAATTACACAAAAACTAAAAAACATATATCCACCAATTATCTATTATAAGGAGGGTAGTGGATATGTTTTTTTTAGTTTTTGTGTAATCCCTAAAGAATGCTGGGAGTTGTAATTTTCAAACATCTGGAGAAATAGGGGTAACTATGGAATTTCTCTCCATGTAAGGGCAAATAATGCCTCAAAACAATACAGAATCAGGATGGTATCTATTGTTAGAAAGATTGCCTTCTATCAGGCTTATTCAATAAAAGTTCTTATCGTTAAAAATGGTGCTAATTTTGCCCCAACTAATCAGATGTTAGCTTTCAAATGTTAAATAAGATCTAATTGGTTGGGGAATAATTTTCACCATTTTAAACGATAAGAACTTTTATTGAATCTCCCTGTATATCTGTATTGTTTTGAGGATTTAGTTGCCCTTTAAATGGACAGCAGAATTCCCATACAGTAATAGCCATACTTGATTTGGTTATTACTGTATGGGACTACTGTATTGGAATTCTGCTGTCCATTTAAAGGGAAACTAAAGCCTCAAAACAATACCGAATCAGAAGGCAGTAGTGGTCATATTTTCTACCCTCGGTTTGTACTCGAATATCAATCGTCGACCATTCGTTCGTCCGTCTGAATCGGATGAACGATCGATCGAACAGGTCGGAAAATCACAACCAATCGTTTGGTCCTCTATGGGCCACATGATTGGGTCGCGCCTAACTTTCAGACTTTTTGCCGCAACCAACAGTCCTTCCTCCTGGCCAATCAGTTGAAAGCCTTGAACGGTCTGTCAGGAGAAAGGATTGTATAGAGTGTACCTAGCTTAAGCATTATCATTACAGAGGCAAGCGCAGGATTTCCAAGTAAAGGGATTGCAGTAAGTCAAACAAAAATAGATCAATGTGCGATGGGGATAGGCCCCCTCTGCTGTAGTACCCCACTATAGCACTCACACACTTGTACCACTAGTAAACACACTCAAGCCTGTGTTGATGCAAAACAGTAATTTATTTTGTAAAAAACACACCGTACCCTTTTACCAACACCACATAATAAATTGCTTAAACTGTATCACATACCAGCTAAAATAATGATAAAATGTAGCCACAGTCTCTAAAAAGTCAATATCTTGGAAACTAAGTGTTAAATGGGAACAGTGTCTGATGGATTAACAGCTGTGCCTCAGAAAACCAAGCCACAGAGTCACCAATTCCTGGGATCCATCTGACCCTCAGACCTCTCCATTCCCCTCCAACTTTCCAACTCTCGTATCTTCTGTATTATATAGACCAAGTTCCAAGGGGACAGATAAACGATACTGGGCATCCCTGGACAAATAATATTAGGACCGGACTCCAAATGCAAAAATGCAAAAATGGTCTCCGATCATATATTCGATAGTTTTTCGAACGTTCGAGGCTGTTTTAGAAAATTATCGTAAATAGCCCTGTACATTCGAAAATTATCGTAAATAGCCCTGTACATTCGAAAATTCATTCCGGTTTCGGATTTTCGGACCTTTGGGATTTCCCGAGAATAAGCACAGTTCAATACTACATTTCCAAGGCATTGGGTGTGTGTCAAATGGACACATAAATTAACATTTCCATAATATTGCGGGTATTTGCATATAAATAGCAGTTTAAATTACATTTCCAAGGCATTGGGAAGAGAACAGAGACCAAATGGTTAAGGAGTAGATAGCAAGCAATATTATTTTTGATATCCAAGGCATTAGAGGTGCATGTTTGTTGCTGCGCTCCCACAACCATTTTAAAGGCCAGTCCCATATAAAAGTATATCTTATTATATTTTCTTTGCCCCTTTGCTGCATGGATAATGCTCCCCTTTTTGTTACAATATTAGGATATTATAAGTAATTTCATGGCTATATTAAAGTTTGAGTTATTGGTATGGATATGTAAACATTTTTCAATCCTGTGTTACAAGTGCACATATTATTATAGTAAAAATATATTCTCATATGAATCCTTGTTTCTTTCTGTCCTGGTACATAGTGTGTGTTACATCAGTGGTTGGTTCTGTGAGGCAGAGCTGTACTACAGGGGTTAATTAATGTTACTTGGGACAATCAGGACAATATGTATAGAGTTAAATTGCTGTTTTTGCTACTCTGTTACTGTCTATATCAATGGTGGCGAACCTGTGGCACACGTGCCAGAGGTAGCACTCAGAGCCCTTTCTGTGGGCATTCATGCACAGCACAATTCAACAGAGTTTGTTACCAGAAAGGCAGAGAGACATGGCCCTTCTGGTAATAAGAGAGGTCAAAGCAAGTATAGATTCACTCTAGCACACCAAGGCTGGCAATTGCCAATAATCATTAGGTGCAATCCCCCTAACACCCCCTACCCTGGGGTTGATCCAAACTCAAATCAAAGTAAAAGGAGCACACTGCATCTGTATATCAAAATGTATAGTGCAAACAACAATCAATGTTAATCTATAATCAATTATATCTAGTGTATCTGTCTCTGTCTATCTGTTTTGAGTTGTTTTTTTCGGAAGTAAAACCTCATTATTCACGTTAAACTATCATGTTGGCACTTTATATACTGTAAATGGGTTTTGGGATGCAGTATGGGCACTCAGTCACTAAAAGGTTTGCCATGACTGGTCTATATGATCAGAGTCAGACCTGTCACCAAACAATTAACTCTTACATCTGTTGTATTCAATTAGATCAGCTGGACATGAAGTTTAGTTAGAAGACGTTTCGCTAGTCATCCGACTGGCTTTCTCAATTCAGAATGACTTGTACAAGAATCTGTGGCAATTATGTACCCTGGAAAATCCCAATTAGCATATCACAGCCAGGTGTTAAGGGCGTGATTGGATAGTGGCTAAGAGGTGTTATAGGAATGCCCAGAGGAAGGTGTCAAAACAGCATTGTACATGGCAGACAGATGGTGTCGAACCCCCCACCTCTATTTAGGCTTGGTTTCTTTATTTTCACATAAATGGCCTCCTTAACACCTCTCTTGAACCAGTCACGTTCCTTTGCCAATATGTTAACATTACAATCTTCAAAGGTATGTCCTTTATCCTTAAGATGCAGGTACACGGGCTGAGTCCTGACCCGAAGAATTGGCTCTTCTGTGCTGGACCATACATTGGTGCAGTTGCTGTTTCGTCTCTCCCACATACAAATCAGAGCATTCTTCACTGCACTGCGTATATGATGTCGCTTTTCTTGTGTTTCGGTGTTGGGTCTTTCGGATGTACCAATTGCTGCCTCAGTGTGTTGTTTGGTTTAAAGCAGACAGGGATACAGTGTTTTTTGAAAATTCTTCTTAATTTCTCGGAGACCCCTGCTACATATGGGATGACCATGTTCTTTCTCCTGTCTTGCTTTTTCCCTTCACTGTTGGTATACGTGTTCTTTTCTTTAATGTAAAACAGTCTATTTCCACCTGCTGATAGCTGCCTTGGGTGTAGTCCTCTAGTGTTCTGCCCTGGAACATCAAATGCAGATACAGGAAATGGTTGTAGAGGTACCCAAAGGACTTGAATGCAACTCACTAGGAAATTGCTAGAAAGCTTTTATTCACACGACATGTTTCAGACAAAGTCCTTTATCAAATGTAATTAAACAGTGCCCATACCACAATATAAAGGGGAGGGGAAGTGACATCATAATCTATCTACCAATCCCTTTAACAAGAGGGAGGTACAACTAACAAAAAGTCCAATTGGAAATTAGTCCATAGGTTCTTGGTGCTCCATTGTGCTTCAAAATGTTCGTGGGATGGTGTACATAATTTGAAAGTCCACTCATATATACAAATGTACAAATAACATAGTCCAACCCCTAGTCACTCTGGGGTGAAAAGAGGGTCCACAAGTACTACCTATCCAAAGGTCTACTTATATAACTATGGAAATAACAAAATATACCGTATATACTCGAGTATAAGTCTAATTTTTCAGGCTTTAAAATTAGCCTGAAAACCTAACCTCGACTTATACTCGGGTCAAGTCCTAATTTACATCCAAATTCTGCAATTGTGGATAGTAACCAGTAGGTGGCGCTATGTTAACCTGCATAGAAAGTTACAGGCGCTGATCTGCCTTTACACTTCCTGCTACCTGTAGTCTGGCTACTGGACTCACTCAGTACTGTGACTGCTCATCTGGATGCTGTAAATCTGATGGTTCTCCTCAGTTTGGGGCAAAACATAGCTGCTAGTTCAGTGCAAGTAACAGCTTGAAACTACAACTCTCAGGTGACATTTTTAACTATTGGGGTCAGAGAGTCCTTTACAATATGGGGGTCAGTGTGCCCTTTACAATATGGGGTTCAGGAGAATAGTAAATGATGGTAAGCTTAATTAAAAGTTTACTGAACCTTGCCACTCCACATGTTTAGAAACTGTAACTCCCAGTAACAAAGCATGCTGGGAGTTGCAGTTTCCAAACATCTGGAGTGCCAAGGAATTGGAGGTTACTGGTACTGGATTTGGCTATTACTGTATGGGATTCATGTATGGGAATTCTGCTGTCCATTTAAAGGGCAACTAAAGCCTAAAAACAACACAGAATCAGAAGGCAGTAGTGGTGATAATTTCTACCCTCGACTTATACTCGACTCAATCAGTTTTTAAAAATTTTTCAGGTAAAAATAGGTACCTCGACTTATACTCGGATCGACTTATACTCGAGTATATATGGTACATATTTGTATGTCTGCCTTGTTTGTTAACCATAACGTTACCTTTGGTGTATTCTATCTTATTAGGCAGACGACTATCTGTAGGAGAAACCAAAAATATAATTAGGAAACAGTATAGATATAGTAGCAACTAGTGTTCTAGAGCAACTTATATAGAACAGCTATTATAAAAAATAACTAAATAAAGAGCATAACTGTTATAAAAAACTGGACTTGAAATGTAGTTCTTGAAGACGTTTCGCTAGTCATCCGACTGGCTTTCTCAATTCAGAATGTACCAAGCAGGCTCCTAAGGCCGCAGAGGCATGGGGGGGGGGGGGGGGTGGCTAGCCCAATCCTGCCCAGAGACTCAGTGGGAAGTTTAACTTTCCCACTGTGTCACTGTGGGGACCTGATTGGTCTCTACGGGACCTGGCAAGGCATCACTGCCTTGGTGATGTGTTGCCACCCAAGCGATTGGACGCTTCCCCCTCCCAGCATCCACCTGGGCGCAGCTGGGTGGCTATATAATCCGGGTCCGGACCCCCCCCCTCCCCAGCTTCAAATCAAAAAAGGTAAATCAGCACGTACCTACACTATGACAGGAATCACCGGTAAAGTGGCGGACTGGATAGGACGGGCGGAGGACCCAGAGGAAGCTGAGCGCGCCCTGCATCAATTCCTGGCCTCACGCCCCATAACCGGAAGCCGCATCGGACCAAAGGATCCGGAGGACGCAGCATCGGAGGAAGCGGCCAATCCACAGGAGGAGGAGGCGGAACCAACTACCCTACCATGCAAGGCACCGGCTAGGCCCAAGTCTCGCGAGGTAAAGAGGCGGAGGCGGGACAAAGCAGAGCCGGCCAATAGGAGCGGAGGTGTGTCAATCTCCCCTCCGGCTCCGATTCAAACAGCTGCAGGCCCCCAAACAAGGAGAGGCAGGCTCCCAATGCTGTCTCCCCCCAGGGGAAGCCCGACAGTGTGTGGAAGATCTAGGAAGTTTCCCAGGCCAGGCACCCTCACTTGGCCTGCCCTGTCTCCACCAAGAGCTGCAGCCACTGCTGTCAAGCTAGGCAGCAAGAGAGCTGTGAACACTACACCCATTGCCACACAGACCGTTGTTTCAAATGAGTCTGTTGGTGGGTGTTCTTTTTCTCCCTTACAGGTACTTCTGGAGTCTCCAGGACCTACCACCTTTCGTCAGGACATCAGCAGCCCCCAAAGGCAAGTCTCACCAGCAACCACAGCCCAACCCCCTGTGAGAAACCAACCCTCACCATCCTTCACAGCACCCAGCCAGCCAGCCACAGCGGAACCAGACTTGGCTGCAGCCACAGGTAATTACAACAACCACTTACTATCTTTTAGAGAGGCAATTAATACGCTCTCTACTGCCTTACTTAAACTCCAAGAACCACTTAACACTAATCACCCTCCCGCTAATGCTAGTCAAAATTTCATAGGCGCTAGTCAGACAGTAGCTGACAGTCCAAAGGGCACCAGGGCCACAGCTTCACCCGTTCCTGAGATTTGCTTGAAAGATGTTTTGGCGTGCGATACCACGCCATTGGGTCTCCATTTACCCCCATCTCAAAAGGAAAGAATAGCTAGGGGTGAATATGTGGATTTGTTGGCTTTACTGCCCTCAATAAAACAAGCTAAAAAATCGGAGAAAAAATCCGATGAATCCGAGGAAGATAGAAAGCAATTGGTCCCTCGCACCTTTTCCAATTGGCTTCAAGCCTTCTGCATTTACTCAAACATTCTTTGCTCTTCAAAACCGGAGTTGGCCAATCACTTTTCAAGCATATAGACATAGTTCTCGAGGCATACAGGGGCTACGGCGGCATAGCGTGGTTCCTCTATGATGAAAAATTTCGGCAAAAATTGGCCGTTCACCCAGGCCTAGCTTGGGGCAAAAAAGACATAGATTTATGGTTGAGTATGTTAGCACCAAAACCACTCACTTTCACCACACTTAATAAGCCAAGCCAATCTACAAACAGAGTCAACACCTGCTGGGCATACAACGAATCTAGTTGTAAATGGCAGTCAAATTGTCGATACAGACACGAATGTTCAGTATGCAACGGAGGTCACCCGGCCTTTCGTTGCATCAGAAAATTCAGCCCCTCCCTCAAAACGCCAAAAGACACACCAGGCAGAATTGAATACGCCAGTGAAGTGGTTAAACATGCTGCCCTGGCTAAAGGCTTATCCAAAACAGCAGACAGCAACATTAATTAAGGATGGTTTTAAATCAGGTTTTTGGATCCCATTGGAAAACATTCGCCCAACCAAGGTGGTACCCGATAACTTAAAATCAGTTCGGTCAAACCCAAAAATAGTTAAAATTAAACTGCAAAAGGAAATGGAACTAGGAAGAATAGCAGGCCCTTTTACCGAATTTCCATTCCCAAAATGGAATTGAACCAGAACTATGCTCGGTCTCCTATACTTCTTTTGATGCAGCATTAGACATCTTGAGGCAATGCGGCCCAATGGCTATGCTAGCTAAGTCCAACATAGAATCTGCCTTCCGTCTTCTGCCGATCCACCCCGACACTGGGATTTCACTTCAATGCCCAATATTTTTATGATAAAAACCTACCCATGGGATGTTCCCTTTCATGCCACTACTTCGAAATCTTCGCCAATTTTCTCGAATGGTCAGTAAAATATGAAGCAGGATCATTATTTGTCATTCACTACTTAGACGATTTTTTATTTATCGGCCCCCAAAAGACCAACACATGCCAGCACTTATTAAATACTTTCATGTGGATCTGCAAACACTTTGGCATCCCTCTTTCCAGTTCAAAAACGATCCCTCCTTGTAATATCATCCAGTTTCTAGGGATAGAGATCGACTCCATCAACATGCAATTCAGACTTCCAAAGGAAAAATTAGAAAAGCTAAAAGCTCTAGTAGCCAGGGCACTAGGAGCAAAAAAGTTACAGCTGAGAGAACTCCAATCCCTTTTAGGCCACCTTAATTTTGCCACAAGGGTATTACCAGCAGGCAGGGCCTTTAACAGGCGACTCATAGACCTAACCATAGGTACAACAAACCCATATCACCACATCCGTTTATCTTCCGAATGCAAGGAAGATCTAAAAGTCTGGGACGAATTCCTAACACATTTTAATGGGAAAACCTGCTGGCAACTAGAATTCACAGACAACAATTCGCTACAGTTGTTCACCGATGTCCTCTATGCGGCCTGAGCATAGAGGACATCAAAATTATTGAGAACAAACTTTGCATAACTATTCGCCAATCAAAAACGGACAAAACCGGCAAAGGGTTGGTATCATGGTTGGGCCCATTCGCTAGCTCCAAGCTATGCCCCATAAAATGCTATTTAAATTATATCACACTTAGACCATCAGCACCAGGCCCCTTTTTCATACATCAAGATAGATCCTTCGTGTCCAAATTTCAATTTTCTACCTTGGATTCCCTTAAGGTTCCCAGTCAGAACATCACATCCCACTCATTTAGAATAGGCGCAGCGACCCAAGCCTCCCTACTAGGCATGGACTCTGCCAAAATCATGAGAATAGGCCGCTGGGAGTCCAAAAGGTACAAATTGTATGTGCGTCCCCATCTTATTAACCAACATTAAATGACTCATCTTTTGTAGGTACAATGACCAACATTTGGATAATTGGACACTCGTTTGTTTTTTGGGCTAAGCGGAGAGCCGAACAAAGAGTATACGGAGATAACCTCGGCCTCGACCCACGTAAATATAAAATCAGATGGATGGGTATTAGAGGGTTAAATTGGGATAATCTCTTTACCGCGCTATCGCGTTTACAGGCCCCCTGGGGATTCCCAGACATAATTGTAATCCACCTGGGAGGAAATGAAATTGGGGGGAAGTCTACAATCTTTACGATAAAAACAATGAAAAGGGACCTTGCTAAACTCCGTTTACTGATGCCTGATGTGGTCATTATATGGTCCGAGATTATTCCCCGCTTAATTTGGTTTTCCCCTACCCTAAAAGCGCTGGAAAGAAACAGGCGCAAGATTAATTTATCAATTAGTAAGTTCGCAAAATCGCTGCATTTTTGTTCCTTCAGACACAGAGACCTAGAGGGTGGTGAATGTGGCCTATATAGAAAAGATGGCATACACCTGTCCGACATCAGACTAGATATTTTTAACGTTGGCTTACAGACAGCCATCGAAAAAGTTTTGAGTTGGGTCAGGCCAGGCACAATTTAATGTTTTAAATGAGCCTGGCATGGCCGAAGGTAACATACAATTAAAAAACTGCAGGCTCCTGGCTAAATATGGTTGCATTAAGGCGGAGCCAAAGTGAGTATGGAATATGGATAATAGGGCAACCTGCTGGGGGGTTTAATCAGGGGTTGGCTGGGTAACAAAGTTGGTTATTTAAAACTGAAAAAGTTAAAGTATTGGTTTGTTGAATTGAATTGGAATTTAATAAAAGGTGTTGCGGCCATTTTTCACCACATTTCTGTGTCTGTGTATTATTTAAGGTTATATATGGTATTACATGTGGTCCAATGGGTGGAGTACATCGTCCCTACCCCATGACTTGTACAAGGATCTGTGGCAATTATGTACCCTGGAAAATCCCAGTTAGCATATCACAGCCAGGTGTTAACGGTGTGATTAGATAGTGGCTAAGAGGTGTTATAGGAACGCCCAGAGTAAGGTGTTAAAACAGCATTGTACATGTAGATTCTTGTACAAGTCATTCTGAATTGAGAAAGCCAGTCGGATGACTAGCGAAACGTCTTCAAGAACTACATTTCAAGTCCAGTTGATCTAATTGAATACAACAGATATACCATGACCTGGATGAATGAGAACCTTCACAAGCATGTTATAAAAAACATAACTGTTATAAAAAACACATAACTGTTATAAAAAACATTTGAGTGACCATGCTTCATTTAGTCCCTGTGACACCCAGCTTGTGATCTAAAGGATGGTGGGAGTCAAACATCAAATACTGGTCTGTTTGGGTTGGTTTTCTGTAAACCTCTACTTTCAGTTTACCATTCTCCCCGAGCAGTCCAAGAAAGCCAGTTTGTTTTTTTGTACCTCCTCCCTTGTAAATTTGATGTTTTGGTCTACCGCATTAATGTGTTCTGTGAAAGCTTGTACTTCCTTCTGGTGGATTTTAACCCAGGTGTCACCCACATATCTGAACCAGTGGCTGGGTGCTATGCCCTTAAAGGTATTAAGCACCTGTTTTTCTACCTCCTCCATGTAAAGGTTGGCCACAATGGGTGAAACTGGAGATCCCATAGCACATTCATGTTTTTGCTTATAGAACTTATCCCTGTATTTGAAATAGGTGGTATTCAGGCACAAGTCCAGTAAGGAACACACCTGTTCTGGGTTGAGATCATTTCTGCTGGTAAGAGTGCTGTCTTGGCCTAGCCGTTTTCTCACCACGTCAACAGTCTCCTTGGTGGGTATACAGGTGAATAGAGATGTCACATCATAGGACACCATAGTTTCTTCTGACACCTTACCCTGGGCGTTCCTATAACACCTCTTAGCCACTATCCAATCATGCCCTTAACACCTGGCTGTGATATGCTAATTGGGATTTTCTAGGGTACATAATTACCAACAGATTCTTGTACAAGTCATTCTGAATTGAGAAAGCCAGTCGGATGACTAGAGAAACGTCTTCAAGAACTAAACTTCAAGTCCAGTTGATCTAATTGAATACAACAGATATACCATTACCTGGATGAATGAGAACCTTCACAAGCACAATTAACTCTTACATTTCATGCTTGCATTGTTTTAATCCCCCTTCACGCAAACATTTCTTGCTCTTTCTGATGACTTCAAGGTGCCAGAACTACAGGTAAATATAAGCCAGCTGAAAGGGGGGATTCTGCACCTGTAACCCCAGCCCCCCAAAGTGTTGATGCATTAATGGAGAAATAGATGACCCTCTTTACCTACTTTACCCCCCATCCCCAGAAGACCCTAAAATATATTGATGAGTTGTGGGAGTTAAATCTTTTTTTTATCACAGCCAATGATTGACTGCTGTTACCCCTGCTGCCTGCTCTGCTCATGCTCAAACTTATAAAAGAGGGAGGAGGCAGAACGTATCATTAAATATCTGGATACAAATGTGTGTAATAAATTGATAAAAATATCAGTTGGGGTTGCAGGCAGACTGACAAGCAAGTCACCAATTTTTCTAGTTTCTAGAGTGGACATGCCCTTTAATAAAAATATTTGCATTCTCCAGGTTTTTCTATTCTTACTTTCAGGAGTTTAAATTCCCTAGAGGACTGATATTACTCACAGACTTTCCTGTTTGTTATTTTACTCTGCTTTGAGAAATGTTCATCTGCATGGTGCCTTACAAAGTAAGACTAACGTAATTTCCATAACAGGAAAACAATTGATGGTGTACAAACAGGATGAAGTCATTTACAAAATGCTTTTGTCTATTTATTAGGATCTGTAAGTGTGATGCCGAGAGAAAACCTGCGTTTTATTCAATTAATGTCTTCCGATTACTTGGCATGAATAAAATAACGAAATGCAGTATTACTCCAAGGTTTCCTGATCATTTACATTCTAAGTCTTATATTGTGTATTTGGAAACGGGTTATTTGCTATATTCCTAAAGGTGTCCGTAGGAGTAGTGATATTATTGGGGCGTACTGGGTATCAGACGATTATCGCTCTATGATGTCCACCGACATTATTGGGATAAACAAAAACTTGATTGGTTGGTATTATTGGTCACGATTATCAATTTGGACTCCCCTTTAGATTATTCTCTGTAATATATCTCTGTAGACTTTAAAGGGCTGGTCCACTCCCAGAAAGAAAATCTATACTTCCTCACCCCCCCAAATCCAGAGATACCCAGAATTACCTATGCCCAGTGCTAGGCTACACTATGTGTTCTCTCACATGCTAACGTTCACGCTTGCAATCTGTTTTCGGAACGCATGTGATCACAATGTTTTCGTGGATAACATGCAATCAGCATTATTTTGCGGTTTGCATGTGCTCTAATAAGAGACTTTTGTGAGGATCACAGCACAAACGGACGGAAATGCGCATCGATGCACACATTGCTTTTCACAAGCGTTGCCGTTCGCCACAGTGTGGCCTGAGCCTGTAATACCTACATTTCTCTCCGTGTCTAATAACTTTTTAGTTTCGACATATTTTTTTCTCTCCAGCTCTATCTTTGTCTCTGAGTTAACTCTTTCGCCATTGTTTCTGTTAATAGTATATTTTACCAGCATGCATGAAAGAAGAGACATGTCACTTTAAAGAAATGAGTTGGTTAATCATCAGTATTATTACAGTGCAGTATACAGATATAAAGTCACAGAGGCATTCCCTGACCATATAAAAGCACACACAATGTCGCAAACTGAGTGTTGTTATACAGGGCAGGGAACTCCTTTCATTTGGGCTTGTTGCCTGATCTGCCAGGCGGATCATCAACCAACCCCAACCAAATGGCCGTTTCACCCGTTTCAGCGCCCATACAAGGCAAAATTGCCGCCCGAAACTGCTGTGCATACACATTGTGTGTTACAGGTTAGCCCCTGCGATTGCATGTGTGTATGTGTCTTTAGTGAAATAATTCTCTTTATAAGGCCTGTCTGTCCTTGGCTTTAGTAGACCCTCCCTGTCACTCTGTACCCAGTTTTCTGTATTGTGATTTGGGTTTAACCTATTTAATAAATATATTGTTTCCCTGTTTGTGTGTTGCACTTTAGAGTATACATTTACAAAAAAGCATTTCAAGGTTCCATCTATCTTTGAATGTATCTTAGGGTTATGTGTTAGTTTTGCATTTTGAACTTTGAATCTTCTTTATGATGAGTTTCTTAAAATTTTATACACTTTTGAAATCCATGGGTCTGTGGTCCTTTTTAATTGTAGTTAATTCTAACTTGGATACGTTTGAATATTTAACTTGATATATTTATTAATTTGGCTTGAAAAAGCCAAATTACTGTTTCTTCTTCTTGATCTTCTTTTAATTCTTCCGTTTTATTCTTCCGCTTTTTTGGACCGTATCTCCTCCCACAGTTTTTGAGCTAGAGACATGAAATTCGGTACAGAAGTGCGGGGCATATAGGAGAAGTGTGCTATCTTCTAGCTAATTAATCCGCAAAAGCGTTACGGCGTTATCTCTGAAATTCCGGATATTTTTCCCCATAGACTATAATGGTAACAATCCTCAAATGTGGATATTTCAAAACAGTTTGTTTCATGGTCATAAATACAAATGGTGATACCCCCAACCCCCCACGCAGACACAGGTACACCCACCTACTGATCTAACTCGCCATTCCCATGGAAGCCATAGTTAAAGGGTAACTAAAGTCAAAAAACTAATTTAGATTTATCCTCAATAAAAGATAGTTTTATGGTTGTAAACACAAAAAAGACATACCCCTTCAAACAGACCCAGGTACACACACCTACTAATCTACTTATCCATTACTGTGGCAGCCATACTTAAAGGGTAACTAAAGTAAAAAAACGAATTTAGATGTATCCACAATAAAAGATAGTTTTATGGTTGTAAACAATAAAAAAGACATACCCCCTCAACCAGACCCAGGTACACACACCTATTGATCTACTTATCCATTACAGTGGCAGCCATACTTAAAGGGTAAATAAGGTCAAAAAATTAATTTATATTTTTCTCATAAAAGATAGTTTTATGGTTGTAAACACAAAAAAGACATATCCTTAACCAGACCTAGGTACACACCTACTGATACTTATGCATTACTGTGGCAGCCATACTTAAGGGTAACTAAACGTCAAAAAAACTAATTTGGACCAATCATCAAAATAGTTTGTTTTTTTTAACCCCCAACCCGACACAGGTACACACACCTATTGATCTACTTATCCATTACAGTGGCAGCCATACTTAAAGGGTAAATAAGGTCAAAAAATTAATTTATATTTTTCCTCAATAAAAGATAGTTTTATGGTTGTAAACACAAAAAAGACATATCCCTTAACCAGACCTAGGTACACACACCTACTGATCTACTTATGCATTACTGTGGCAGCCATACTTAAAGGGTAACTAAAGTCAAAAAAGCAAATTTTGATCAATAATCAAAAAAGTTTGTTTTTTTAAGCCCCAACGTGGTACAGGTATACACACCTAATGACCTACCCCTCCATTACTGTTGACTAAAGTCAAAAAAACTAATTTGGACCAATCATCAAAATAATTTTTTTTTTTAACCCCCAACCCGACACAGGTACACACACCTACTGATCTACTTATCCATTACTATGGCAGCCATACCTAAAGTGTAACTAAAGTGAAACAAACTAATTTTGATTAATGATCAAAAGTTTGTTTTGTTAACTTCCAACCTGACCCAGGTATACACGCCTACTGACCAACCCTTCCATTTCCATGGCAGCCATATTTAAAGGGTAACTATAGTCAAAGAAACACATTTTCACCAATCATCAAAAAAGTTAGTATTTTATCACCCAACCTGATATGAACACACACACCAACTGAACTACCTTTAATGCATGTGACATATTTAAAGGGTAAGTAAAAAACAACAATGTCCTCTTCATTGACATTATTGAGTTTTAAAATCTGCAGCACAAACACACAAATTCCCTTCCAAAATGCAGTCTTTCAAGCCAAATTCAAAGTTTCCCTTTCTAGTTGTTATTTAGTATCATTGTATAGATCTATAGTTACCTTATGTTTCTTTGTAACTCCTGTTATTATTAGATACATATGTATACACTGTGTAGTAATAGTTTTTTTTAATTCCCTTCGCCCACTTACCTATTTAAAGCCTCATACACACGTTGGATAATTTTCATATGATGCAGCTGACAAACGAGCAATCGCATGATATTTGTTTGAAAATATAGCATCAACGATCGTCAAAGACCAACAATCGTCGACTATTGTCAGCTTTTTCCGATGATCAACCTGGTGGATTTGTTCTGCCGATTATCGTATATTTGTACATGGTCGGCAGATTATCGTTATTGTTCTACGAAAAAATATATAAAAGGCCCATGCGCTACTTTTTGTAATTGCACGATGATACAAACTTTACATTACGTATGAACGTCTATATCTAACGACTATCGTGATGAATACCGTTGTTGTGTGTTCAAATGTCGTTTCAATTATGAGGATTGACGATAATGTCATTGAACGTTCGTCGGCTGCATCGTACGGAAATTATCAAACGTGTGTACGAGGATTTAGACGTGGGAGATTGTGGACTGGTGACGTGATGCCATGAAACGCATCAGGCACTTCCTCTGTCCTTTCCGTGCATACCAGCGATGTAGGTGTAAGATGTACACTTTGTAATCTTTTATACAGTACGACAGGTGCTGCCCACTCCTATGGATTAATTTGGTTTGCCAGTGACAAATTTTACATTTATTTACACTACGTTCCTGGTATATCTTCACCATCCTCAGTTGTAGGAGCCCTTCCTGATTACTGTTGATCAGGGGACTATCATAATATGGAGGTAGTAATCCCTTCAGAAATAATATAATACAACACAAAATACAATTGAAATCTGTGTCAGAAGTGATCATACCTTCATTTATCAATTACTATAATGATAACCAGTTGGGTCTTCATTTTACACATACCATAAATATAAGATCTCATTTCTGATTTCTAGACGTTCTGTTTAAATCCAGGGACAAAACTATTTCAAGTGAGGAATATAGGAAGGAGATATCTAGAAATAACCTTCTAAAGTTTCGTGCACCGAGCCAAGACCCCTGACCACAACACATTCATGTGACAAACGGCCGCTTCGGGCGAGAATCGCACGTGTTTATGCGTTCAGTCAGGGATCGTTCGTCAATCCACCAGGCGAACAGCCCCCGACCAAACGCATACTCATGTATGATTCTTAGCCGCAACGCACGTCCGTCACACAAATGCGTTGTGGTCGGGGGTTGTGGCTCAGTTCCAAATCGTATGTGTGTACGAACCTTTAATATTCGATTGTAGTCATCCCAGACCACTCCTAAAAAGCAGCAATTGCATGGGTATTGCAAGTCACCTGCGCAGCTGCTGCCAACAGTTCAATATCCTGGCTCTAGTTCTTCAGGATAACTTTTTAATGCCAGCTATTAGCCTTTAGCTATGGGAATATGCTAATACTGACTTCATAATAAATTTTCCCTAAAAGCAGCGATGTCTTGCAGGCATATCAGCATCAAAAATGAAGGTTTTTTGTACATCTTGTTAGAAATGTTTGGGCCAAATAATCACCCCTCCGGAGAAAGAAAGAAAAGAACTTTTCATGCTGTGAATAACTTGAATGAATCAAACAGGAAGTATGTTTGAAAAATGGAGGAAAAAGATCTGGGGATTTCCTTGTAAACAGATCGGTATTTTATGGGAAATATATCCGGTACAATTTCTATCTGTTAACTTATTTTCCCCACTGTTTAACATCTTATAAACAGGACGTATCATTTGTTAAAATATGCATGTTAGTTACTTGCTGTATTATTAGCATGTTTTAAATAAATATTAATAATAATTCATCCATGAGCACAAAAGACATCTGACAACTCAAAACACAATTCCTTCCCAGTGTCTGTGACCTGTTAAACCAGACTTGCCCCAGTCTCTGGTCTGCTACATTTTCTTTGTTGTGTTTTTTTGCATTGTTGTCAAACATTCTAAAAATTGTGTGGGAATAGCTGCACATGATGGGAGACACTATATGTTTGACAGCATTTGCCTCACCTAAACAATGTGCAAATGGTTAAAAGAAAATCTATATAAGTAGCTTCCTCTGTCTGACAACATGCTAAATTGCTTCTGTCTGTCTGAGTCCTGTGTCTGACTGTCCATACCGAGCACATCAGTATACAATGTTTAGAAAGGAGACGTCACCTCCTTATAAGTCACTGCAGTATTCTGATGTTGTATCACAGGAAATTCCGCGTGGTCCAGGAAAATGGGGTGTGGAAGTGCAGCTGCCAAGGATTGCTGCTAGACCATCAAGAACTTTTTAGTTGTCAGTGAATTTAAGGGAACACCCGGAATCAATGCAGAGTGAATGGGAAAATTCCAAGTATACTGAAAAGAGGAATAGGACAAGAGGTCAGACACTGATATTGTGCAGTATCTCATACTGTATATAATGGGAAGCAGGATGTGCTTTGAATAAGAATGTATCACAATACAGTCCAGAAAACACTCCAGCACACCGCTGTTGACTTTATGCCAGACAATGTGGTAGGTGCGATCCCCCTGCCCTCTACTCCAAGGGCCAGACAATTCTATAGCACAAGAAAGGATAGGGGAGCACACTACAGTGGTGAATCCAAAATTTTTATTGAAACAACAACTATGTTTCGGGACGCCCTGTCCCTTCCTCAGGTATAACCAGAGTGATAAAACCACCAAACATTTAAACCCACGAGACTGCATCTACCATACGTGTGTCACGGTGAATGACAAGCCTGGGGACAAAGTGAGGCTCCCAGTAAAGTGCATTAAACAATAAAGTGCATCTAGAACAAAATGTACAATACTATGTTATAAAGTGCAACATGCTTACAATATCAATAATATAATACACAACATGTCATAATACATCCACTTGAGCATCCATAATGATAAAAAACATAAAAACTTATAAAAACACAATGTGCTCGATAAATATCTTAATGACAATAATGTGCCCAATAAATATCTAAGTGACAATACTGTATCCAATAAATATCTTAGTCGCAAGAATGTATCAATATACGTGACTTAAAACTATCCATCTTAAAATACAAAATAAAGGCAAGTATTTATGTACTAAAAAGTAACATTGTCCATTTGTAACAACAGAAAGATACTTATGTTCCTGTCTTGGTCCTGTAGATGGCAGTGTCTCACCTGTATAGGAAATATGCAATTACTGTACTGGAAATATTCCATAGAAGCAAATGAATCAAACTGGTTATAGATTCTGAAGAGCTAGCTACCTTCTGCCTAAACAAAGCTGCTGAGACCTGTTTCCTCATTCATACCAGTGGGACATAATGTTTGCAGTTTGTCTATCCACGTAGCTTCTTTTTTTAACAAGGCTTTTCTGTAATTACCTCCTCTCTTGTCTGGCTGAACAACCACCAAAACCTGCCATTTCAGTTGGGAAGCACGATGATGGTTCTCGAAGAAGTGCCTGCTCACTGAGGTTTCATATCTGGATTGTTCACTCATATAATTATTAATATCCCTTTTATGTTCGCCCATGCACGTTCTTACTTCTCTTTCTGTTTTGCCAACATACCCTTTACTGCATGGGCACTTAAGGAGGTATACTAGCCCTTTGGTGGAACATGTGGCAAAGTCACTTAAGGGGATTTTTAACCTTTACTGGGATGATGTAAAATCTCTCCAGGGATAATAGCCTTGCAAATGCCACATTTCCTACATGGGAACGTACCTGCCTTGAAGGGGCCTAAAAGGAAATCCTTCTCTTTCTCAATTGGACTCAAATCAGTGTGCACGATCTGGTCTCCTATACTCCTAGACCTTTTATATGAAAATAGGGGAGGGGACGAAAGTGGCATCATTTTGTAGAATTCTCCAGTTCCTATGTACAATTCTTTGTATCTCTTTGGAATGTGTGTTAATGGTAGTTATCAATGGTATTCTGGGATTGTCTAAAGAGGGAGGATCTCGTTTTCCCACTACCTTTCCACAATCTTTTTTAAGACTGGTGGCATCATACCCTCTTTTCACAAACTTCTCACACATTCCCATTAATCTCACTTTACATTGGTCACCCTCACTTACAATTCTCCTCACCCTTTGAATAAGAATGCCATCTTCCATCTTTGCATTCATTACCCATAGTTTCTCACTGTTTCTCTTAAAAAAGACTTGGTGATACTATCAGGCTCATTTACCTAGAGCTGCAGTGCTAAATTCTAGCCTTAAGTGATGATTACCTATTCACAAATGGTTAATGTCCCTTTAAGGCTAAAACAGCAGTTGCTGCCTCTTCTAACCCATGAAGCCAGCTCAATTAATTTAATATAGCATTTGCATGACTATTGCACTATTGGTGTGCAATTAAAGGATATCTAAACTGAAAAAAATTCAAAACTATACCTTTTCCTAGCTATCACTGTACAATTTATTTGTTGATTTGTCCCCTATTTCTTTAGATCCATTTTGAACCATCTTATATTTCAGCTGTCAATCAAGTACCTTATTATCATAAACTCCTCCGCTGTGTGCAGATTTGCTGTAACCGGAATGGTGAGGGTTGGTATGTGCGAATTGCATAATTGCACTATGATGGGAAATTCCATCATAGTGATAACTGAGCATGCTTGCCCTCATAGAAAGTCTGGTCAGATGGAAGGAGGTGTTGGTTAGAAAAAGGAGATATTAATTTCAACTGCAGCATTGATCTTTGCACTCGGGATGTTAGAAGTTTAACAACAGTAGAATGACTTCTACAAACTATTTGACAACATTTACTTATTCATTACCTTCATTATTGGAAACAGTCTAGAAAACAGCTTCTGGCAATGTTTCTTCTTTTGATAATCTTTAAGTCTTGAAAACTATTAACTTGTGTACATTCTTCTCCAATTACTCCTGGGGCCTGTTCATTGCCCCATGTTTTCCAACAGCAAACTCTGATACTATAAACTTTATTGCCAGAAAGTACATGAATGATTAAAAGTTCCATATATAGGTTAAAAATACAAATACTTAAAATAAACATGAGATATTTGCAGCATGCAACAAAGTAGAAGCCTAGTGCACATCCAATTCATTTCAAATTGCTTATATCTGTGGTGCACAAGCTGGTCCATGCTGGGGGACATACGAGCAGTAGCCCATGCTCTGTCAAAACCGGGGGGGGGGGGCAGCCCTGCCCCTTACATGCCCTTACATGGGTTGGGCATCACTGGCTTAAATGCTTTATTCCTACTATTAACGCTGCCCTTCTCTATGGATAAATGGGAGCAATTAGTTTATTAACTACTCAGGTCACTTCTTAAAAGTGATTAGATGGTATTTAGTGTTCACTGGCAAAAAAAACATGGGGGTGGCAGCTATTGATGAAGATTTTAAAGGAGAATAAAAGCCTAATAATACAAGAAGTTCTGGGAACTATCCATGAGGATCTGAACTGCTGTATTTTTAACATTCAAAATGGTATTAGTTGCCTACATTTTTAAAGGGGAACTGTGGTCTTTTTTTAAATGAAAGGCCAGTTTCCTACCTTTAAAATGAGCCACCAACCACCTCTCTACGTGCTCCAAAGACCAAGATATACAGAAATGACTGACCAGAAAGTAAATGGGTGGGAGGCTGACTTGTGATGTTCCTGAGGCTTCTCCTGCACAGTGCCGCCGGCGAGCACAGCCTCAGACTCTCTCAGTGTGTGAGGGAGACAGGAAGTCCCTCCTCCTCTCTGCTGTGTGAAGTCCTGACAGAGAAAGTAGAGGTCTGAGTAACCCACGGCATCCGTGAGTGGGCGGGGCTTAGGCACCCACGAGTGGGTGGAGCGTAGGCACCCACAGATGGGCGAGGCTTAGGTGACCGTGGGTGGGTGGGGCGTAGGCACCCATGAGTGGGCGGGGCCACATGGAGCTGTAAGATAATGGGTCGTGGGTCGCCTGCAACTGGAGGGACCATGGGGTCCATGAGTGGGAGGGACCAGGGGGCTGCAAAGGGGAGAAGGAGACACAGAGCAGATTAACTGATAGTATCAGAGCAGGAATCTACACATCCTGGTTGCGGCTGTCTGTAAAGGACGTCATGCCCAATCACCTGACAGCTGCTACCAGGAAGTGGAGCGTCTGTCAGCACAGAAACCCTCGAAATAAGTTTGAAACAGGAGAAGGGGGCGGCGCCCAGGCGGTACTAGGTTTGGGAGGTTGATCTTCATTCCTAGCTGGTTATTTTTACACTGGACTTGCCCTTTCATTTATTTTTTACTCTCCTTTAAATTACTAATGGATGTTTCCTGGTGGGAGGAGGTAGTATAGTGTTTTTGGAGAAGACTGCCTTGTGTGAAACTCAGGGTATGTGTAGGAAGTAGGGGGTTCTGCAGTGTAAAATGATCTAAAGGTTAGGAAAGGGTTTAGATGATTATTCTTTTCTAGTCTAGGCAGCATGCAGACTCAACAGGGGTTTTGACCAATATAAATAGAAAAAGGACCAGACAGAGATTTTAGATGAAACTTTAGGGGTTAGTCCAGGAGTGGAAAAATAGTGCAGCAATAAAACATAAGCAGGCAGGTAAATAACTTATCTTGACTATGCAAAAAATGGGTTCTTACTGCAGATATGTTTATCTTAAGCCATAGCAGACCACACTGTTAGTATTCAAGTCGAGGGCGAGTTGTTGACCATAAACACACCACAGACGACCATGAATGTTGGGTGGCTCTAAATCAGTCTACAGTAAATGTGTTACAAATGGAACCCTTTATTTTACAAAGGAATCAAACAATTTCTTAAAATTATCTAGGCCACCACTTGAGACTTGAACTGCCCAGCGAACGATGCCTGACTTGAATGAATACATGAGGGCAATTACCAGGAAATATCCATTGCTACAATATTATCATTTCCTAGCTGCCTTCAGCAATTTTTAAACACCCCCCACACACAAATGTATATTTAAGAAAGATATTATCAGGGTGATGGAATATTTTCTAGGAGCACACATTACCTGCACTCATTACCACAATGTATTAACCACTTTGCAGCAGGTAGTGCATTGTGTGAATGTCCTCTATACACACATCACAAAATGATCAGCTCTGCACCCCAAGCAAATAAGATTCAGTAACCATTTAAAAATAATTTAAATAGGGATTTTCTAGAGTGTATTTTTGCTTGGATATGAATGGCAATTCAGCTGACATGGGGTCATTTTGGAGACTGAAGATAAGGTTGTATACCTGTTAACCCGTAACCTGTTAAAAATGTACAAAGTCGGTTATTTTGCTTTGCTTTTACCAATATAGAAAACATTGAAGCTAAAATACATCTTGTCAAGAAGATGTAGCCTTCCAGTGCATGCTGGGAGTGCTGCAGGAGAGCATTAGATTGATCTATTTATGCTAAAACTACACAGTCCAGTTGGGAATGTGTCACATTCCAAGTTATTCTTTCATGTCTGCCTTATCAGAGATTACAGGAAAAATAATATTCAAAATGTAAGCAATATTTGTACAAAATGTTTGACCCCTGTATACCTTAGAGGTAAATACATTCATCCTGTAAGTCTGAATGGCAGACTCAACATATCTCAACAGGAAGGAAGGAACCTATTGGGCAAAATGTCAAGATATTTTTGGAATGTGTAAAATGTTTGGCATTTCCCAGAATAGCACCCAAGTCAACTGCAAACAAATTGGTTTGAAGTGCCAGTCTTTACTAATAAATTGCGTTGTTACTGTACCTTTCAAATATAATAGTTATTATTAAGTTCAATTATTATGGTACACCATACAGACTATATAGTCTTACACATTGTTCATTAATTCTAAGGTGTGCCACTTAGACCAATACTACACCCAAATGTCTCTGATCTCTTTATTTGCAAAAAGAGTAATCTGGTACACACAGGAATGATGTTTGAAAGATGATAGACAGAATCTGCAAGATCCTGTCCGTCATTTTTCAAAGATCAGGGATCACACAGTCCCAAGCATTCTCCCTATACATAGCATATACACAGCATATACACAGCATAGGGAGAACCCTTGGCACAATGTGTTTCCCCCCACCTTGGATGACTCCCCTATAGGGAGACTACCGTGGCCAAGGTCTTTTTTAAAACATTTTTTTAGGTCTTTTCCTAACGAGGCGAGGCTGAGGGGAACATTTAGAAAATGAGCTACACTCACTGAGGACACTGTCAGTTTTATCGTCAGTGTGTGTACCTAGCTTAAGACTATAATGTACTGCCATAGATTCTCTCTACTACATTACAGATACTAGGGCCACCCCTTACTAGACCTGAGAAAATGTATTTAAAGCATATAGGTAAAGGATAAAAGATTCTGGCGACCAAACCTTTAAAATAAGCAATTTTCCTTTAATATTAAAGCTTTCCTATAAGTACCTGAAGGGAATAAAGTCCAGATCAACTCTACTCATTAAGCACCTGCAGAGACTATATTGCCCAAACACCGCCCCCTCAATCTGATATCTGTTCAATGGTAAAAAGAGCTTCTTGCAAAATATGTCTTTCCATTGGTTAGGCCTCGGGCTAGAAGGGGGTGGAGCAACAACACTACCATTGTCCTTTAAACGGAAATTATATCCCCTACCCAGGATAAGTCCCATACCTGACTGTCAAAGTCTGTCTGGTAGCACCAGTGTCTCACCTTCACAACAGTTTCATGATTTGCCCAATGGGAATACAGGCTTTTAGAACTGTGTCTTCCCATTGTCCACAGTCCCTGACAGGGACAACCAGATTGGTATGTTACAACTGCAGTATTCACAGGGTCCTTATGCACACAAACTGGCGTGGGTACTAACATTTAATGTTCATCCCACTTCCCAAGGAAGCAAAATTATCCAAAATAAGCATCAGAAACACAACGATTAGGGGGAAGGTGCCTTCCTTAACCTAAAGAAGGCGCCTTCCTCAACCTGAAGGCACCTTCAGGTTGAGGAAGCACCTTCCCCTGAAACGTTGTGTTTCTGATGTGTGGTTTATGATAAATCTTTGAATTTCACCACAAAGTGCGACAACGGCAACACAATGTACTAACCATGATGAAAAATACAGATACCACCTGATATGGCAACATTGACTGCAAGTTTGTTATTTTACATCATAAAATGCCAAAAATAACCTGCAGCACAATTTTCTTTTACAGTCCCTTAATAAAATCAGGGCTATAATGGAGCAATATTGGTTTTTACCAACATGCAACTTTAAAAAGGTACACTATTGAGAAATGCATTGCAAAGACCTGTACAGGGTTCAGGGACCTACTATTACAAGATATGTATTAATACATTCTGTCCTACATGTTTCCTTCAATCATCAAAGAGATAACGCTACTTTAGAGAACGGGGTTAAGTTGTAGAAGAAATATGTTCAGCTAAATGTTTTTGGCACAACACTGTATCAGATATTCAGCACAAGGTGTGCACTCAGCATGGGGTATAGGGAAATGACCTCTGGTGAACTTCATTACCAGTGAATATATTGACTTCATGGACATATCCTTTCACAGATATCACAGGCACTTCCATAGGAACATAATGATTTGTAGTCTTTGTATTACTGGTTATTGATTGTTATAGTATCTTTGGAAAGCTACGTTCCTCAACTTTATTTTAAAAGGCAAATTGGACATTCTTATCCTTATCCAGTTTTATTGTCTTCAAGTATTAACTATTTCTACATGTGACATAGGAGATATTTATAGTGCAGAATTCAAGGTATTAACAAGATAACACACTGTGTACTCTTGGTTGTGTATTTGTTTAACTTTTAAAAGACAGCAAAAAATGCATATTGGCATAAGGGTGAGGCCACACTGCAACGCACAGGAATTGCGCACAAAACCACAAGCGTTATGGCACGCGATTGTGTGCGCGATTTCTTGTGCGTTTTGTGTTAACGCACGAAAAATGGTGAACGCATGCGTTACCAAAACGCGAATTGACGTGCAATCGCATGCGCATCGGAAATCGCAGGAATTTTTGCGTTCCCGCGATTTCCATTTTAGCGAAAAATCACAGGCGCAATCGCGAGCGAGAAATGCGTGCACAAACGTGAAAAAAATGCGCTAGTGTGGCCTAGTCCTAAGAGATGGCAGAATATGCAATAACACTTGAATGTAGCATTCGGTAACCCTCGAATTTGCAATAACCCTCGAATGTAGCGTTCCGTAACCCATGAATTCGGCGAGAACTGAATGCCGTATTCTAGCGTTATCCAGGGTTATTTGAGAGGTATCGATTCCAAAATTCAAGAATCCTCAAATCTTTTAAAAAATTATCGAATGTAAGTCTGGAGCAAGTTTGGAAAACAAGAAAGTTTCTAGTTCAGAGAGTTCTAAATAGTTTGAGTTTGCTTGAACCCATGATGCACGATATGTATGCATGGCCGTTTTGACTGACAATCGTGCCACTCCTCTCATGCAATAAATCAATGCTGTTTCACCTGCTGCCTTCTCTGCACATGCTCAAGCATATAAAAAGCTCTTTGAGCAAAGGGAGGAGGCAGATACCTTTGCAAGAAAGGAATAAGACTTATCATTTAATATCTGGTAACAAATGCATGTACAATTTGCCAGTTTTTTGTTTAAAGGGTGGACATGCCTTTTAATCAAGAGAGTGGCTTCTGGGGCTTTAATTATCTGTGCATTCAAGTGAATGGGTATAATTCACAGATAACTGGAAATTCACAGATAACTTGGAAACAATTCCACAGTTTCCTTAGCTAGAAGATGGCACACTTTCCCAATATGTCCCCCAGGTCTATACCATGTCTCTAGCTTCTGAAGCCAAATTAAAAAGTTGAAATTGAAGTCAAGCAATCAATTGAGAGTCAGAATTCATTATCCCCCCAAAATAAAGACAATAAATGTTTTGTAAATTGTTAATGAAGCAAATGAAAATTTAAATTACTAGTGTAGGAAGTTCTAGAGTTAGGCCAGGTACACAAAGGGATTTTTTGTCCCACTACTAGCGAGCACTCGGCAGGGACAAATCACTGTCACCGTGCTCCACCTCTTTAAATATCTGCCCATGTGTACCCTGTCTAAAGCTGGGTACACACGATGAGATATTTCGGTCCGATCGACCGATAGTTCAGTGAATCGGTCGATCGGACCGAAATTATCGCATCCGAATGTGCCCATGTCCGATCAACCATTCCTTCCGAATCGGACGAAAGGACGATTGGACATGGTGGAAAACCTCGTCCGATCGTGCGATCGCGGTAACTATCGGACGCGGCTGCTTTTGCCGCGACCGACAGTCCTTCCTCCTGGCCGACCGGTCGAAAGTATCGAACGGTCCGTCAGGAGGAAAAATCGGTAGGTGTGTACCTAGCTTTAGAAGCATTTTCTACTTATCTGCCACCCCTACAAATGCACACCCTGACTAAAGTCCTGCAGGAGTGATGTTTTCAGAGTTACACTTTACTGTCTACAGTTACCACTGCCACTGCTTAACAGTCATCAAAAATATACAGATACATCCTAGACTCCTGCATGGGTGACCCCAGCATGAATACTCATCCAATTTTGTGATCCTCCAGTATTATTCTTACTTTTCTCCTTTCTTCAAGCAGGAGGAACCACAGCACTGAAAGACAAAGAACCTCCCCATTTTACCAATGTTTTTACCTTACAATGCTGAGTTGCAGGTTCTGCTAATGATCATTCATTTCACGGTTGCTGGAAATGCAAACGTCAACATTTGTATCAACAAAAAGGTATTTTTCTCTCTGGAAATGAATATCTTGCATCACATTGCATTATCTTGTGTGTGTTTTAGACCTAGGTACTTAATAGCATAAAAAAGTGCAAACTGGTTGGTTCCACACCCATTCAGCCTCCTCTGCTGTTGTGAGATGGTTACAAGCATGCACAGCAGTAGAGTCTGCTTCACCAACAGCCATAATGGCTTTGACTTATGTCTAATAACTGTTAAGAAGCAGTAGGACAGAAGGGGAAGAGCCAGCAAAGGATTGGGTTGTGTAAGTCCTTTCAGGAGCATCATTGGTATAAAGAAAAATGGGTTTGAGGGACTGTTTCTATAAGATAAAATGGCCAGAGCCTGGTAAGTGTAAGTAGAAGGGCAGTCTTCCAAACTATGTCACAGCTTACACAAATAAACTCAAACTAGAGTATAAAACTAGAGTAGAAGCACACTCAATGAGATAATCACACTACTTTAATCCTACTGATAATAAAGCACACAATGTTTAGAAGCCCCATATACCTCCTGAAATACTAGCACTAGTACTAGAGTGCTTTGATCACATTATCTCCTTCAGATACCCTGCTACCCTTTTTTGATACTATAGTTTTGGGGGCTGCATAACCTGTTAATAAAATATCAGTTATATGAAGTAAATAACCACTTCAATGAAGTAGTTTTAGACACCCCCTCTACAGTGAATTTAATACAAGAACACTAAGTCCAAATATTGATTTCTACATTAGTAGTACTACTACTACAACTACTGAATCCCCAACTTAACCATGAAAAGATTTTTGTTATGCGTTATATTGTGCAAAGTTTTACAGTATCATAACAATGTAGTCAAGGGTTGTCAGTGGGGTAGGAAAATTAGCACAACATTTAAATATATCACTTAATGAAATATTGTATAGAACAATTATTAAGGCTATTTCTGTATACATTCTAAGGTAAGATTTGTAAAACAAGTTACCACTAGAGGGCAATGCTGATCAATGAAAGTTAAACCCTCATGTCACTCAAGCCAAAACCTGAATCTTTTGAATGAAAGGTATAGTGAGAGATAGAGGAGAAACTATTGGGTTTTCCCCTGCAGTAATTTAATATAGCAACAGTGTTTCTTAGTAAATAGTATTTTCATGTTACCTGTTGTGTGATTTAAACCCCAGCTATGTAATTGCCATTAGAATTGTCTCTAAAAATGGTACAATTGTGACATAAAATAGAATATTGTTGACTCTGTGAATAATAGAGCACCCGGGTAACAGTGTTAAATTGAAGGCTCATACACATGATGTGGGCAGTGAGCAACGACCCCCGATGCTAATACATCCACGCGATGAACGGCCGATTCGGGCAAGAATTGCGCTTGTGTATTCGGATCGAAGAAACGACCTCTGACCGAACCATTACACACAGGCGATTCACGGGCGAAGTGCCCGTTCGTCGTGCGAATGTATCAGCGACGGGGGTCATTGCTCGCTGCCGAATTGGACGTGTGTACGAACCTTAACTTACCGCTGCTCTCTCAAGCTGATAAGAGAGCTGTCCTGACCATGCTCTTATCTTTATTATAGGTGTGCATGCACAAAAGGCACGCAGTCAGCAGGTAAACTGTAGACTGGGTACACACAAAGGGAATATTTGTCCCGACTGAGTGCTCGCTACGAGCTGTCAGTTTGTGCGACATGTCCGATCGTCCTTTTGTACGATACGGACGATCGATATCGGTCGCAGCAGCAGTCGAAAGCGGCACAGTATTGGACGATTGGCCCAAAAAATCTGCCCGTGTGTACCCAGCGTAACTGTTACCCGGGCATTCTATTATTCACAGAGAGGTGGGAATAAGCAATAATAGATAATATTGCAAGGTACATTAAATTAGGTATAAATGTATTTTATGTATTTTGTATTTTATGTACATTTGGTAAAATGTTTTGCAATCACTATAAAAACTGTCAGCATAAGTGCACTAAAGAATTTTTATACCAGCAACAAATATCCTTACATTACAGAGATTTACATGACTTTACATGACTGCTGTAAGTTTTGTTTCAGCTGTTCACGTTAACGATGAAGGGAAGATTCTGTCAGAATCTCCCCTTTATTGGTAAAGTGTATTCCCTGTAAACGATAGATTCCGACGCCAACGAACAATTGTTTCTTCCCGAATTTCCCTCTGCCATGTTGGTGCCCTGTACTAAAGTATAGGGAGCTGGCTATGGTTGTAGGGAGTGTGGTAGTCACAAACTACACATTATATAGGGAGAATGTTTGGGATCTTCTAAATTCTAAAGTCTTTTTTTAAACATTGGTACTGTGTGGAATACATTTTTCTACTACTTCTTATATAGGTACATGTGAAATGGCAATATACCTTATTTATAGATTGGGGTTCATCTACTGGAAATTAATTGTTTTAATTGATTTACGCTAAAGATACAAGAGTGACCTCTGGTGGAGAGACGGTCATATTAAAGGAACACGTTTATTTTTAAAAGACCCATTAATGCTAATTTCTAATAGTTGCTAAGAGAAAAGAAAATGAAAGTAATAATTAAATTTGAATAATTCTGAACCTTAAAGAAAATTAAAGGGACAATGAACTGATAAAAATAACATAAAAGAACCAAAAATAATCATTTCCATGGTGGTAGGAGACCCACTTTTATTAAATGCATATAAAAGGCAATGTTTCGGTCCTATCCTATCCCACACCATATACAATCACAAGTGCAGCTTATATACCTAAATCCCTCCCTCATGGACCAGGATTGCCCACTAATTATTAGTTGTTGCATAAAGTGTCAAGTGCTTATAAACTCTACATGTTACCTGTTTATTAAGTATCGAAAGTTAGTAAACTATACATGCTTTGCTTGTTGCTTAAGTGTTAAAATCAAACTATTTCCAATCATTAGATGACAGCATACATTAATATGGCACAAGAGATGGAATTATAAAAATATAAGGGTAGGAAATGTATACCATATCAATATATGTTTCCCCTATGACTGATATGAAATCATTTATAATTGATTATTTGGAATCATTTAAGATTGAAAAGACATCTTGGGAAATATGCTTGTGAAGGTTCTCATTCATCCAGGTCATGGTATATCTGTTGTATTCAATTAGATCAACTGGACTTGAAGTTTAGTTCTTGAAGACGTTTCGCTAGTCATCCGACTGGCTTTCTCAATTCAGAATGACTTGTACAAGAATCTGTGGCAATTATGTACCCTGGAAAATCCCAATTAGCATATCACAGCCAGGTGTTAAGGGTGTGATTGGATAGTGGCTAAGGTGTTATAGGAACGCCCAGGGTAAGGTGTCAAAACAGCATTTTCCAGGGTACATAATTGGGATTTTCCAGGGTACATTATTGCCACAGATTCTTGTACAAGTCATTCTGAATTGAGAAAGCCAGTTGAATACAACAGATACATCTTGGGAAAGTTTTAAGGTTATATATGTGGAAGTTAAACATTTTAAAAAATACTAATGCTGATCACTTCTAATTTCTTTTACTTAAAGCATTTTGTCGAATAGCACTTTTCACTAAGCCCTTTATTATAATGGCACTCTATAAAATCTATATTGTCTTTATTATAATGGCACTCTATAAAATCTATATTGTCTTTATTATAATGGCACTCTATAAAATCTATGCACAACTAATATGTACAATTCATAAGCAACAAGCAAAAGTAAATATGCATAGTTTAGAAACATTTGAATCTTTACGAAAAGGTAACATGTATAAGTCAAGCACTTGACACTTTATGCAACAACTTGTAATTGTGGGTGGTTCCATGAGGGGGGGGGTTAGGTATATAATTATAATATTATGTATTGATTGGCTTGATAAAGATCCTAGGACAGTACCGAAACGTTGCCCATGTTTAAGATATGCACTTAATAAACGTTTATTGAAAGACCCATGAGTGCACGTACCTGCAATATATATATATTGGTTACCACATGGGCATTCACTCTGAGGCAGAAAATAAAAGTATTTTCTTTTATTAAAGACCTCATTCTATAAGTTTCATTAGTTTGGGTCAGTTCCGCTGTATTTTTAATTTTTTTTTAAACTCTGATTTTTAATAAAAAATGTTTTCAACAAAATACAACATTATGGAAAAGAAAATAAGACAAAAGCCGTCGACAGAAGAGCTAGGTATTAATATTGAGGATAATACTCTGGGGTTTCCTCTAAATTCACTGTCGTATTTAGAATCTGATGAGGCAGTTTTGTCTCTTAAACTAGGTACACACCATACAATAATTCGGGCCACAATCAGATGGGTCGGAAAACCATGACCGATCATGCAGTCCTCTATGGACCACACGATCGGTCGCGGAACTGTCAGACGTGGCTGCTTTTTCCATGACCGATAGTCCTTCCTCCTGGCTAACCAGTCGAAAGTCTTGAACGGTTGGTCAGGAGGAAAAATTGAAACTTGTGTACCTAGCTTTATACCTCTTAACGCTGCCATTCCGGGGGGGGGGGGGGGGCAGCTCTGCACATTTGCCCCCTCTCCAAGGAGCTGAACAGTATGTAGTATAAGATAAGTGCCTTGCTTCATTCTTACATTGATATTTAGGATTTATTCTTTAATAAAAGTAGCTTCAAAAATTCTAAATTCAGTGGGGAAAAAATAACTATTTATCTATATTACACGTAACTATGTATTTTACATATTGTCATTATTTTTGTAAAATCTGTTTATTTCATGCCAATTGTTTCGCTTTGCTGTGGTCAGTAGTGAGATGCCATTTAAGATTCAGTGACAGTCCTTCCTCTTCCCAGGATGCACGCTTCTTTTAAATGTCTATGTATAATGGTTATAGAGTTCTTGTTTGCTGTAAATTTGGAGGTGCACTCTAAAGCCTGCACTACAACAGGTGAGTCACGGGACCTTTTCAGAATAAAAAGAGGCACACTCCTGGAATCCAATAAAGCTCTATTAATAATTTGCTGAATATGCACTGGGATCCTGTATTCCATTGTTCCAATAATGGATCGGAGTGCAGTGCACATAGTGCCAATGGGACCCAACTAGCCCTTATTGTAGGTGGAATTATCCCATAGGAATCATTTATTTTGTTGATTGGTTATGTTTTGAAATTTGTGTTGGTGAATTGACTGGGAGAAATAGTAACAAGCATTATCTTTATGAGTATGACCAGCTTCAATGGCAATGAAAGTTATAACAAATTGTGTTGTATTTATTCCCTATGTAAAAAGAAATTGATAACAATTGGTATGGCTTTACAGTGTTTATTTATTACTAAAAAAAGTAATATAGTTGATAAAGCCCTCATTACATAGGGAATCACCAGAAGTTAATCATTAGACTTTTCAATCTCTTTTAAAAACTCTCAGGGAGATTCAATAAAAGTTCTTATTGTTAAAAATGGTGCTAATTTTGCCCCAACCAATCAGATATTATTTGACATTTCAAAGCTAACATCTGATTGGTTGGGGCAAAATTAGTACCATTTTTAACAATAAGAACTTTTATTGAATAACCCTGTCTGTTTATTATTATTGTTCCGTTCTGATGTGGTGAATCAGAATCTAGTACTTAAGGTGCCCATCCATTAGAACTCACTTTACAAACCAATCCAGCGGTATTCAAGCAATTCTATACAAACCGCTTACCCGTTCTTTTTTGCGACCGACATACGATGGTCCTGCCTGGCTCTTTCATTTTTCCCAATTACATGATGGTTCCTGAAGAATTGCTCGAATGTTGTCTGATCAGTCAGCAGGTGAGTTCTAATGTATGGGCACCTTAATTTTGCTTCTCTCCACTGATGACCAACATGGCTAACAATCTAACAATGCTTTGGGAGAGATCGATTTGGGATAGGTTTTATTTTCTGCTCTCTGACACTCTTTATATTGCCTACACGTGTTTTTCTAACCGTGCGCAGACTTCATATGATTTATACACTTATGTTCTTGCATTTGAATATTTTGCTAGATATTGTTTGATAAACTGGTATATCATTTTGCACTATGGTTATTGTGTGGTGTCAAATGTGTTTGTACTTTTTGTGCCTTTTTTCTTCTCTCCATTGACTATATGTAACAAAGAAGTTTTATATTCTTATATACTTATCCCTTCTGTGGCTCTTCTGTGTATGACAGAATATGGATCATGCAGGAAAATGTATTACACACATACAGAGCAATGGATCCAGAGCTGTTATTGCTCTCAGATGTAAACTCCTTTGCGATGCAATAAAACAGTAGTGGGGTCGGGTCTCAGTGCTTTCCCATCTTATAGTACCATTTGTGTGACTTTAATGGATAGAATTCTACTACAGATTGGTTACATCAGAGACCTAGTTAACCTTACCCATAAATTACACCTTGTGAAATTATTTTAAACAACACATTAACACATGAAAGGACAAAATATCAGTGGATAGAAGAATCTCCTTAAAGAGCCAGTGTTTACTTCCAAACTGGGCCATTAATCTTCTGATACAAAAAAAAAATTCAATGATTGGTTTAATCCATTTTCAAAAAACAATGTTGGTGTGTAATTCTGTGTAATTTGTTTACATTATGTGTTTATTAGACTGCAAACAGAAAACAGGAATTCAATCAATTTTATTTAGAGGAGTCACTAACAGACCTGCCACTTTACTCTTTAAATACAATGAAAGTGTATCACTTAATGGGTATTGTTTGTAAATTAATCAGGCATTGTTTAGATTACAAATCCATTCTCTTGTTTATCTTACAGTTGAAAAGTTTACCATCATTGTTTGCTTTTAATATTAATTTGAATTATATGTCTTAAAAGTCTAAGCTTTGAAAAAAGGTTGCAAGTATTCATTCAGCGAAGGAAACAGATGTTTACTTTTCTAAAGGAGGAAACAGGTTAAAATGGAATATGCCTGTTTTCCTTTCATTTTTTTATACATAAAAAAATGACTAGGGTGTTGGTGTGGACCATGTGTATCGATGGGAATTAAATATTAGACGCATGTGCAAGTTAATCTTGTTTTAAACTTTTCACAAAAAAGTATTGCAACCCCCCCCCCCCAAAAAATGTAATCATGTATTGTGGAAAAAAAACGACAAAATAAAAACAAAACTTACAAATTCAGTTTTATTGGTAATATACAGCAATAGACACTTTACAACACTTTTTTTTGCTGATTTTATAATAAATTGGATCCAGGTCATTGTTACTAATAAGTATTAGATATCTAGGAAAATTGGATTTATGTTATATTTTGTAAATATATTGTTTTGTATTGGGTAAAATAGGAATATAGTCAGAAGTAAAGGAAGATGGGATTCCTGAAAGGGTTAACATGGACAATGATGAGCTTAGCGAACCACCAACATTTTAGCCATGCCTGCTTTTATATAATACTTCATAATAGTTTCCTTGCTTCTAGACTTTTTTCTGCATGGATTATAATATTCTTTCAGGGAGATTCAATAAAAGTTCTTATCGTTTAAAATGGTGCTAATTTTGCCCCAACCAATCAGATCTTATTTAATATTTGAAAGCTAACATCTGATTGGTTGGGGCAAAATTAGCACCATTTTACACGATAAGAACCTTTATTGAATAACCCTGTTTATTTTACAACACAAGGTTATTAAAAGTCACTTAGGAGTTCTATAACCAATTAAATATATGAGGTATTGGTTTGTATACAGTATCTCAAGTAGTACAAACATCATTAAAATAAATACAATATTGCCATATAAATCTGTGTTCCTTTCTGTCCTTGTATACATAGTTAGGGCATTAGTGGTAAGTACTGAGGGCAGTAGCTGTTCTAAAGGGGTTGATTAATATTTTACATGAAAAAATAAGAACAATCAGCATGGAGAAGTTCCTCTTTATTCACCAAATATGTGAGATACAGGCAACATTTCGGGTTGACCTTCACCCTTTATCGGGTGGAGGTCCACCCAAAACGTTGCCTGTATCTCACATATTGGGTGAATAAAGAGGAACAATTTTTTTGCAACAGACATTGGTGTATCCTACTGCAGTTTGTTTTTTCGGGATTATTGACTGGTGAGCAGCCCAGGTGGCAGAGGAACCAATTTGGAGGAGTTATTCAATACCTTGTGAGTTTCTATAAAACATTTAGGAGCCAGGAACGAAGATAAGGAACTTACCCGATCTCTCGCTCCTCCACCACATCCCCTGACAGGTCCTGATAGACTTAGTACTAGTGCACATAGAATACAGAGTCTGTCTGGACCTGTCAGAGGACACGGCCGACAAGCAAGAGACCGGGTAAGTACCTTACCTTCGTTCCCAGCTCCTGAATGTTTTATTGAAGAACAGGAGGTAAGATACAGCTCCTTTACCTCCATTTCTTCAATAAAACTGAATATCAACATTTTACCAGTGGAGATACCCTTTAAAAACCAGGTTAAAAATACCTCTAATAATGTGGTAAATAAATCAGTTGTGCTTGTTGGCACCTAAACTAACGTGACCAGTGAACATGCCCTTTAAGCATGCCATACACAGGTTTGGATTTAGATTGATTTAACCAATTCATTTAAATCAGATGAAAAATTGAGGGCCGTTTTCTTGTTTTTCAGTTGACCTCTTGAAGATATCGAGCTATCGATGGATAAACTATTGGATTGTGTCTGATGGATAATTTTAACCCAACCTCCAGTCCCTATCTGAAAATTGACAGTGCAGGATGGTGCACCCGTCATCACGTGTATGTCGTGATTTACTGTTCTTTCACAGTCCCTCAATCCATGGGTTAAATGGGTTGTTTCTGCCCCTATTAAACCTCCCCCATAAATACATACAATCATTGCTGACAAAAAAAGAATTTAAAAAGAAGGCTGCATACAGGAAATTCCCACTGGGTGAGAGACTGAGAAGAAGCCGCAGTGATGTCATCAGCTCCTTCTACTTCTACTAGAATAATTTCTAAACTATCTCTCACAGATTGACAGCTTCAACAGCTCTCCATCTGGCTGAATTATTAGCTGCAACATAAATTAATCGTCAATATCCCTTGTAAAAAGGGGGTAATGTTCTATGGATGTGTAAAGCTGTAATGCTAGAAGAACCTTAATGGTGTCTGGATTGTTTTTTTTGGTGGCATACATGCTAGATGTTTGGTAAAGGCTTGAGAAAGGGCGGTATAACAGTCAGCATAGATAGATTGATAAATGGATCTAACATTGCATTAGCAAGGGTTTTGCACTGGTTATGTGGTTGACAAAAAAATGTGGGAAATAACTTGATGCACCCAATGAATATATTCTAAGTTCATTTTTGCCAATATTTAGCTTGAAAAGAAAAAGGGAACAAAGTAGCCTCGTCAAGCACTAGGCCTACCCTCCATCATCACACCATGTCCTGACAGCCATTAAGCAATTAATACATCATGGGATAGTTGCATCCCCCTGATTATAATTATGAATAAGTTTCAGCCCTTGGTACAGAAATAAATAGTGTTTTATTTTCTCATGTAGCATAGGAAATAATCACCAAACAGGGACTTATTACGGTAACGAAAAAGCCCAAGATATATTTCTTACTTGAAGAGCAAGCACTCGTTAAGGAATTCCATCACTTTCCTTTGAAGGCTAGTCTATATTCAGTGAGAGTTCAGGGTTATGCTGTATATTTGGTGCTGGCGCTCACTGAGATGGGTGTGGTGTGCTGATAGCATTCATGATTAAGTGCTTTCCTGTGTCAAATTTAGCCTGTAATATACTGCAAACAGGCAGTTGATTTTTATACAAACTGATCTGGCTGCTATTGGGTTCCCTGACATTTCATACTTCGACTTAAAATAAATTGAGAAACAGGAAAGAAAGTACAAAATTATTGTTTTAGGCCAACTGTGAGGTCTTATCTTCAAAGTGGCAGAGTCCCCATTGTATTTTGAGAAACTGTTCATGCTTCTTGCTCACATTAAACAGCTATTGAGACATCAGACTGCATCAGAGACACAGTTTAAATATGTGACCGTCCCCCCTTCTTAGTAGAATATTCAAGTAAACCAACAATTACAATCACATTTGGAGCTGTGGTATTTTAAAGATTGCCATAGCACGGGGACATGTGCTGAATAATACTCGCAATAGAATTAGATAAATACAGAAGAATGAGTATCTGTAACTTCTGTTGAAAATGTAGAAAATGAAGTTGCCTTGCAGTCCAAAAAGCTGTTTACACTGGTGTTTGTTGTCAGTAACCATAGAGTAGAATTAGTTGTGCCCAGATTTCATGACATCTCCAAGGTACTACAGGGCCTAGCATCTGAGTGGATGCCATTGGGAACAAAACAGATCTTTAAAAGGAATTTCCATCCCCCAACCAAAAATGTAAATATATACAGCCCAACCCCCCAAACTCCCAGTCTGCAATACTTGCAATCCCAATAAAAGTTATTTTTATAAATATCTATTAGGGTTACAAAATATCACAAAAGATTTGCAAAAAAAAAAGTCTCTACAACTATTTATCGAAAACAAGACAGAGATTTTGTCAGTATAAAAATCTACCTGATTAATGTCTACTGATCAACACAGGTAGTTATTAGGGAGTAGAATATATGTCACAATTCAAATCACTTCACCGTTAGAAAGCTAATTTTGTGTGGCTTCTCACAGATTTCATCCTGTTTCTCATCAAATAAACTCTGAATACATTTCTGAATGTTGTCTCCTCTGATTGACTACTAGGTGCAGGGCAGTGGGAAAGTGAGACCCATAAATATGCACTTCCCAAGTAATGTCTCTGGGGAGAAAATGTCTGGAGAGTGATTAGGAATTTCACAAAACATGAATCTCAGTGCTTCTCAACCAGGTTTTTGGGAAACCCTAGAGAGGGTTCTATTATATTAGAGAGGTGTGGCAAGCTATGGTATTATTGTTGGCATACACGCAAGAATCCTGATTGTGTGATATCAGGATTTTCTGATATGGACAATCTTACCACAGACGTGTGATTTAATAATTAAAGGGCATGTCCACCCCCAAAACTATAATCCCCCCAACTACTGGCCCCACCATGTAGTGTAGTTTAATCCTTACCTCACATCGCAAACTCCATCTGGTTCTCCGTAGTCCCCCCCCCAAAGTTCCAAAAACTGCCCACCAGGAGGCTAGCAGGTCCATATAGGACACTGCCTGCTACCTGGCCTCCCGGAGATTCCTGCCATGCGTGCTGCAGCCCTTCTCCCCCCTCCCTCCCCTCCCTCTCCTCCCTCTCCCTCCCGTTCTACTATCCCTCCCCCTAGCATTAAACCCCTTAATATTATGCTCCCCCATGTCCCCCAACCGCATGTTTTTTTTTTTAAAAAGCTCCCCAAACTTACTTACCTCTCTGCTTTCCTCCGCTGCACTGAATGACCGGCAGCCGCGTCCGTGATTGGCTGCCGCTCAGCCAATCACAGACGCGACTGCCGGTCCGCCCTCTGCTGCATTCTCGCAAGCAGAGGGCCGGCAGTGCGCGGAGGATCGAGGGGAGGTAAGTAAGAGTTTGGGGAGCTTTTTGAAAAAACAAATCATGCGGTTGGGGCTGGGGGACATGGGGGAGCATAATATTAAAAGTCTATTTTAGGGGGGGACATAGCCTTTAAAAACTGATCCTACAATACCGGAACCGATTGGGATTGTTGCAAGTGTGGCCACCATTAAATGTAGAACAGTTACACCCTTTTGATGACTTTGTGCCAGTTTTTTTTAACGATATATCTATGGATCTAGTTATTGACTTTGAATGAATTATGTATTTTGATGAATTGAGAACCAAAAAATAAAAAGACTACGGTAATAGAAATATATTTTCAATACATTTTAATGTAAATATATTTTAATTAATTGAAATACCGGTAAGTTTTAATGTTTTCTAAAAAATGAAAATTTCTTGAAAGGTTTTGCAAGTTAAAAAGGTTGAGAAACACTTATCTAACAGCAAGTGCCCCTGTGTACAAAATCACAGGTGTAATATATTTCCTAAAATGTATAGCAGACTAGTAGTGTTTCATTTCTGGTAAAAGTTGAAGTTCTGTGGCAGTTCTAAGCTAGGTATACACAGTCTAATTTCTATATCTTCTATATTGCAATCTATACAGTGCAATTACCCCCAATAATTGACCCTTGTCTTCCATGTGATGTACTGATCACCACCATTGAGCAATATATCAAACAAATGCTGATTTTTGGAAAATGTTCAGAGTAGCGGCTGCATTATCTTGATTTGAATCTGAAATCTGCTAGATGTATAGCACAAGGTTTAGTTTGATCAGTACTTCACAATGGGGGCATATCTGATAGTGTTTGGGCTGCTTTATACATTATATCCTACTTTCCTACTTTGCCACCTATTAGAGACTGGTTACGCTACAATTGGAAATCCCAAAGAGAAGACACAGTAGATGCTCAAATTGGATAAAAAGGGAGATAGGAGAGCCTAGCACTCAGGTTAAAAGGGAAGGAAATAGGCAAAAAAAAAAAAAAAAGAAAAAGGCTTTTAAAATTTTGAAAACAGAAGGCACAGAACAGGCTTACAGGAGTACAAAGCTGTAATAAAGAGTGCAAGAAAGCAATTAAACTAGCTAAAATAGAAATGAAATACGGATTGCCAAACAAAGCAAGCTCAACCCCAAAATGTTTTTTAAGTATATAAATGGTAAAAAGATGAGGACTGAGAATGTGGGACCATTAAATAATGGAGCTGAGGTGGTTGTAAGGATGCCGAAAAGGCTAATCTGCTAAACGTTTTTTACATTGGTTTTACTGTTGAGAATCTGTCCTTACAGTAGGGATTGTAATAATATGCAGGGAAGAAATGAAAATATTCACATTGGCTAACAGAGGATATGGTACGGAAACAATTAGACAAAGTTAATATCAATAAAGCGCCAGGACCAGATGGATTGCATCCTCGGATTTTAAAAGAACTTAGTTCAGTTCTATCTAGACCACTGTTTCTCATCTTTTCAGATTCGCTTTTGTCTGGGGATGTGCCGCTGGATTGGAAAAAAGCCAATGTAATACCAATATTCCAAAAAAGGTAGTCGTTCACAGCCTGGAAACTATAGACCTGTAAGCCTAACATCAGTGGTAGGGAAGGTGATGGAAACTTTGTTAAGGGATCATATCCTTGACTTTGTCTCCAGAGATCATCTTATTAGTAGTAGTCAGCATGGATTTATGAGAAATAGATCATGCCAGACAAATTTAATTGGTTTTTATGAAGAAGTGAGTAAGAAGTTAGATTCAGGCACAGCAGTGGATATGGTATATTTGGATTTTGCAAAAGCTTTTGATACTGTGCCATATAGGCGACTAATGTATAAACTGAGGACTGTTGGCATTGAAGAAAACATTTGTTCATGGATAGAGAACTGGTTATTGGACCTCAAACAGAGAGTGGTGGTTAATGGAGCTACATCTATGTGGGCTAAAGTTCTAAGCGGAGTGCCTCAGGGTTCTGTACTGGGGCCGCTTCTGTTTAATCTGTTTATAAATGACTTAGAAGGGGGCATTGAGAGCAAGGTCTTGGTGTTTGCTGATGACACTAAACTATGCAGAGCTTTGGAAACTTCCAATGATGTGCAAGTGCTGCAAGCAGACCTAGATAGATTATCAAAATGTGCAGTAGAATGGCAGATGAGATTCAATGTTGATAAATGTAAGGTGATGCATTTGGGATTTCATAATCCCTGTGCCACCTACACCATAAATAACTCTGTGTTAAGTGCATCTGTAATGGAAAAAGATTTGAGGGTTCTGGTAGATAACAGACTTAGCTATAGCAAACAATGCCAGGTAGCAACGGCTATAGCTAGCAAGATATTGTCTTGTATAAAAAGGGGAATAGATCCAAGAGAGAAAAATATTATTCTCCCTCTTTACAAGGCACTGATAAGGCCTCATTTGGAATATGCGGTGCAATTTTGGAATCCCATATACAAAAGGGACATCTTGGAAATTGAGGCAGTTCAGAGAAGGGCAACTAAATTAATAAGGGGAATGGAGGGGATTGAATATGCAGGCAGATTAGACAAGTTAGGGCTGTTTACATTGGAGAAGCGACGTTTGCGTGGGGACATGATAACCTTATACAAATATATTAATGGCCCATACAATGAACTCTCTGGTGCATTGTTTACTAACAGGTCATATCAGAGGACACGTGGACATCCTTTAAGGTTGGAAAAAAAGAAGTTTCATCTTCAGGTTAGGAAAGGTTTCTTTACAGTGAGAACGGTGAAACTGTGGAACTGTCTTCCAGCAGATGTGGTAATGGCAAGTTCATTGATTAGCTTTAAAAAAGGCCTGGATAAGTTTCTAAAACTAAAAAATATTGAGAATTACTGGTATTAATGCATATAGGTCTGGTTGATCCAGGGATACTTTCCGATTGCCGTTTGGAGTCAGAAAGGATTTTTTCCCCCCTTTTTAGCTGGTTTTTTTTTGCCTTCCTTTGGATCAACTGTTAGGTAGGGTTAAAAAAAAAAGGGGGTGAATAGGTTGGACTTGATGGATGTATGTCTTTATTCAACCTTAATTACTATGTTACTTTCTGCCTTACAAGGAATTTCTTATTTTTAATCCAGTTTAAGCATCTATGCTATTTTGAATTTAAAGGTTTTAGTTTGGTGACTATACTTGAAGTCTTTTAACTAACAGCTTATGAAATGAATTGACAAATCCGAAAAAGATTTAGTTGGACAAGAATGGGGAATTACATTTCATTTAAATCAATCATTCCATACACACAAAGGCATTTAAGGAAATCATTCAGAAAATAATAAGATTAACCTTGAAAATGTCAAGAGTAAATTAAGTCACATTAAAACCATTGGGAAGTTTCCTGTGTGCCCCATCATATTTCTTGTGGCATGCTGTGCTTGATATAGTTAACCTAGGTAACGTGAGCTTCATACAATACTTGTGAGGTGCAGATACTAGCAACTCTTATTTCAGCTGACCTAATTTTATGATAAGATGAAGGCTAACAAGCCTCATTGTCTTCTAATCGTCTAAGCTCATCAGCAAAGCAAAAGACATCAAAGCACTATTTACCTTTCTCTATAAAACTGAAGAGTATCTATCAGCGAGACTTTAGAATTACATTGTAAGCAAATATGAAGACAGTTCTTCTTTCTGAATGGGGACCCTAATGGTGTGACCAAGTCAAAGGCACACAGAAGCACTAAGAACAAGGTATTAAGTATATAGGAGGGCCGGCAAATGAGATGTTACCTGTGGAGCAGTCACAATACATTATAGGCTTATGCCTACCACCTTACACCAGCTGCTGTCATCAGGGTCCAACAATACTGTCAGAAAAGAACTTTTAACCTGATTTACATTTACTAAAATACAATGCACTAACGTCCGTTCAGATTAGAAATGCAAATGACTTATTAAGTTGATTACTAGGGATATTCCCCTTCAATTGTATGTTTTAATAACATATTGTTCTAGTGTCTGGGGGTCACAAAGCAGAGATACATTTTAAATTAAGTCATTCTTTTCTAATTTGTTTGTGTTTTAGAGGCCTATAGCTGGGTACACACAATACCGATAAAGCCCCGATACTGTGTGCACCTTGCTTTTCCGAATAAGCACGCCCGACAAACGTTCGGGTCCCCTATAGCGGAGTCTGCCATGGCCGAGGGGACACACAATCCCGAGCGTTCTCCCTATGATGTGTATAGGGAGAACCCTCGGGACTGTGTGTAGCCTGATTTCTGAAAGATGATAGACAGGATCTTTCAGACGTCTTTCCAGTGTTCTGGTCACTGACAGTTGGCAAAGGGGAGTTAAGGTGGCCATACACAGAAATGTCGGGGAACCACGGGATTTACCCATTATCGTCAGTGTGTAAGGGCTTTTCCTGACCGGCCACAGTGCCGATGAATGTCCGTAGTCAGACGGGAATGGCGGAAAAGTCAGACGGGAGTCAGACGGGAACTGTCGGTTGGTATCGTTTCCCAAGGGAGCAGATCCAAACATACTGTGTATGGCCGCACGGCCGACCAAGCCCCATACCAATCCCTATACCATGTGTGGTTCCCACAGCATGTGTGCCGACAGATGTCAATGTGACTTTAAACCGCTGAGGAAAACTTTTGGGATTACAGCTAATAAACTGTACACCCAGGGGAAAGGAGGTTCAGTGGAGTGTGTGCCCATTGTAACTATTCATGTATATCTAAATTATTTTTAATGATTAAACTATTTTTTAAAGGCAAACTGTGCTGCCAATTTCCCCCTTTTTTGTGTGTACTAATAATGGTTTTTATTATCCCCCCCTATTATTTCTAGCAGCTCGTCAACTCCAGAAAGTGGGTTAGACCAAGTACTGGAATTTTTTTTCTGTGTTTTGTGTAAAAAAATATTCTTCTGTTGATTTCTGACTATCGGGGAGATTCAATATAGGCGGCTGCGTTACTTACCTTAGTCCGATCGCGCGATACAATAACTGACGTAAACGAGATTACGTCAGGTATTACATCGCGGGATCGGGCTAAGGTAAGAGTGTGGGTTTAACGGCTCCCACACACTAGTATTAAGTTTTGCGCTACCAAGTAGCTTCGGGTTTTGGATCAATAGCACGGCGCTATTTTCAAAAACATTTGGAAATGGCGCTGTGCTCTAAAATCCATCTAAAACCCACGTTAACCCGAAATCGGGTTAACGTGGGTTTTAGATGGAAAAGCCCCATATTGAATCTCCCCCTATGTTTATTAAACTGTTATTTTAATTCAATATCAATATCTCCTTTAATATTTAGAAACATAGAAATTGTAGTATAACCCAGGGGAAGAAATAGGCCATTTCATAGCCTATTCAATTGTTCAATTTAGCTAAAACTGATTCTATCGTTAAGAGTAAAGTAGGAAAAGGCTCTATGGCCTTTGCATTTGATTGCAGTGAGAAAACTATGGTAGGTGCTCCCTCAGTCAGACATGGCATGAGAATGTGGCACCATTAATTAATGGGGATAAGTTAGTTACGGAGGATGACGATAAAGCAAATGTCTTGAATATTTTTTTCCCTCTGTATACACTATAGAAGATCCAAGTACAGATATCATAGAGTATAGTAGCAATAATGGTATAAAAGATTTAAGTGCACTTTGGTTAACCGAGTATATGGTACAGAACTAACTAAATAAGGTTAATATTAATAAATCTCCTGGACTGGATAAAATACATCCTCGGGTACTTAGGGAGCTAAGTTCAGTTTTATCTAGGCCATTGTTTCTTATTTTTGCTGATTCCCTCATGTCCGGTTGTGTGCCTCTGGATTGGAAAAAGGCTGATGTTATTCCAATATTCAAAAAGGGTAGTCGTTCACAGCCGTGTAATTACAGGCCTGTAAGTTCAATGGTGGGAAAGATCCTGGAAAGTTTAATAAGGGAACATGTTCTAGAGTATGTTTCAAGGACTGACATTATAAGTAGTAACCAGCATGGATTTAGGAGGAATAGATCTTGTCAAACTAACTTGCTTGGATTTTATGAGGAAGTAAGTAGAAATTTAGACTCTGGCATAGCAGTAGATGTAGTTTACTTGGATTTTGCAAAGGCTTTTGACACAGTCCCCCATAGGCGACTAATGTATAAGCTAAGGTATGTTGGTCTGGGGAGTCACATTTGTACATGGATAGAAAATTGGTTAATAAATAGCATGCAGAGAGTAATGGGGCTTCATCATTATGGACTAAACTGCTAAGTGGGGTGACACAGGGTTCTGTGTTGGGGCCGCTTGTATTTAATTTATTTATTAATGATTTGGAAGTGGGTATTGTCAGCAAGGTTTCTGTACTTGCTGATGACACAAAACTTTGTCAACCAAAACTTTGTAAGGTAATGCACAAATCCTTGTGCTACTTACACTATTAATGGCTCTGTGTTAAGTGAATCCCTGTTGGAAAGGGATCTTGGAGATTTGGTGGATAACAAACTTAAAAGAAGCAAGCAGTGCCAGGCGGCAACAGCCAGAGCCAGCAGGGTATTGTCTTGTATAAAGAGAGGTATGGGTTCAAGGGAGGAAAATGTAATTCTCCCTCTTTACAAAGCATTGGTAAGGCCTCATTTGGAATATGCAGTGCAATTTTGGAATCCTGTGTACAAAATGGACATCTTTGAAATGGAAAGGGTTCAGAGAAGGGCAAGGGCCAGAATACTAGGACGATTTTTGGCTGAAACGCTTGGTCAGCCCTCTGTATTACATCTGAGTAAAATATAATGTCTGTACAGAGCTTTTTGATCAACTGCAATATTCTATATTGAGTTAATCTAACTCTGTATTCTATATTGAGTTAATCTACTACTCTATACTATATTGAGTTAATCTTCTACCATACACTATATTGAGTTATTCTACTACTCTATACTATATTGAGTTAATCTTCTACTATATACTATATTGAGTTAATGTACTACTCTATACTATATTGAGTTAATCTTCTACTATATTGAGTTAATCTATACAATAGAAGAACCGTAGAAGCACTCCTTAGGCTAAATTACAACTACCGTATATACTCGAGTATAGGCCGAGGTTTTTAGGTTTAAAATTTAGCCTAAATACCTAACCCCAGCTTACACTCGGTTCAAAGTGTCCTTACTGTAATTGTGGCTGCAGTCAGGAAAGGGAGCAGGAACAAAGTCTTGCAGTTATGCACCTCTGCAATATCCGGATGTATTGGTAATGGAGTTACTCTCCTGCTGGTAGGAAATTCAGGTAATTTAAAAAAACGTCTTTGGGCTTGTTGGGCTAAAACTACAGATGTTGCTTGTTGAACCTTGCCACTCCAGATGTTTAGAAACTACAACTCCCACCAACTAAAGCATGCTTGAAGTTGCAGTTTCTAAATATCTGGAGTGCCAAGGAAATGATTGTTACTGACTTTATATGGGGCTGTGTATGAGGCTTTCTATAGGACTATCTGTGGGACTATCAATGGAGCTGTGTATGGGAGAAAGTCGGGTTGACTTGTCTTATACTTGAGTCAATCAGGTTTTACTCATTTTTTCAGGTAAAAATAGGTACCACGTGCTTATACTCGGGTCAACTTATACTCGAGCATATACAGTATATTTTGCAGAAGTGCTACTGATCTGGTCAAACATTCATGCAAACAAAGAAAAGAAAACGAATGCACATTCCTAGGCCCCATACAATATCATATTATCTGCACACTGGCATACATTATAAACAAAGCGTTTTTAGTATACATTACTGTGATCACGTGAATGAAAAGCCTCCAATCACGTCAAGGTAACCCCAATCTGGAAGGTCCTAACTTCTAACCTTTTTTACTTTAATTATGATTAGCAAACTTTTGCATTCCTCATAGTTGTGCACTGGATCACTACAGCAGGCTTTCTCACTTCCCCTTTGGCTTTTTAAAAATGAGGGAAGAAGCCTTCCACCCAGTGCTTTACATTAAAGGCATAGGACCTCCCATAAAAGGGGCGTGTTGGGGGTGCTATTACCACATGGAAGCTTGACCATGCTTTCAAATATATATATATATATATATATATATATATATATATATTCTATAAATACAGTTGAAGAACTGTGGAAGCACTCCTTAGGCTAAATTACAACTGTATTTTGCGGAAGTGCGACTGATCTGGTCAAATATTTATACAAACAAAGAAAAGATAACCAATGCACATTCCTAGGCCCCATAAAATATCATATTATCAGCACACTGGCATACTGAACATTATAAACAAAGGGATTTAAGTATACATTACTGTGATCACATGAATGAAAAGCCTTCCAAGCACGTCAAGGTTATTTTACTACTGTATACTATATTGAGTTAATCTTCTACTATATACTGTCTATAATCAGTTAATCTACTACTCTATACTATATTGAATTAATTTTCTATTATATACTATATTGAGTTAATTTTCTACTGTATACTACATTGAGTTAATCATCTACTCTATACTATATTGATTTAATCTACTACTATATATTATATTGAATTAATCTACTACTCTATACTATACTGAGTTAATCTTCTACTCTTTACTATATTAATTTAATCCACTACTTTATATTATATTGAGTTAATCTACTACTCTATACTATATTGAGTTAATCTTCTACTCTTTACTATATTGCGTTAATCTAGTATTCTATACTATATTGCGTTAATCTAGTATTCTATACTATATTGAGTTAATCTAATATTCTATACTATATTGAGTTAATATTCTACTATATGCTATACTGAGTTAATTTACTACTCTACACTATATTGAGTTAATCTTCTACTCTATACTATATTGATTTAATCTATTACTCTATATTATATTGAGTTGTTCTACTACTCCTTACTATATTGAGTTAATCTACTACTCTGTACTATATTGGGTTAATCTACTATATACTATATTGAGTTAATCTTCTACTCTATGCTATATTGAGTTAATCTACTACTCTATGCTATATTGAGTTAATCTACTACTCTATACTATATTGAGTTAATCTTCCTACTATATACTATATTGAGTTAATCTTCTACTCTATGCTATATTGAGTTAATCTACTACTCTATACTATATTGAGTTAATCTTCTACTATATACTTAGATTGAGTGAATCTTTCTACTAATGCTAGATTGGTTATCTTCTACTATTACGATATGAGTTAATCTTCTACTATATACTATATTGAGTTAATCTTCTACTCTATACTATATTGAGTTAATCTAATACTATATACTATATTGAGTTAATCTACTACTATATACTATATTGAGTTAATCTACTACACTATACTATATTGAGTTAAGATGCATTAAGCACGTACAGGTATCCATTTAGATCCATTTCACCTGTGATTTTATTGTATTAGCAAATTTTAAGAAAAAAAAATAAATGGAGTTTCTTATTAAAATTGTCAAGATTTTGTCAATCTTGAATGGCTTTTATCATTCTTCAAACTTTATACACAGTAATTTAAGGGACAACCAACCTTTAGCTGAAAATTGTGTTGTACTACTGATCCCATCATTCCTAGTCACTAACTAACTGACTGGAGCTGTTGTCTATACAACTGCCAGGTGAAAAAAGGATGTAAATGTTCTATTTCATTAGTCTTTCATAAAAATATATGGATATAAAATAAAACTAGATTTATCTTCCGTTTTTCAATGCAGTGGTAAAATCACTAACCAATTTTGAAGTTTAGTCCTCGACTAACGGTAGGTAAAGGGCTCTGAACATTTGGGGTGGTTGGCACTGCAACAGCAACATTAAAAAACACAAAATTACATAAATCAGCAAACAACTGGCATCTTCCCAGCTGTTGCTGGACTGCAATTCCCAGTAGCCCTTAAAGGCCTATAGCTTGCAGTGGAATTCTGGGAGTTGTAGTTAAACAAAAAGGTGGAGAGCTTCAGTTTTGATATCCTTCATGTAAATGATTAAACCCTCCATACAGTCAATGCATGGTGAAATTACCGGTATATGTAACTTTGTCCAAGTACATTTGCTTTCTAGATGCCCCTCTGGCCCTCTGTTTTAGAACCTGTCTTGGTAGAAATCATTTTAGTGACAGACTATGCAAAATATACATTTTGTTTTATCTTACAGTGTCTGACATCAGTAGAACACTTGACATCAGAGTGAAGGATAAGTACGTTTTGTAGCTGTCCCAGTGAAGTAGCCAGATACATGGTGTAGATGTCCATGTGTCAGCAATATCAACGTGACTGCATTATCCGTGTTTTTGTCCAGTTATTGGGGGGTCATCCTGAGACAAAGCCATTAGTTCCAATATCCTATTAAAACAGAGGACAGTTATTCCCAGAGAAAAATGTGTGGCTGTTTTCATAGTAATGCCATCTTCTGATTTTCCACATACCCTGTGTTCAGCATTTCCATATTCCAGAAAGAGAAACCTTTTGTAATCCATCTTCCCATATACGCCTCTCCACCATAACATCCATGGATCCTTATCCTCGGAGCCCAAGTTCCCTAGTAAAGAACCAAACAGGTGTGGAGCAGGTAAATCCCAGTGTCTGCAATGGTGAATTTTTAAGAAAATGTTGAGGACTCAGGAAAACTGGCATTTTATGCCGTGATCTTTGTATTCTTTCACAATGAGGTATTGTTAGGTATAAGATCTGTCAAACAATGCACCTTTGATAGAACATAATACCTATTGAAGAGCTCAGCTTTGCACATTTACTCTGAAAACACACAAAGCTCAAACTAACTTTGCCTAAGGTGGCACACAATGAACATCTCACATAATACCTTCCTTAATGGCCTTAAATATTACCTAATGTGCACAATAGATTGTTGTTCACATTCAAATCTGTGCTTTTCCACTGCAACAACAAACTTTATGAGACAGAAGCAGTCGAAAGGCTAAAGTCCGTCCATTTTCTCATTAACATTATGAGTCATTTTCTAATAGATCAGCTGCGTTTGTGGCAAAAAAATGGGCAAATATTCAGCTGAGCCATAGTCTGAATATTTCCGTCGGTCCTATATGGTCAAACTTACAGCTTCCTTCTAAAAAGTATTGGGAAAAGGTATGGAGAATGCAATGGGCTAGTACTTAGCTAATATTAGGGTACTCGTCTTCTTTTGAAGGGCAGATTATTCCCCTCAGTGCGGCAAATTGCTCACACTGTATTTTTGCTTCAGGGGGCTAAGAGATTAATGCAGTTTGCACTCCATAACAAATGATACAGCTTAGGAACACTGTGAAGGGCAATTTGCCAGTTGTGTGAGTGCAAACCTCATGGTGACCTACCCATGGACTCCAAATAGACATTCAGAAAAATAAAGTAGCACGAGGTACACACTACTGACTGGGTTTTACACATTTATTAGTGAATCACACACATGGCATTTCAAGGAAAACTATGTCCCCTGTCTCAGGTGTGAAAAGGGACAAGGTGAAATGTGTGGTTGATTCACTAATGAATATGTAAAACCCGGTCCATAACTTGCACCTTGTTCTTCTGTTTGGAATGGCATTTTGCAATCCATGCCAATCAATTCCTAGATGATAAGGGACAAGGCCATGTTAGGTTTAGCGTCTCCACAAGGGTAACCAGTCAGATTTAATTTTGAATAGAAAGATCCAGTGCCATATTGTTTTAAGTCTTTGGATTGTCTTTGTTCCCCTTCCTTGGGTATGGTGCTTGTTATATATACTTATGATAACGGTAAGTAGCCAGAGCACTCCAAGGATTTAAATCCTTGGAGTTGGCCACATCCAAGATGGCCGAAACACCTAGGTGATCTGGAACTACTGTAATAAAAATGTTTGATTTAAATCCTTGGAGTGCTCTGGCTATCTACTGTTATTATATATATGACCCTACAGTAGCACCCAGGAGGAGTGCGAGGGTGCAAGGGATCCTGTACAAGTCTCTCTCTCTCTCTCTTTATATATATATATATATATATATATATATATATATATATATATATATAAAATTCAATAGGATTTAGGAACATTAGGAACATAGGATTTATTCAAAAATATTTATATTTTATAATTGATATATATTTATTGAATATTGCACATAGTGGCAACATTTCCGCTCTGTGCGTGGAGCCTTCATCGAGCTTGATAAAGGCTCCACGCACAGAGCTGAAACGTTGCCACTATTTGCAATATTCAATAAATATTTTTGAATAAATCCTGGAGTGCTCCTAAATCCTATTGAATTCTATGTTATAAATCCCTAGGAGACACCCAGGAGCTAATTGATTGGATACGTGTTTCTGAGTGCCACTAACACTGGTTGGTGTATGTATATATATATATATATATATATATATATATATATATATACAGTATACGAAGTCCTGATGGCGGCCTGACTAAGGGTGAAACATGCTGGCTGAATAAAAGATATACCGTTTGGCTTGCTGCTAAGACCTGTGAGTGGGGGGGGGTGGTGGGGGGGGGGGGGGGAGGGGGGGGGGGGGGGGGGGGGGGGGGGGTGTGGTCATTTTTTCTCCTTTATATAAATGTATATATATATATATATATATATATATATATATAACCAGCTTCACACCGCACACAGGATTTAAGCTTCAATTCCTTTATTTGGTTAGCACATGTGAAAAGGAATTGAAGCTTATATCCTGTGTGGGGTGTGAAGCTGGTTTTCTATGTGTGCAAGAGGAGCAACACATCCTAAACACAAGCACACACATCAGGTCCTGAACTGTATTTAAGGTGTGCGGTGCTTTCTCTGGTTATATATAATCACTAGCTAAGAAACTGTCCTGGTGCTCCACTAGAGGGCAGGCAAAGAAAGTGCCCTGAGCAAAAGTAGCCAATAGGAATAAAATTATTTGCAGTATTGGCTGCCAGTAGTGGGAGCTGTTTGTATTGCCACCACAGACTGTGAAGGAGTTGCCATTACTGCTGCCTTTCATTCTGTGATGTAAAAGTTCCAAACCCTTGCAGAACCTTTTTTACATGTTTTATTATCATTTCAAATGTGGTGCTTTCATCTGCAATGCTACAATCTAACGCTATTCCCTGTCCCTGTCCTAAAAGACATCTTAAGGCTTGTACACACGTCCAATTTTGGCCATGATGCAGATTAACAAACGACCCCCAACCAAACACATGAACACGCTCAGGGATCGTGGATCATGGAGGAAATGTTACATGCGTACGAGCCTTTAGGTTAATGTCATTAAGTGTTCTAAGTAGTTTGTTCGACTAGATAAGGAAGAAAACATCTTTAATTACCCGAACATTGTCTATACTTACGACTGCAGCGTGGAATTTCTCCTGGATTCCCATAGTGTTGTATGGAGGACATTCTGTAAAGTGAGGAAATAAAGGTGCAGACATTTGAACACTCCTGTCCATAAGTCCATCTGACCATAAACATTGTGGGATTTTTTTTTATTTTAACAAATTTTCACTATCAAATGTCAAATGTCTTTGCTTTGTAATACCAAATAAAAATGTGTTTGATAGAAAGTCATATTTAGGACTAGGCCACGCTATATGCGTTTTCGCACACAATTTTGACTTAATGGAAATCGCAGGAACGCAAAAAGTTCTTGCGATTTCCAATGCGTTTGTGATTGCGTTTAATCGCAATCACATGCGCTTCCATAATCGGAATTGGGCAAGCGCGTTGCACCGCACGAAACCCACAAGTGCAATTGCACACAATTGTGCTAACGCATCCGTTTGCATTGCAGTGTGGCCTTTCCCTGAGGGTGAAATAAAATGAATTTACCAGTATTTCCCTGGAAACTGTACACGGCATTTTAACTTCATATTAATAACATGAGGAACAATCCTGGTGCTTTAGAAATATTTCAATTCTATTTTGATGATTTTAGTCGTAGGAATCTTCCTAATGTAACTATTTTTATAAGATTTGTTATCATGTACTATACATTGTTCAGATGTTGATACAAGTGTATTTGCTAACCTTGCTATAAAAAAGCTGCTAATTTAAACAACAACAACAAATGAAGGTGGCCATACATACAAATGATAATTATCGTTCATGTATATGGACTTTTCCAGAGTGCTGCCGAACGACTGTAGTCGCCTTTACAGACAGGCGGGAAAGATGGAAAATTTCCGTTGGTCGTTATCGGCTTCCTTTACTTTTGTAAAGGGAGCCGATACGATCGTACTGTGTATGGCCGCACGACCAATACGCGGTATGGGGATCGGTCAGGTATGTGTATGAGGTTCCAACAGCATGTGTGCCGACAGATACCAATGTACAAATCGCATGTTAATGGCCACCTTTAATTTACAAGGTGATCCTCTGCACTCGTCCACACGTGGGTGCCTACTCCTCAAGATAATCCAACCCTTAATGGATATATATTAACTGGAAACAACAAGAAAGCGAGGGTCGCACTCCAAAACAAACTTGAATTTATTATAGACCACACATATATCACAACGTGAACCTGAGGTGATCACCTGAGGAAGGGGGCAAGTTTCCCCCCGAAACGTTGTGATATATGTGTGGTCTATAATAAATTCAAGTTTGTTTTGGAGTGCGACCCTCACTTTCTTGTTGTTTCCAGTTAATATATATCCATTAATGGCCACCTTTAGACTTTCTAGTGTTCAGAACACAATAGATAGCTGTCACTGTTCTCAGATCGAGGAGCATCTTTTGCTGAATTGCGATTATATCACTAGGGTTATCTACATAGAACTCACGTCAGGTACTTTCAGTGCCCCTGTGCCCATATCAGTCAGTTCTAACCAGAATAAGGACATAAAATGCTAAGCCCTCACCATACAGTACAGTTCTGCCCTCTCTGGCCCACCCATTCAGTAGACAGACCAACCAAACTATAGAAGAAGTGTACATCATATCAAAATAGCAAAGATAAGAGGATCACACTACTATTGGTGGATCAAATGTATTGTGCAGAAAACATGCACAATTTCAGGGAGCTTTCTGACACCTTCCTTAAGCAGAAAACTCCCCAAAACATTGTCAGGGAGGTTTAGTAAAAGTTCTTATCGTTAAAAATGGTGCTAATTTTGCCCCAACCAATCAGATCTTATTTAACATTTGACAGCTAACATCTGATTGGTTGGGGCAAAATTACCACCATTTTTAACAATAAGAACTTTTATTGAATAACTTTTCTTCACAAAGTAGTGTGCTCCATCTGTAGCCTCATTCTTCCATACAGGTCTGGGAACTAACTCAGTGGTAACTCCTTATATCACAATGCAAGGAGGACATTATTTCACAGATATGTTTGTTGTAATTTTTTTATTTGATTATTAATTTATTTATTTTTTCCCGTGGGGCTTGTTTATTTTTTTATGTAAAAAGTAGGAAAACTTTGCAAATTCATTTTGATAAATTATTAATGATACGGCTTAGAAGCTTTTAAAGTGAAATGCGCAGAGCACACATGTAGGGACTAGGGAACAGCTTGTGGAAAGCATGTGCAACAGGCATGTGCAGTTTCTGTACATTTGGAAATAGTGCATTGTAAGCACTTAATTGCAGTGAGCAATGGGCATAAGCACGTGAGCATTCAGTAGAGGCCGGTTATGGGAGCACCAGTGGATTTGGCATATATATATATAAGAAGAAAAATCCTATGGCACTCTATATCAATATATATAAAAACCCTTTATTGGTAGCTCTTATGGGCAGAAAAATATAGATAAAACACATCTAAAAACATATACAAAATCCCAAACAAACCATAGTTTTGCATCCCCAAAATCTCAAGTGATATAGTATAATATAATAGGAGTACAAGTACACATGCGCAGAATGTGTATAGACATATGATTCAGAAAATAAATATATATATATATTGCACTATAGAATATATAAAGTGCAGGATGTCAAACAAATGATGTAATATCAATTCACAGTGGAATAGAATCCATATCTATCTGAACATTTTGTACTAGATACCCAGGTAAGTAAGTATAGTCCACATGATCCACAAATGGGTGTAACATGAGCATATGTACACAGAAGGACAGAGCACCAGTGGATTTGACTTTTACATTAGCCACCCAGCTGAAAATATTCCACTCTTGGTTCCATGATAAAAATAGACACATATAATATACTTTACATTAATAATATTCTATAGTGATGTGGAACCTACAACACCCAGCATGCCAAGGTTTTTTAAAAAAAATGATTTTATTTAATGGAGGTTTCCAAGTAACCGTAGTCAGAGCACACATTACATTAATAGTTACAATGCAACAGCAGTCATTAAGATTAATATCTTTAACATATCCATCGAGTTCATTCTGATACCTGGAGATTTTAATTAGGAGTTAAGGCTGGGTAAACAAATAGTCCCTTCGTGTGTACCCAGCCTAAGAGAAGAGGATAATGAACTTGGGAGGGGGTAAGGGATTCATAAACTCTGTGTTTATTATTTATTATATAGATAAGGTTAAAGATGCATCTTAGGAGTCATTTTCTTTAAGAAGTTGTAACCATGGATTATCTTCCAATCTATTTTAATGCAGTGTTCAAGAATTTGGCTATGTTTGGTATATTCATCTGCCAGATTCTTGAGTCCCAACCAGAATTAAATTTATCAAGACATCCTCTGTTTATGTATATTACTCTCAAATATGACATCTGAGTCACCATGTTTTTCCATCCCGCTAATCTGGGGGTAGTGGGGGCCACCCATGTTAATATTATGGCTCTTCTAGCCTAGAATAGAGCTTCACATATAAATGTCAGGTTATACGGTATTCATTCGAGGTTTCCATTTCTGGGATTCCCAGTATGCACAGCTTGGGTTCATAGGGTACAGGATATGGTAGTTTTGTTGATAGGTAGTCTGTTACCTTATACCAAAATCTAGCAATTTGTACAGTTCCATAATAAATGCCAAAAATCAGCCGCTGCCTAGTGGCATTTAGTGCATTCAGAGGGATAGGAAGAGGAGATGCGAGAGAGTATATGAGGTGAAAGATAGGTTTGATGCAGTACATAAAACTGCATCAGTTTCTTTGGGGCAGACGGGGACGGGGATCCTCCCAATCTTCAGTGGTTAAGGAGGAAATGAGTGCCGTCCATTTGCTCAAATATTTATAGTGTCCACCCCCAATTTGGCATTGAGAGGTATAAAGTGTGGATGCAAGACGCCTCACTCCCCCAGCTCTGAGGATCTGAATTACAGGGTGTGCATGTAGATTTATAGTGTCACTCGGACATTCTGAGACAGTAGCGTAATTGAAGGTACCGAAAACAGGAATAGTTTGTGAGATTGAGCCTATTTTTTAGTCCTTCAAATGAGAGTATTTTACTGTCCTGTATAATGTGGCAGAAAAAGGTAATTCCTTTGTTTATCCAGAAAGTAGCAGTGTGGCTAGTGAAGGGTATGAAGGGTTATGCCAGATAGGGGTTTGTTCCAATTCGATTCAGCATGCCAAGGTTTGACATCACTGTTCTACAGCATTAAAACTTTCTGTGATAAAAAGTGACAGAAAGTTGCAGAAGTTACTGAGCATGTGCAATAGTGATTTTACTCTCAGAGTGCCTGGGTTAAAAGTTAAGATTTATTTTTATGCCTCTGTTTTTAGCAGCATATTTACATTGCTAGGTATTCATGGAAGCTCCTGTATGAGAAACATCCCTTACAGTATTAGTCTCTGGAGCATTGTGCTTGCCAATGCATCATTCCTAGTCATTTGCTTCACTCTGTATGTGGAGGAAACATCTTGCTCACATTGATCCATAGGTCATGCTAAAGAAAGTATGTTGTGGCAGCTTGTTCGCTACAAGGGGACAAGTGCCAAATGTTTCAGCTCACCTGTTCTTCAGCCTGTTTTTCGTTGCATCTAATTACCCTACTGTGTGTTGTTGGCGACCATATTTTCTGCACTTACGCAATCATATATGCCAACGACGTCAATCCCCTTCCTGTCTGACCTACGAGGCTGGGCTGAAACAGTTACAAGACTTAAGATTAAAAACGAGGATGCTGACTTAATTATTTTAACATTCCTATTGCATTTCTTATCAACCACTGATGGGAAATTGTTTTATTTCAGGGAACTGGGAATGTTCAATAGCAGATGGTCCAGAGGTAAATGTTTTTTTTACAGTCATTTTTTTTCTTTCCTTATGAATGAAAGAGAAAGTGTAAATGATGCAGGAGGTTAATTGGGCAGCCAAACGAAGATGATATTTTTGCAGGGTTGTGTGAGGTTGCCATCCTGCTTTCTTTTTCCAAAATTGCCCCTAAGTTTAGTTTAAAGGGAATATCCCCCCCCCAAAAAAATGGCCACTTGTCAGTTACCTTTCCCCTCAATTCCAACCGATACATTCAGCACATTATTAATTGTATAACTAACCAAATATTCAAGGATAAATATTGCCCCATTCTGGCAGAGGAAGCTGGATCCACTCTCCATGCAGTCCATCAAGGCTGTAACTGCTGCTGACATCAGAGCCAATTATTGACTGCTCTTTCCCCTGCTGTTCCTAAAAGCTCATTGAGCAGGGGAGGAGGTGGCAAACTCTGCAAGAAAAGGAAAGAATGGCACAAAACATATCAATAAATATCTGTTGGAATGTATGGAATAAAGTGAAAAAAAGGGTAGACATGCCCTTTAAAAGATTTTTTTAAGAACATAAGCTCAGTCTAGATGTATATTCTTTCATTTTTGTACAAGGCATTATTATTATTGATTTATATAGCGCCAACAAATTCTGTAGCGCTTTACAGTTACATGTATACATTCACATCAGGCCGTGTCCCAAAGAGCTTACTATGAATGCACATTTATTTGGGGAAACCAGAGTGCTCGGAAGAAATCCACGCAAACACGGGAAGAACATACAAACTCCATGCAGATGTCCATGCTAAGGGGCCAGCAGTGGGTCAAATTTTAATTTTGGGGGTGCACACATTATCGTTAAAGGGTACCAACTGAATTGGCCCTTTATCAGCAATGTGTGTACCACAGTTCCAAAATTTCCCTTGGCCTCGGCCGCCTCCCACTATTAAAGTATAGGGGGTCGGACACGTCTGAAAGAAATGTGCAGTGCGTATAATTTACATAGGGAGAAAGCTTGGGACTATGTGGTGGTATCTTTAAAGAATGACAGGCAGAATCTTAAAGATATACCTTGAATATAATCAGTTTCTGATTTATGATCTGATGAATGTACTTTATAATAATCATAGGTGTGGCCGCTCATTTTGGTGTTTGTTGTACATCCCGGCAGGCCCACGGATGGTGCCTGATCGAACAGCCTTACAGGCACTTTCCCACACAGCCTTTCATTGCCCACTTGTTCCTCGGCAATCCCCCTTATGCACGTGTGTTCGGACCTGCAGTATATTTTTTCTAGTAACATTATGGCATTGGCGAAAGTCAGCTGTAAAAGTTAATCCTAATTACAGGTTTATGGCTCATCATGGAATATTCCCAAACTTGCTGCCATTGTGTCCCTTATCTCATTATCATGGCTATCTGATCTGAGCAGCTTATTTCATTGTTGAGTTATGGCAGGAGACTGAGAAGACATAGTCCGAAACAATGGTGCTGGGTTCTAGTGTTAGCTTTACATTTCCATTGAATCTGGCTCTGTTTAGACATGCAGAGCTTTGATTGTGGTTTGCAGATACAAATGAGGAAAATCAAATTACAGCAGTTGCAATAGTCTGCCTTTGGCCTATGGGAAACTTCCTGGAAAATCTCAAATGCCACCTTTAGTTTCCATTTTCATAGCATTGTTGTTAATTTGTCATGTTTCAATGTTCAGAGCAGAGTTTCTCAACCAGGAACCCTCTGGCCTAGTGAGAGGTGTTTAGGGGTTCAGTGAGCTTGGGGGTTCAGGCAGGAGTTAGACAGATTCACCCTTGTGATGAACATGAACACATTTGTTTTTAAAAGACATATTTATCTTTATAAATAATAGCAATGAGATTTAATTAAATGAACTGTATATTGATGATTGAGAAAAAGATTAACAGGAACTAAAGGGTTAAATTCCCCCTCCTTTATTCTGAGGTCCTAGAGTAAGGATTGTCTCTACCAGGGGATGAGAACCCGCAGGTCCAGGTAAATCTCCCTGCCTGAATTCAATATCGGGTTTGCGGCTGTGGGTAAATCCTGAAAGGGAATTACCATAAGAAGGTCAATGACTATTGACAATGAAGATAGCAGTTCATAATGTCTGTATATGAGGTCCAGCATATAAGGTCCAGTTGGGTGCCATACACTTGTTAGATGTTTTACTTCCCATCGTTCGCCATCCTAGTCCATTTATTTTGCATTCAAATGTCGGATGTCTAAACATCACAGGAAAATTGCAGGAACATTTTGTAGACTATAAACAACTTGTCTATTGTAGCACACAATATCTATTCCACAAACCCAACAGTTTAGCCTCATACACACGGGCAATCATGGGGGCTGACCCACGATGCACAACGTGTCTGCACGCTCGCTTCAGCTGACAATACAGTACATAGGCACAATGTAGGCCAAAACAGCCGTTTGTCCGAGGCTCGTTGCCCGATCGGCTGGGCAGATCAGTAACAAACTCCAACCGAATGGCAGACAAAATGCCCATACACGGCACGATTGACAGCTGAAACGGGCATGCAGACATGTTGTGCGTTGCAGGTCGCCCCCTTCGATCGCATGTGTGTATGTACCTTTTGTTTTCACAATCAAAGCTGCTAGTTTTTCATCAGGTGATTATTACAGTGGCCACTTTCTTCATCAAGTTGGCCAAAACTACATACACTAAAGTCCCAATGTTCTGACAAACGCCTGGGACAATTATTTTGCAATTGTTATAACAATTGAAATTACGATTGCAAACTTGATTCAGACGAGCATCTGGCAATCAATTTTACATTCATCTCAGATCGAATGTCTGTGTAATGTGGAGGTTTAGCCAGCGTTACTGTCACAGAGGGCTGGAACAGTACATCCAATCTACCGTCTAAATAATCTATTTGTAGAATAATTAGTAAGATGGCTTGGGGACATAATATAAAGAAATATTTTAAAAACAACAGCTGTGTAACCAGCTAGCAATCACTTAATAAATATTCTTATCTAACCATCCTTCCCCTTCCTGGGGACAAGTAAACTAAATAAATTGGCAAATACCTAAAAAACGCACATCATTCCCGTATATTTACCTGTCTTGTGGCATGTTTTGTGTGATTTTTAAATGCAACTGTTGTGTCACATTAAAATAAACATGGCATTAATAGATTAAATACCATGTCTGGCTCTCTCTTGTGATTTTTAGTTGTGTTGATTGATTTTGGGCTGTGGTGTGGCCCTTCACTTGATAGTAGAGCCTGCTGAATCTGTTTAATTTGCTGGAGACAAGGTAATACCCTTTTCTGTTTGATTACTGTGAATTAGCCCTTGATCCATGATGATAAGACTGCACCTGTAGATGTATAGAAATTAGCAACATAATTGTAGGCATTGGCTTAATGTTGTTTTACACTGTAGATATCTGGAACTATATATAACTAAATCAAAAGTATTTATAATAAACACTGAATAGTTGGCAATAGCTGCCCAGACGAAATTGAGTCGTCCTTTGTCCTGTGGTGTCCATTGTTCTAGCTAATCCTGCTGGCACCCATAAAATCAACTATGGATTTGAGACATCAGCAGTTTAGAAACAAGACCACATGGGGAGAGATGGTCTTATATTACTACTTATCTCTGCAGGAGGTACAAGTCTTGTTTAGCATCATCTAATGGTTTCCTTATCTGGATCCTCATCTCAGGCAAGATAAGGTGTCAATTTCTATACACCTGCCTGAAATTATGTTTATCCTAAATGTAACATTAAAGTTTAAATATTATTCTATAAAAGCTTCTAGATCCAATATGTTTGGTAAATATTTTCCTAAACTTAAAATCTGTTTCAGTAAAAAAATATAACCATTGAATTTGCTTTTCCTAGTAATGCTGTATTAACCTGGGTACACATGTTCCAATCCTTCCTCCTGACCGAGCGTTCAAGGCTTCCCTCCTTTAGGGCTTTGTTTCTGATTTTGAGTGCACGGATCAATTTTGGGCTCTATCTACAAGATCGACACTGATAGTATTTATCACATCTACCTGTTTGAACCCATTATGACATGTGATTTGGGGTCCCTAGATAGGGACAGACTCAAATGTTTAGATAGTTTATTCAATGATTCCACTGAGATTGGAACTACTATTGTTAATGTTAATTTGGACGTGTGTCCAAATCTACGTACCTTACATTTTAAATATGCACGATTATGGTGGAACATAAATAGTTTGGAGAAATATTTAACATTGAAGATTATTCCTAGAGGCCTGCGTAGTCGGGTTGTCCCCTCCTTGGAGCCCACAGAGAATTTTAAAAAAGAGTGGGAAAATATCTTGACTGATAGTGCACTTAAGCAGATTGCACTTCTTATTGCCTTTGACAAAGAACGTCTGGTGGAAATTAAAAATAATATCTCCATCCAGACTGCTGCTTTAAACAGCCAATTATCGAGAACTGAGTTTGATAATTTTGACAAAAAACTTAAGAAAGATTTAGAACAACTGGAGAGTGATATTATAAAAAATAAAAAATCCAAACTAATTAGAGACCAAAAAGACTATCAATCTGGATTGGTTTTTAATTGGAACCATAAGGGCAATTCCAAATTTAATACCAGAAATTCCCAATATCGCTCCTCTACCAGTAAACGTAATTCTCACCCCAAACGAAGGGGCTCCACTAAACGCAATACATCCACACACACTGATACCTCTGACAGTGAAGGTAGCTCTTTTTTAGACCTGTCGCCCCGAAGGCTTCGATCCGGAGGGGCAAGGGAAAGAAAAAACAGATAATGATGAAACATTTGGGTACAAACACATCTCACGTACAGCCGCCCAGCCAAATACCCAATAATATCACCAAGAATGTTGGACAACCCACAGATCAACTTCAAATAATTAACTTATCCACAAGGATACTTACGGACACACAAAGGCAAGTGCTCTCTCGCGGCCTTTCATTCTGTCCAGATCGTGCGGTTGACAAATTCACGGCTATTAAAGATCTGTATTTATTCTGTAGGAAGTTGGCGTTGAAGGCCTATTTTCACTCAGACTATGATGGTAATCTGCAAACATTATACTCCCTCCTTGACCAGGATGAACCATCTGATCATAGCAGTAAGTTTAAACAAAAATCCACTTTTTGCCCCCCCCTGTCTGACTATCCGAACATCAATGTTTTTTATCACAACACTTTGCTGGAGATTAAAAAAATGTCTGACACGAGTCAACCCACTTATAATCTTTCCAAGTCTGAGTGGCTGGCACTTAAAGATATTCAGTCTTGGAATGATGTGGTGATTAAACCTGCTGACAAGGGTGGGAACATAGTAATCTGGCCTGATGAATTATATAGGAATGAGGCTGCACGTCAATTGTCTAACAAAAATAACTATAGATTATTGCCTTCTGACCCCACAGAATTCTTTCGCAAAAAATTGTATTCATTGATTGATGAGGCCTGTGCCGGATTGGTTATTACCGATAAAGAGGCTCGTTTTTTACAAGTTGATTTTCCAGTGACTCCCACTCTGTATCTTCTACCCAAGATTCACAAAACCACGTCCAATCCTCCAGGTAGGCCCATAATTTCTGGTATGGGTAGTCTCAATGAGAACCCATGTGTATTTGTAGACCATCACTTACAATCACATGTTACCTCACTTGACTCATACATACGGGACACCAATGACCTTATATGTAAGCTCCAGGGGATACTTATTCCTCCTGGTAGCTTCTTGGCCACTTGTGACGTGGAATCCCTTTACACTATCATTGAGCACACTGAGGGGGTTACAGCAGTGGGGTATTTCTTACAGACAGAGGACAAAAGCCTTACTGGCAGACACAAATTCATACTCTGCTTACTAGATTTTATTCTCAGACATAACTTTTTCCTGTTTGACCGTGCCTATTACCTGCAACAGAGAGGCACCGCGATGGGTGCACGATGCGCTCCCTCATACGCCAACCTGTTTCTTGGTTGGTGGGAGAGGGAGCGTGTCTTTACAGAAGATCTTCTTCTGTTCACTGCCTTTGTGGAAGTATGGTACCGCTACATAGACGACATCTTTTTTGTATGGAGCGGTACCAAGGAACTTCTGTGTGAGTTTATTAAAATATGAAATCATAACTCCTCGAACATCTTTCTTACACATACTATGTCCACGATCAGTGTCGAGTTTCTGTACATTCGGATTTCTGTACATAATGATAGACTCATCACATCCTTGTTCCGAAAACCGACTGCCAGTAACTCACTACTTCATTACACTAGTGCCCACCCTCCTGCTCTGAGAAGTTCGATACCTAGGGGACAGTTTCTCAGAATTCGTAGGAACTGCACCCTTGACGCCGACTTCTGTACTGCATCCCAGGAACTCCGCCAGAGATTTTGTAACAGAGGTTATCCTAGGAGATTGATAGATCAGGAACACCACAGGGCTGCCCATCTTACTCAAGCGGATCTCCTTAAACCTAGGAGACCTAACTCCAGCGTAGGCTTTATTCGTTACATCACTACATATGGCAGAGAATGGGATGGACTCAATAGGGCATTGGCCAAATCTTGGCATGTGATTAAAAATGACTCCATTGTTGGCAGATATCTTACAGACAGGCCATCTATGACCGCCCGAAAATGTTGTAGTCTTGCTGACATGCTTACCAACAGCTACTATATCAGAAAGACATCTGAGAAAACTGTAGGTGTTTCCTTGAATGGGACCTACCCGTGTGGGCGATGCTGTTACTGCCAGTTTATGTCTAAGACCACTGAGATACGAGACTCTAGGGGTATCAAATGTTACAAATTGACACAATACTTCAACTGCAGGACTGAAGGGGTTATATATGCTATACGCTGCCCCTGTTCACTTCTATATATAGGCAAAACCAAACAAATGATAAAACAGAGACTGGCCAAACATTTGTCGGACATCAGACTGACTGACCGCAATAGACTTGACGGTAAAACACTGACCTCTGTTGCTGCTCACTTCCTAACGACACATGGGGGGTCCTACAGAGACCTCCAGATTTTTGGTCTTGAAAAAGTGATCTTGACACTTCGGGGTGGCGACCTGAATAAAAGAGTACTCTGTAGAGAAAGCCGCTGGATATATTCCCTTAAGACTATCCATCCAGGAGGTCTTAATGAAATGCTGGACTTTACTCCTTTTTTGTGATCTTCTGATAGTATCCTGAATTACTAACTTTGTGTTTGACATCCCTATTTATAGTTCAGTGGACTCTCCTCATCAAAGAGGTATACATCCACACCATAGAGGACTCTCCTTAACATTGTACATCAGGATTCGCTGGAGGAATATATCTATGGAGTGGGGCCCCACTTCGTATCTACAATCTGCTTACCTTCCAGTTCAAATTTCAAAACTTATACTTACCTTCAGCCATTTTTTCGTCTGATACTACAGATCATGGATCATGGATTCACTGTTGCTTTGCTCATCGGAGACTTATGTGTTCATTTCCTTACCTGACATAGGTTATATCAACCCTATATATAGCCTGTTGCTCCCACCATGGATCATTCAGTATTTGAATGGATTGTCCTCTGAATTTGCAACTCACCGTTTGCAGCACTTACTTATCCTTCACCAGCTGTACATTCATCAACACTTATCTGAATGACATCATGTGGATGTCCCTATACATTGGATACTTTCCACTAACGTGGATCCGTTGGATATCTACATTTTCAGTCTCTGTATGGACTTGAACTATTTGGAGTTATTTCTCGCTATTGACTATATTTATCCTTAGTGCGGTCCACCATTGTCACATGCATTTCCTGTCAGCCTATTACTTAATACTATCTAAATATTTGTAGATCGTTTATTATTATTTTTATTTTATTTTTATTATTTATTATTCATTATTACTTGTATTTGTGTGTTCGCTACCAGCCACCATATTGCTATGACCATTGACTCACGCACTGCCCATTTCCTTCTTTCTCCCCCTTTTCATCATCTCTTCGTGGTACCGTACCTCCAGTACGCTATGTCTGCAGTACGCACTGCTCGTTACTGCGTCATCACGCCTTTACGTTGTCTCGTCATCACGTTTGCTACGTCATTACGTATGCACGTGATGACGCGCATACCGCATGACGTGCATATTGTGCGCGTGGGGCCTATTTAGGGTGGTGGTGCTTTGGGTTGCATTACGCTGTTGAGAAAGTCCGTTCTTCGGACAAAACGCGTTCGGCGTTCACCTCTGCAGTTGGCTAGCTGGCGTCCCCCTCGTGTATGAGCTCTCTCTAGTCATGGACCCCCTGACTGTGTCTGCAGCATTTCTGGACAGATAAGTCTACACTGTATTGAGACTGGTTCCTGACTGACAGATACTGTGTGGTGAGGGCCTATACTTATGCACTGTTCACTTTACTATTTTTCACTTTACAAGTTTATTGAGTGGGATACCTGTAGGTTTTGTGGTTTTTAATACTATTTTAACTTCATATATGTCCTGTATCTGTGTACCGCATTTTTGACCTTTATGGTCCTCCCAATAAAGGGTCTTTTATTATTACTCTTATGTAGTAATTCCTGAGTGCGGTATGCTCTTTTCTCCCTTTTTTACAAGGCTTCCGACTGGTCAGGGGGAAGGTCTGTAAGTTGTGGCAAAAGCAGCTGTGTCTGACAGTTAGCCTGAGCCCAAGCGAGCAGTTCATAAAGGAATGCACACTAGCCAGTGGTTTTCCAACACATCAAATCATACGTTCATCCGTTACGGACAACAAACGCTGGTGGCCACAAGGAGAACCCATACAGTAATTCAACCCGACCAAAACACTGAAATGTGGGTCAGTCGACCCCAATTATTGTATGGTGTGCACCAAGCTTTACATTCGTATCATTATCATTTAATGCCATGAGCACATGATCAGATTACTTGATCAATATGGAATATGGATTCAGTCCCTGTACAATATGAAAGACATGCAATTCATGTAGTCTCCATACAATATGAAAGACATGTATGTATGTATGTATGTATGTATGTATGTATAGTTCATTTATAAAGCGCCACTTGGGGACGCAGCGCTGTACAGTAATAAAATACAATAAAGTCATACAAGGGGGATAAATACATAGATAGTTCAGTTCATAAATATATAAATTATATAAATAGAAGTGCCAGAGCTTTGCCACAAGAGGAAAGGAGGTCCCTGTCCTGTAGAGCTTACAATCTAGTTATATACAATACATGCAGTCCCAGTACAATATGGAAGACATACAACACATGTAGTCCTTGTGCAATATGGAAGACATACAATACATGTAGTCATTGTACAATATGAAAGACATACAATACATGTAATCATTGTACAATATAAAAGACAAACAATACATGTAGTCCCTGTACAATATGAAAAACAAAAATACATGTAGTCCCTGTACGATATGGAAGACATACAATACATGTAGTCCCAGTACAATATGGAAGACATACAATACATGTAGTACCTGTACAATATGGAAGACATACAATACATGTAGTCTCAGTACAATATCGAAGACATACAATACATGTAGTCCCAGTACAATATGGAAGACATACAATATATGTAGTACTTGTACAATATGGAAGACCTACAATACATGCTGTCCCTGTACAATATGGAAGACCTACAATACATGCTGTCCCTGTACAATATGGAAGACATACAATACATGCAGTCCTTGTAGAATATGAAAGACATGCAATAAATACATATAATCCTTTATTATGGATGACATTAATTATAGATAATAACACAGAAGACAAGGAAGATACAATATGTAATCCTTGTGCAATTTAATATATTATTAAACATAATTATTTGGAATTATGTGAATTCTGCTCTTCAGCTGTATTATGATTATATTAGTTCAGGGTCACCCTCAGCGTGTGTTTGTCGTTTTTGAGGTATGTCGCTACCTGTTGTATTTACAGAACGTTTTTATATTGCTATGCATTCCCTTGGTTTTCTTTTACAACCTTTTACTCCTGACCGTATACATAAAACAATAACATTTCATTCACTTATTTTTTTTCTTTGTATGCCCCTAATGCTTTATTATTTCAGCTTTCTCTAGTCTTGAGTCCTTTGTGATCAGCACCACCCTGTCTGGTTCAATTCAGAGGTAAGAAGTATCCCTTCTTTCTTCTAAAGAAAGTTAATCCTTATTGACAAAAAAAAGTATGTTTTACCTGTAAATCTATGCCATAGGGAAACTGCCGTAGCAAAAGTAGGTAAAACATATTAATGTTTTTCAGGAAGAGATTTTTCCTGATGCTTGTCACAAAAGCTTTATTGTATAGTATAATGTTCTATTCTGTGCTAGAATATAATCAGGATGGATTGGGTATCTGGCTGAGAATCCAATCAAGCGATTAGGTAAAGGCTGTGCCACAGGGATATTTCATTGCACCACTTTTTTTTAATTTTTATATTAATGGTCTGGAAATGAGCATGGAAAGCATTCATACATTCATTTTGCCAGCTGTTTTTTGGAATTAAACAAATATCAGCAAAACAAAAATGATAGAAGTTGTCTCAAGGCCAGACATCCATCTCCATAGCACCAAACCCTGCCTTAATATCAAGGGGAACAAGTGAGAAAATAACCTGATCACACAGGTTTCTGATGTTCCAACCTGGGACAAAGAGTTTGTTGGTAATCTGGCTGAGAAATGTTGCTGGAAAGTTGCCAGGTAAAACAACCAATCTGCTCGATATTATGATCAACCTGACAATTAATTGTAAAATGGATGGAATGTCCAGACAGTGTTCGATCAGAATAAAAGAGCAAAATTTCAAAAACTCATTTAAGATTCCTTTTCTGCAATTAAGACAACACAAACACATCCCCACATGTGTGTACCAGGCCTAAGAGATCTACAAGCCCCAACATAAATGCATATAAAATGCTTTCTTTCTTGGTTTGATAAAACATGTTTCATAAGAACATTTTGTGGGTAGGAAATAAAACATATGACATTATTATGAGCCCTAACCTGGGACCAGTAATTTCTATGTGCACAGCTGCTTTAAATGACATCATAGATCCCTTTCAGCAGCTTATTAAGTTCTGCTTTGGCCCTCTCTGATGGTATAGCTGTACTTAGTAAGTAATAGTCTTTCAATGTATAATACTTGATTAGACAAGTCAGTTATTTCAACAGTCAGTGCATTAGCCTTTACATTTCTTTGAAGCAGTGCAGTCTGGGTTGAGCTGACCTCAGAGATGCCCCAAATACTCCTGCCTCCATTAAATATGATTTGGTTACAGCCCTTCTGCAATCGTATCACAGGGAACTGCAGAACAGTATCACTTGTTTTTCATCCTTAGCATTATACGGTACAGATAGGAAATAGACTATTATTATTGGCACGGTAGAACGTGAAGCCTTGTTTTCTGCATGTACACAAATTGTTTCCATGTTTAATTAGCCTCTGAAAGTATTCTGTTTCTTTCCTCTCAACAGGGACAATAGACTTACCCCAGGCTTGCACTTTGTAACCATAAATATGGCCTGGTAATTCAATCTATTCTCGCTGGGACTCTTACAGTCTTCGCCTATTCAATATCACTGTATAGTTCTTGTTAAGTAAACAAACTTTACTCACCAAATTAAATCTTAAGTTCAAATAGGAATATCAAGTGCATTTTTATTATTTTTATTGTGTAAGTGTGTGTATGTGTGTATATGTGTAGAAATTTACAGAATTTACAGGGCGATTCAATAAAAGTTCTTATAATTTAAAATGGTGCTACTTTTGCCCCAACCTATCAAATCTTATTTAACATTTGAAAGCTAACATCTGATTGGTTGGGGAAAAATTAGCACCATTTTTAATGATAAGAACTTTTATTGAATAACCCTGTTAGTGTTTTTATGCCATCCTGTGTTTCACTTGTGACTACAAATCTACAAACATGCACGTACATGCAGTACATATACACACAAACACAAAGCTTTGTACACACATTAGATATTTGTCGTGCGATTTTACTGTAGTTCCACTAAAGACACCAGTACATACTACATTTGTACATTTGTACATTAACAATAGTCAGTAGATAGTTTGTGAGTGTATTCAAACAAGAGAAAGTTTGCATTGGTAATATCGCGTGTAACTCTGTGCATTTGCATTTCATCCCTTCATATGTCACAGTCTAACAATAATCTAGCAATTCTGTACACACATATGATAATCGGAAAGAAGAGTCTGCTAGTTGGTAAAGAGGCAGAGAATAGTTGTGGATCATTGATCGATATGTCATTTGTTGGCTATATAGTGCCACAATTATCTACACTTGATCCCCATCAGAATTATTTTAGACCCCTAACATCCCAGGGGGATTAAAAAAGGTTTCTACCTTTCTTGGTCACAGCCGGCTGCCCCACACTAAGAGATATTTTTGGCTGACCGACCAAAAGTTCTGTGAATTGGTCGGTCGGCCAAAAATATCTGCTGGTGTGTACCCAGCCTTACAGACACTGGGCTTTGTCGGTTGATTAGACTAAAATATCAGACCCTAACCCCATTATATTACATGGGACTTCTGCACTCATCCAGTTCAACAGTCCAGGTGCCACCAGGCAGTGTAACTCCACTAACCCCATGAAATAATTCTAGTGTGAAATGGCCAACAAATACCCAATGTACAATACTCTTATGCATAAAAAATGGCCAAGCTTTAGCACATACTTTACTTAACTGTTACCCTGAATGGGCACACCATCAAAGAATTAGAAGCACACACCCCATTTACAGGGGGACTTACAGGCCGGCCACAGTGCTCTTTTTTAGGGTTAAAGTCATGCTAGCGGATTCAAAATCATTTAGCATGAATTTAACCCCTAGGTTGCGGTGGCTGCAAGCCTATCTACCAGAGCTACACAGCTCCTTTAGTGTAAGTATTTAATGGCAGCTGATTGCTGACGTTTGCTATTTACACAAGGTTGAGATTCATCTTAAGCTGTGCAACCTCTGGTAAATCCTTTCTGGGAGGTTTGCGCATGGCACTGATTCTATCTCCCCGATAATCAGGGAGATTCAATAAAAGTTCTTATCGTTTAAAATGGTGCTTATTTTGCCCCAACCAATTAAATGTTAGCTTTTAAATGTTAAATAAGATCTGATTGGTTGGGGCAAAATTGGCACCATTTTAAATAATGAGAACTTTTATTGAATAACCCTGAATGTGTTTTCAGATTTATTTAGGGGATCACAAACACCTTGTTCCCTTCACACTAGAGGAAAAGGACAAGGTGTTTCCAAAAACATTATGTTTGTGATCCAATTAAAGGGGAAGTTCTATTTCAGGTTCTGCAATGGTCCTGATTGGCTGTTGGATGGGTTAAACATGCTCAGATCTCTACTGAGCATCTGAATAAACTCAGGGAGTGAGTCAAGGTCAAAACAATAAGAGACATTATTAGGGGTCCTGCAGAATTGAAATCAGTATTTCAGAAGCATTTATTTATACAAAGACAAAATGCTTGGTGGTTAGCTTAAGGTAACTGAAATGTAAAACTACAGTGCAAATACAACAAAAGGAGATTTTTTACATTTCAATTATCTAAGATACACAAGATACCACAGCAAAGCATGGCAAAGGGGAAGAAATCAATTGTTTTTTCAAAAAATGTTTGTTATTTCAAAAAGAGAATATGTAGAATAACTAAGTATGTGTAATATGAAATAAGTTTACAAAATAATTATATTTTCCACTGAACTGTCCCTTTAATAAATCTGCAAACACACAAAAGGTTCATACACACGTGCGATCGCGGGTCCCGACCCGCGATGCACAATGTGTACGAACGTCCGTTTTGCCTGACAAAGGCCCTACACACAGGCTGATTATCTGCCGAAACAAATGTTCAGGACGTCAGGACCCGCGATCGCACGTGTGTATGAACCTTAACAGGGTTATTCAATAAAAGTTCTTATCATTTAAAATGGTGCTAATTTTGCCCCAACCAATCAGATGTTATTTAATATTTGAAAGCTAATATCTGATTGGTTGGGGCAAAATTAGCACCATTTTAAACGATAAGAACTTTTATTGAATAACCCTGTAAATGTTTTGTGCACTTTATAATTCTTTGTTGTGCTATACATGGGCCCTGCGTAGATGGTGAGAGAAGCAGCACCTTTAAAAAAAAACTTAGGCTAGGTACACACTGATGAATAGGCGACCGCATGATTGGCGGTGATATACCGCCGTATCTGATCGAACTTTCGGGCAAACGGGCAACAGGCATCGTTCACCAGTGATGCTGTTTTTTTTGGCCTGACCGCCAGATATAAAAAAATATTGTCTTAGGCTAATCTATAGTGTTAAGGAATAACTCAAAATGGACGCACCATAGCTATACTTGGTATTACAGCAATGGACCATTTTCATGCCCTTTAATATACTTTGCCGATCATAGCTATACTTGGTATTACAGTAGATGGACCATTTTCATTTTGCGTTATAGTCTTTTTAATCATGCTTACTTATGCAGTAATGTGACCAGTCAGGCCCCTTTATATACTTTGCCGATCATAGCTATACTTGGTATTACAGTAATGGACCATTTTCATGCCCTTTAATATACTTTACCGATCATAGCTATACTTGGTATTACAGTAATGGACCATTTTCATGCCCTTTAATATACTTTGCCGATCATAGCTTTACTTGGTATTACAGTAATGGACCATTTTCATGCCCTTTAATATACTTTGCCGATCATAGCTTTACTTGGTATTACAGTAATGGACCATTTTCATGCCCTTTAATAGTAATTATTAAGGTTGAATAAAGACATACGTCCATCAAGTCCAACCTATTCACTTTTTTTTTTTTAACCCTACCTAACAGTTGATCCAGAGGAAGGCAAAAAAACCCAGCTAAAAAAGGGGAAAAAATTCCTTCCTGACTCCAAACGGCAATCGGAAAGTATCCCTGGATCAACCAGATCTATATGCATTAATACCAGTAATTCTCAATATTTTTTAGTTTTAGAAACTTATCCAGGCCTTTTTAAAAGTTATTCAATGAACTTGCCATTACCACATCTGCTGGAAGACAGTTCCACAGTTTCACCGTTCTCACTGTAAAGAAACCTCTCCTAACCTGAAGATGAAACTTCTTTTCTTCCAACCTTAAAGGATGTCCACGTGTCCTCTGATATGACCTATTAGTGAACAATGCACCAGAGAGCTCATTGTATGGGCCATTAATATATTTGTACAAGTTTATCATGTCCCCACGCAACCGCCGCTTCTCCAATGTAAACAGCCCTAACTTGTCTAATCTGCCTGCATATTCAAGCCCCTCCATTCCCCTTATTAATTTAGTTGCCCTTCTCTGAACTGCCTCAATTTCCAAGATGTCCCTTTTGTATATGGGATTCCAAAACTGCACCGCATATTCCAAATGAGGCCTTACCAGTGCCTTGTAAAGAGGGAGAATAATATTTTTCTTTCTTGAATCTATTCCCCTTTTTATACAAGACAATATCTTGCTAGCTCTAGCTGTTGCTACCTGGCATTGTTTGCTACAGCTAAGTCTGTTATCTACCAGAACCCCCAAATCTTTTTCCATTACAGATGAACTTAACACAGAGTTATTTATGGTGTAGATGGCACAGGGATTATTAAATCCCAAATGCATCGCCTTACATTTATCTACATTGAATCTCATCTGCCATTCTGCTGCCCATTTTGATAATCTATCTAGGTCTGCTTGCAGCACTTGCACATCATTGGAAGTTTCCAAAGCTCTGCATAGTTTAGTGTCATCAGCAAACACAGAGACCTTGCTCTCAATGCCCCCTTCTAAGTCATTTATAAACAGATTAAACAGAAGCGGCCCCAGTACAGAACCCTGAGGCACTCCGCTTAGAACTTTAGCCCACATAGATGTAGCTCCATTAACCACCACTCTCTGTTTGCGGTCCAATAACCAGTTCTCTATCCATGAACAAATGTTTTCTTCAAGGCCAACAGTCCTCAGTTTATACATTAATCGCCTATGTGGCACAGTATCAAAAGCTTTTGCAAAATCCAACTATACCACATCCACTGCTGTGCCTGAGTCCAACTTCTTACTCACTTCTTCATTAAAACCAATTAAATTTGTCTGGCATGATCTATTTCTCATAAATCCATGCTGACTACTACTAATAAGATGATCTCTGGAGACAAAGTCAAGGATATGATCCCTTAACAAAGTTTCCATCACCTTCCCTACCACTGATGTTAGGCTTACAGGTCTATAGTTACCAGGCTGTGAACGACTACCTTTTTTGAATATTGGTATTACATTGGCTTTTTTCCAATCCAGCGGCACATCCCCAGACAAAAGCGAATCTGAAAATATGAGAAACAGTGGTCTAGCTAGAACTGAACTAAGCTCTTTTAAAATCCTAGGATGCAATCCATCTGGTCCTGGCGCTTTATTGATATTAACTTTGTCTAATTGTTTCCGTACCATATCCTCTGTTATCCAATGTGAAAACTCTTCATTTCTTCCCTGCATATTGCTACAATCCCTACTGTAAGGACAAGGATTCTCAACAGTAAAAACCGATGTAAAAAAACGGTTTAGCAGATTAGCCTTTTCGGCATCCTCTACAACCACCTCAGCTCCATAATTTAATGGTCCCACATTCTCAGTCCTCATCTTTTTACCATTTATCTACTTAAAAAACATTTTGGGGTTGGACTTGCTTTGTTCGGCAATCCGTATTTCATTTTCTATTTTAGCTAGTTTAATTGCTTTCTTGCATTCTTTATTACAGCTTTTGTACTCCCTGTAAGCCTGTTCTGTGTCTTCAGTTTTTAAAATTTTAAAAGCCCTTTTCTTTTTTCCATTTCCCTTTTTACCTGAGCATTAAGCCATGCAGGACTGGACCTAATTTTTTTACACTTGTTACCTAAAGGTACCGATTTGGAAATGTAATAGTTTAATATCCCTTTAAAAGTGGTCCACATCTGCTCAGTTTCTTTACCTAGAAACAGTTCCCCCCAGTCTATGAGCAGGAGCGATTCCTTTAAAAGCATAAAATTAGCTTTCCTAAAGTTAAAAGTTTTTGTTAAGCCAGTGCACTTTAGTTTTTTGCAACCTATACTAAATGACACTATATCATGGTCACTATTCCCTAAGCTTCCCATTACCTTCATCTCCATAATGAGCTCAGGGTTATTAGATATCACCAGATCCAACAACGCATTCTGTCTAGATCATAGATTGCCGATCATAGCTTAACTTGGTATTACAGTAATGGACCATTTTCATGCCCTTTAATATACTTTGCCGATCATAGCTTTACTTGGTATTACAGTAATGGACCATTTTCATGCCCTTTAATATACTTTGTAGATCATAGCTTTACTTGGTATTGCAGTAATGGACCATTTTCATGCCCTTTAATATACTTTGCCGATCATAGCTATACTTGGTATTACAGTAATGGACCATTTTCATGCCCTTTAATACTTTGCTGATCATAGCTTACTTGGTATTACAGCAATGGACCATTTTCATGCCCTTTAATATACTTTGCCGATCATAGCTATACTTGGTATTACAGTAATGGACCATTTTCATGCCCTTTAATATACTTTGCCGATCATAGCTATACTTGGTATTACAGTAATGGACCATTTTCATGCCCTTTAATATACTTTGCTGATCATAGCTTTACTTGGTATTACAGTAATGGACCATTTTCATGCCCTTTAATATACTTTGCCGATCAGAGTCTTTACGTGGTATTACAGTAATGGACCATTTTCATGCCCTTTAATTACTTTGCCGATCATAGCTATACTTGGTATTACAATATGGACCATTTTCAGGCCCTTTAATACTTGCTGATCATAGCTTTTACTTGGAATTACAGTAATGGACCATTTTCATGCCCTTTAATATACTTTGCCGATCATAGCTTAACTTGGTATTACAGTAATGGACCATTTTCATGCCCTTTAATATACTTTGCCGATCATAGCTTTTTACCTGGTATTACAGTAACGGGCCATTTTATATAAGATTATCTAAGAATTAAGTAATAGTGTTCATGGATCTCTTTTGTCTGTTCCAAACATTACTTTGTAACAGATGAATTTCTGAACCTTTGAATCTTGCAGTAGTGGTTTCTTTCTAGACAAAGCTAAAGGTGATGGGGTTAGTTTGAATTTAATCATAAGTTCAAACCTCAACAGTGTTCTTTAATTGTGTCCTTGTGCTTACCTCCCAAACAATGTTTATTTTCAAAATATCCTCGAAGATGCAAATGTCAATCGGTTGGCTGGTGAGGAACTCTATAAGGCTGTGTTCACATGGACATATGGATTCGTTTCCACACCAATTTTGGCCCAAACAATCTTGCCCTCTATAGTAGACCACAAGATTGACCATGATTTAACGACATTTGGTCACAAGTGATTGGTCGTGCCAGGAAATTAACATTTTCAAACAATAGAATCAAACTAAACATTGCCCTCGCAACAAATTATCACCCTGAAATATTGACCGTTGTGTCCTCAACCTAAGATCCGGTTTTCTTACCATGTGGTTTGGAAGTGAAGATAACAGTCACCTAATAGGCCTCACTGTACAGAAAACACTGCTGCCCTTAAAAGATAAGGGCACATAACAAATATTGCCAGAAACATAGAAGCCCCCTGTGAGTGTTAAAAGAAAATGTTTAAGACATTTCTGCCAAGACAAGAGGTCAACCTACTAAATATAAGTAGTAGATAAGGGTCTTTGTGCAATCAAATTTGACTTTTTGTTGTGTCTAAAGACTGTTTTTTGTACATTAATATCTTATTTTAGCCTAGACTGTGGCCCTGACCTTTGCAAAGAGCTACTCTGTCTTTAATCTCTCAAGTCACAGCTGACTTGAGGGGTTTTCTGTAAAGTTAAAGCAAGAAGCCAGCATGGTTCCAGTATCAGGCCTGACCAAGTGTTGTTATTTTTCCTGTCATGTTTGTTGCTGTGCTGGTCAAGTTTATTTTCCTTACAGAAAGGCAGGAAGACAGATCTGGAAAAGAATACAGTTCGCATGTCATCAGCAATTAGTTGGCCGTGATGCCCAACGCTGGTTTGCTGACAGTTTATAGGTAGGGAGTGGGTGAGGCGTTACTGCAACCAGCAGCTTAGAAAATGGAAAATGGAAAAAAAAGAAAGATCTTAATCTGTTGCAGCCTTCAGCAAGCTTCCCACCTCCCCTGTTCCCTTGTATTCCTCTCAGGGGAATGCTAGATTATGCCTTACACAATTGACTGTATTTCACCCTCCATTCTCTTAGTGCCATTCAATTCTATGGACTGCGATTTTCTGTCCACCTTCTTCCTTTGCAGTTTCTGTGGAGGAAACCACCCACCCTTCACAGCATGGAACTCCCAGAAGAATTCCCTTCTGGAGAATAGGTAGTGTGCCCACAATGTGCACTGCACACGGCCCAGGTTCTGCTACAGATGTTTACAGAGATATTAAAGGGTTGACGTCTTAATAATTGCGGCTTTTCTTGCAGCTTACTGAAATAATAATAACTTAATAACAACCTCTTAATGCTTGTAAAAGTAAATCTCTAGTAGACCAATTTAATATAGAATATTTACATTTTATTGTGAAAAATTAAACAGGAATATTAGCCATTCATAGATTAAATCTCATAGAGAAATCTTCCCCTCAAATATTGCCAATAAGATTTCAACTAACCCACTTCAGCAGTGTTATACTTCACTGTGACTGTTCTGGCACCAGGGGGAGATTTTCAGTGCATGTGACAGAAAAACAGGGCTGGAAAGATAGGCAGATAAATTCTGCAAAATATATCCCTATTCAGGGGATTGATAAAAAAAAACAGCAGCTGACCTATCAGTCCCAAGTTCCCAACCAATTTCTCAGCAAAATCTCAGTCCTGCTGATTGGTCCTTCTTTCTGGTAAATAATGTGCTATAGTATAGTATAGAATAGTATAGTACAGAACATTATATTAAAGTATAGTACAGTATAGTATAGTACTGTATAGTATAATATAGTATAGTACAGTATAGTATAGTACAGTATAGTACAATACTGTACTACACTATACTATATACTAGTATAATATATACTAGTATACTATACTATATTGTACTATACAATACTGTACTATACTGTACTATATACTAGTATAGTACAGTATACTATAGAAAAGTATAGTACAGTATAGTATAGTACAATATAGTATAGTATGTTATAGTATTTGAGTTTAAAGGAAGACATCCATCCATCTTGTCCCACCTACTCAGCAATACCCACATTTTCTGCCTAATAGTTGATCCAGGGGAAGGCAAAAAAAAACAGTATGAAAGGGTAAAAAATTCCATCCTGCAATATTCTTTATTACAGATCTCTATAAACAAGTAAAACAATATTTATTTTCCCCAAGCCACACTGCTTTACATGCACATTGTACAGGCAACATTTAACCCCTTCCTACTGACAGGATTCATCAATATTTTTATGAAATGGATACTAATATCTGCTTATTAGTTATTAATTGACCTTTTTTGCATTTCCAGAACCCAATCTGAATGTTATTTCAATAGAACGTGCTGTTTCTTACGTTAAAGAGAACAAAACAGAGAAAACTGCCTGATATCAGTTGCAGACTATTAAATAAAACAGGGATATCCTCCATGATAAATAACATGTGGCAGCAACAAATGGCCGCCGTGTGCTTATCGTGAGTGTTGGTACAAACGTGTGCTTAGCTGAGCGCTATTTAAAGGTCAGTAAGATTGAAGTTCCCTTTAACAATGTTCCTAAATTTCCTTTTCTTTTTGTAACGTTTCTGCCTGGCAGTTATCAGGTGTTCAATGTAAAACACAAGGCACTGTTTAGAAATGTGGCAATGTTATGGAATTATTTGACTTTTTTTTCTTATGCAAAGACATGGAAATGCTTCTTTCCAGCCTCAGGAAACAACCAACATGCAAGATAACACACGGAATCAGCAATATTCTTGGGACTGTAAATTTCCCTCAGCCGTAATTGACTCCCTATACTTTATTTAAAGGGAGCCAGCCACAGCCGAGGGAAATTTTCAGGCATTTCTGAATGATCCTGAGGCCAACAGTGAACGATCGTCAGCCTAGGGGGCGCTCAAAAATTCACTACACACACAAATGAAAAAGGGACAATTCCTTTGGATTGTCCCTTTCTTGTTCATGTGTGTACCCACCTTTAGGGTCCCAAAAATGTAGGTCTGCTACTGATCATAATCCTGGAGACAAACCATTAAGCCTCGTACACACGATGTGTGACGTGTGACGCACGATGTCTCTGAACGTTCGTTTTGGCCGATAATCGGCCCATGTATGGGCCCTTATCTGCTGAAATGGCCGGTAATTCGGAGATCAGGCAACGATCCCTGACTGAACGGGCGTTTCAGACGAACAGTTCAGTTTCAGTGCCCATACAAAACGAACGTTCGGACACATCGTGTGCCGCGGGTCGGGACCTGCAATCGCACGTGTGTACGAACCTTTAGAATAGAACAGCTGTCACTCTGGCTGATCAATTGGTACATTGATCCATTTTCTGCAGACAGCTCATTACCTTTATGTGACATATACTGAGCAGGTTGGCACATTGCATGAATGTCAGAATATAAAACCACAGCACTGGTCAACAATACGATAAATTTAATGTTCTTTATGGATTGAATGTCAAATCCATCTAACGTTGACTGGAATCCATTTTTAGGATTTACACATCAGTGAAAAAATTGCACCTGACCTGCTCATTCAGCTCATTGGCTAAACATGTAGATTGTGAAGAAACCAGTACTAAAGGTTCATACACACGTGGGATCGTGGGTCCCGACCCGTGCCGCACAATATGTAAGAACAAACGTTTGTAGGCCTGTGTGTAGGCAATTTATTGGGTGAAACGGACGATCGGTCGGGATCATTGACCGACCAACCTGGTGGATCTCCGAACAAATTACCGTTTCGGACAATAAAGTGCCTACACACGGGCTGATTATCGGCCGAAACGTTCGTTCCTACACATTGTGCATCGCGGGTCGGGACCCGCGATCTCAAGTGTGTACAAACTTTTAGTCAGCATCACAAAGTGTATCTGACTTATCTATGACAGGTCATGCAATTACTCATACTGGAGCCACAACAGAATTCCATGATACCTTGACTAGTCATAGACTTATCCGATATGGTTAGATGGCAAGGCAATGATGCAATCTTTCTGGGCAGGACCGTCTCACATCTTTTGGATAGCATTTCAAGGTCAAACTGGTCATGCATGCTCATTTGTGGCCATGTTCACTGTTGGCTACTGCTGGAAATGTACATGGGCCTTGCATTTCTATAACCTGACTTGCATTGTACTGCTGTATTCCCAGACTGCTGGACTGAAAGCACCATAGTGGGAAACATATAGCTAATTAAGACAAGGGAGTACACATATCTGGCCTTGGGCTAACTCCTTCAGTATCGGCCTACAGTGAACTTGATCATATGTAAACTATTCAATGCTTTCTAGGCACTCACCTACCCAGGTGTCCCTGCACCTCTTCTGTCACATTCTATTCAAAGAAAAGGGTACATAGAAAGTGAGTGTAAATTAGTAAATTAGAAGCTTTTGTATTGTGTACTATCACAACTTAGGCAGCAGGTTAGTGCAAATATTTCTTGGCTGCTTTGCATCATACAATGGGGCTTTGTTTGTATTCTGCTAAATTGTTTACAGAGGCGGTTTCTTCACACCTTATAGTAAGGATTATGTCTTCATAGGAATAGTGCTTAATACAATGCAAATTTGCATACTTTCTATGGGAAGTTTTGCTGCAATGAATGAGGACAGAGTACTTAGAAATGGGATTTACCAAATGAGTTTTCCTTTCATCTTCCCAGGCTGTTTATTGAAACAAAAACAATCTAATGAGGAATCACAATGACACTTTATGGCAGTATTGAGACATTACGATTGTGTTTCCTGTGAAATACACTTTGGAATTCTGGCACATTACATTTATTTTACACTTTACAGAGGAGCCATACATGACATTAATAATCTTTTATAAATAAAATATTTATACACACATACAGTATATATCAGAAGATCTTTTAATTAAAAAAAAAGAATCAACTTTATTGCCTACAATCATCTGGCAGCACCTGGGAATACAAGATACAAGGTTTGGCGTTTACATGTTCATTTTTTTATATTTGCGTGGTCACACTCCATTCACAATCAGCTTTCCCTGGTGCTAAAAGTACACCCAATGTATAGAAAATATTGAATTGTCCAGTGCACACCAGGTTCCTTTCTAATACTCTTTATAAGATGTTATAGAATCAAGGCTTCCCCCAAATAAAGGTAGATGAACAGATGGAATAGCCTTAATCAATGTCTGCTATTATGAGTATAAAGTGTCCCTGATACTATTAATATCTCACAAATGGATTCATAAACTGTAATAAAATAGCATTAAAATAAAATAGGAAAGTATGTAAAACAAACATCAGAGGAGCATATTAGTTACTCTTGTGTATCACTATTTATTGTTCAAACATCACAGAACATTTCAGGGAGCCACCTGCCCCCTTCCAAGGGTAGAGGGCAGACAAGTTCAAAAACCCTTAATTTAATGGGTAGGATTTTTTTTTATTCACAACATTTTAATTGCAAGCTTTTTAATTGCTAATAAATTAGGAAGAAAGCAGCAGCCTAAATTCCTAAAGAAAGTTAGTTTTATGGCATAGCAGAGAGGACATGCAGTATAGTCTTATGCAGGCCAAACACTGAGATATTAGAATCAACATTCGATGTTTGATTTTGAAGTTCCCGTCTGGCCCATTCATTTTGGGATTACATAAATGATTGGGTTAGGTGGCTCTTCATCATGGGAAAAATGCCACAGGAACCTCGGAAGTATGTATTGTATGTGCCAACACAGTTCAGTGGTAAAGTTCTGCTAGTACAGCCCTTAAAGTTACAAAAGTAAAAGTAAAAAAAAAAAAAACAAATTGGGGGTGGGTGGAGGTTTGGGGTTGGGGTTCATTTATATACAGGAAAAAATACATGCATTTTTGCATGTACTCTCATATTATATTTTGCACATTGGAGACATAGGCATCCAGGACCTGCACTGCAATATATCTACACATACAGCGTGGGAGCGTGACTAATGTTTTCATTTACGTTCCATAACTAGACACCTATCAGAACTATACAATAGCCCTGCTTTGGGGTTGAGTTCTCAAGTACATATTAAATATATCATTTATTCTTTACAGAATTTACTCTTTTGCTTAGGCTGCTCATGTAACAAAGACATTTTATTGTATTATTCCAGAGCACATTTTGATTATAAAGAAGAAACGTTGGTATATTGTTTCAATTCATTCTTTTTAATGAGCTGAATAGCTACCAGTTCCTCACACGCAGTAATATCCCATTAGACATACACTTGGCAAGGAGATACATTTGCTTGCTATATCAAATGACAAGTGAGATCCGCCATACTTCCGTCACTACTCTGTAACAGTGGTGGAACCTATTCACAGCCATATGAGCAGGCCAACCGTTACCAAAGTTCTGGATTAAAACATATCATGTGCCAAATATATTGACGTAAAAACAATGACACATGTGGTCACATTGAGGGCCAGTAAACAGTCACAGTAAAATCCCCTCTCCTGCCCGACTACGGCATTAAAGAGATACAATCTGCAAAAAAGTTTTTTTCAATTTCTGCTCCTCTTCTTTGATTCTGCAAAATCGTCCTATTAAATTAAATGATAATGTGCTTGCATATGACTTGTGTTGCTACTTGTAAATCAATTGGTCAAAAAGTGTGACAGGTCACTGACCCACATTTCTCCCTAGTCATTTTCTAGCAATAATACTGTACATTCTGTTGTTTGTCTATAGATAGTTGTATATGACAACACACAGTCCTAAGGAAAGTAACATTTATTTTGCAATTACATAATGTAAATGTGTGTCTCAGCTACTATTATATGGTATTAACAGAATACACCAGTATTTAGAAACCGACTGCCTATTGCCTTTGCTTTCCCATTGTACGTGTTTTACTGAATACAATAAATAGATGCACTGTTAAAAGGGAAAGCAAATTGAGCGTCCCAGTGCTGTAATAAATAACAAAACTTAAGAAATGCTTCTTAACAGAAAAGGGGATCTGGTTGTATAATAGAACGTTTACAGCTGAACATGTTATTAGGGAGCAGTGTAATGTTACACACACTTCTCCATATAGTAATGTGAAAAGCAATCCGACAGAGCTGTATTCTGCTCTGTTTATTAGTTGTGAGGACAATTTACCTTTCAACATTTATTAGTTAGATAATTTTGCAAGCATTCGAGTTGGTCTACTGGATTCTTAAACAGCTGGATTTGTATTGAAATGGAAAGAACAACCAATTTTTAAGAATCTTGCTACATTAAAGGGACACTAAACTGACTAAAATTCTTTTTATGCAGCTTGCGATGGAATCTATTATTCACAGGGAGGAAAAATCGCTTATTCCAACCTCACTGTGAATAATAGAATGCCTGGGTTCTAGGGATAAACTTACCTGCCTGCGCTCACTAGCAGCTTCTTGACAGCAGATGGCGTGATTTCTTAACCAGCTCTTTTGCGCCTTCCTCCTATAATAAAAATAGGAGGAAGATCAGCTGTTGGGAATCCTTGAGTGGAGCAGGGAAGTTAGGTTTAACCCTGGAACCCAGGCGTTCTATTATTCACAGGGAGGTCAGAATAAGTGATCTTACTTCCTTGTGAATAACAGATGCTGCTGCAAGCTTCATAAAAAGACCAGTTTAGTGTCCCTTAAAGTGGATCTAGATAAAAATGCTAATGGCAGGGTTTAAAGCCGTGTACACATGGTACAATTTTGTACCTATCTTTCAGACCAACAGACTACTAATCAATAAGCTGACTGGTTTGGCAGTCAGGAAAAAAATGTGGTGCAGCCAATATTTCTGCGCAAACGATAACACCCATTGAACACCGCACGATCGCCCAATATTTACCAACATGTCCATATCCAATATTTCGACTCAGCCAATTAAAATATTCTGACAGCTGGCCAGTTGTGTGTACCACTCCTTATGGTGCTGTATCCTCCAAACAGGAATTAGTAGAAATGCTGATATGTTGTTGTCATTCTAATTCATTTGACTGTTGACTGGGATGCAGTTTTGGGGTGATTTGTTGTCTTTCAGTGCATAGCGATTCCTAGCAATTCCTAGCAATAAAGACCTTAAAGGACACGTCCAGCTTAAAATAAACTTTTAATATTCTGTAGAGGACCCTCCCAACCCCCATTTTCACAATATTTACAAATTTGAAAGATGCCTGTGAAGGGACTTACCTGACCCGGCCCCTCGCCACTCTTCCTCTGCTCTGCTGTTGACAGCCACTCTACTTCCTGGTTGCGGCTGTAAAGGCGCGACGTGACGTCACACCTAATTGCATTACAGCCACTACAGCTCTCTGCTCTTGTTTTAGCTCGATATGAGCTTGAAACAGGAGCAGGGGGCGGTGCCCAGGCGACGAGGGACCGGGTTAGGTAAGCCCCTTCAGATGCATCTTTGAGATTTCTAGATATTGTGAAAATGGGGGTTGGGGGGGTCCTCTACCAGAATATTAAAAGTTTATTTTAGGCTGAAAATGCCCTTTAAGACCAGCCATAAGGGGGTGCAAAAGGTCTTATTACTTTATTACATCACTTCCGATGGCTGCGTGGGTACGTTTTTTAAAAATACAGCTGCTGCAAAGAAACATTAAAAAAAATCACTCTAACCTGTATTAAATTAGTTCACCAAGTTGTTTGTTTGTATTAAATTAGTTAGCGTGGCTTTAAGACCAGTTCTCAGCATTGCACTGGTTAATGCATTTTAGTAGCCTTGCATACAGTAGATTTGTACATGTTGTTCTGGCTCCTTCTGTAACTTCTTAAAGTAAATAAATCAAGTTTGTCATGCATTGCTCAGGTTAATTATCCGTTCCCTTAAAGGAGAACCAAAGTCCTGATAAAAGAGGCTGTTAGTAAATAAAATGTATTTCCCTAAACTGTAGACCATAAAGCTGTTTGCTCTTTCTCTTTGTAAAGCTTCCTAAGGTTTTATTAAGCTGGGTACACACATTACCAATATAGGGCCAATCCTGTCTGTTCCGGCAGAATCGTTCGTTTATCGGTTAAGTGTGTACACACAAAGATGGTCTCCCTGTACTAAAAGAATAGGGAATCAGCCATGGCTGAGGGAAATGTGCAGCCCTAGAATCTTGCAGATTCTGTCAGTCATCTTTTAAAGCTCTTGCATATGTGTTCCCAGCTTAAGTCTTAAAGTGTTAATGTAAAGCTACCCATACACGGGCAGATGTTCTATCGATCGAGTTTGAGGATCGGAAATACGATCGGAAGAACTGCTTGAAGCCTCCCACCTTGAGGGTCTGATCTTTCCTTATATGTGGACTGAAGATGGGGTTGGTGAAACATTTTCCGCCTGGCCCAATCTTTGCTTTTCCAATAAATGGCTTGACATTCTCGAGCGGCCGATCAGTAAGCTCAATTGGATCGCTCAAAAGGTCGATCCTGTCTATAGGGGTACTTTAGGGTTTCTCTCAAATATTACATATACATTTTCATTTACTTCTGATAAAAGTAGATTTACCCATCTAATCTGTAATTAACCTGATTGTTTCTGTAGCTGAAAAAAATTACATTTTTCCTCAATAAAGGGCTGTATTTATAAGGTTCATCGGTCATGTCCGATAACACGAGGAAGGAACAAGGAGGTGGAAGAAAAGAAATAAAGCATTGTGTAGAGAAGGAGCAGTACAAAGGAACCCAGCAGAAAAGTCACATTAAAGGTCCAAGGAGAAAGTAAAAAAAGGTGAAAATTAGTAGATGGGGTTGATGGAAATTTATCCATCTTGCCCGATCAGTTTTTTTTAGATAGACCGATCAATATCACTGATCGGTCTACCGAAAACCCGAAAAAGTGTCTTCGATAATCAATTGGAATATTGATGCCGTGTATGCCCACCTTAAGTCTCTCTTTTTTGGGTGGTTTATCAGTAGATGAACGGGAAATTTTCAATTCATATGCAATATGTGCAGTGTTTGCAACTGTGGGACTGTCGTTGTTGGATAGCAGTTGTGGTTCCATCCCTGTAGAAAAACAATAGTTCCCTTTCTCCTTGGATTTAAATAGTTTCTCCATTTGGAAACCCCCAGAGCAGTGTGTTTATATTATTCTATATTTAGAATGTATTATTACATCACTCTAGTTGGAGAGCTACAAGAGGAGTTGCCTGTCCCAAGGCATACTCTATGGTGCCAGTGTGAGGAGTTGCTGACTACCACCCTGTTCTTCATGCACTTAAACAAAACAAGGATAAACACATTACTCTCCCTTACTTTGGACTCCCTATTAAATACTTTCTTTAGATTTTCTCACGTAGCAAACATTAAAATGCCTTTGATCTCTTCCTGCCACGTACGTGGCACAGCCATTGGCGCTACTTGACATCTTTTGTTCTCATGTGCTATATATTTGAGAGAGTGATAGATCATTATGTTTATAATCTACATAAATGTCTCTTTTGTTGCCAACAGTCAACTACTGCTTTTTCCTGTTAACATTCTCAAGGAAAAAAAAAATCACATAATGCAGTCTGTAACAAAAATCAAAAGTGGTGTCCTTTGTTTTCTTATCTGGAACCAGAAGCAATTTATCTCTGGAAGTATAAATAATGGAAGATTTGTTAAGGTATCACCATTTAAAATGATACTTTCCATTATTTGTTATGCCCATTTAAATGTTGGTTGTCTGATGATACTGTTTGTTAAAAGAAGGTCTTAGCGCCCATACACCAGTAACTTACCTGCAAAGTTCCTCAAATGGGATTTCTGATCCACAGCTGTAACCTCAAAGGTAAAGTATAACCCAGCCGTGCAACATTGCAGGTAAGAACCACTGGGTATTTAGATGTTAAAGCCAATTGAACATTTGTCAGAACGAACATCTAATCGGCTTTAACATCTAACTAGTGTATGGTCGGCTGCGTATTTACAATAAATCTGGCCATACACTACAAGCTTACCTCTCAATAATCCTGCAACGTTCCAACAACCGCCTTGTCCAATCATTACGAGATCAATATTCTGATCCTAATTATGCTCACAAACAGGACCCAGCTGGGGAACATCGCAGGTAAAACTGCTGCTCCAACACAAAAAAAAATGGAGGACTCCTACCAGCATTTGATGGAAAAGGTGAGTTTATTTCAGCCTAATACATGACACAGCACACACAAGGGGAGAATGTCTGGACCCTGAAGCGTTTCATGACAGCGACCTGTCAATTCATCAGAGGAAATGGGCTCTACTCGACATTACATTTGATTCGGCGTTAATCTGGAACTGAATGTTGAACCGATGTAATGTAAAGGTAATGTATGGCCATACACATGGTACCCAATAACTGTCTCTGGTAAAGGTCCAAATTACAAATTATTGCTGTGAGAATTAATGAATTCTTATTTTTCATAAGTGGTTTTCAGATATTGTTAAAGGGGAACTAAAGGGTTAAATGAACCCAACCCTCATTATCTCAAGGACCCAGGATGGGAACCTAAAATGCTAGATCCTCAACCCTGAGAATGTAACACATTGAGAGATCTCTTACCTAAGGCTGGGTACACATGGAGGGACTATTTGTCGCTACGAGCGAGTGCTCGGCCGGGACAAATGTCCGTTGGTCGCGGCAAATTCGGCACGATCGCACGTGTGTACAAAACTTAAACATGCATAAAGGTGATTAACAGAGAATATTGAGATAAAGTCTATTGTGTTTCAGAATTGGTGGGTAAAGGGCTGGGAAATGGTGCCTTGTTGTGAGCCGAGTGCTTCTTCCTTTTATGGTACTTTAAGCTAAGTACAGATGTTATATAATTGTTGGCCGAGGCAGCTAATGGATGACCACATCAACCGAAAATCTACTGTGTACAGGCATGTACTGACGCCATTAAGGGTGAGGCCACACTGCAACGCACAGGAATCGCGCACAAAATCGTGAGCGTTATCGCACGCGATTGTGTGCGCGATTCTTGCGCGTTTAGCGCTCGCGTTCGCGTTTTGCGCATGCGTTTTCGCCTTTTCACGTTATGGACACGCATGCGTTAACGCACCAAAAATGGTGAACGCATGCGTTACCATAACGCGAACGGACGCGCAATCGCATGCGCAAACGCGAGCGCGAAACGCGTGCGCAAACGCGCGAAAAACGCGCTAGTGTGGCCTAGCCCTAAGTGAACCGTCCTGTTGCATTATTTGACCAATCAATCCTGCTGTTTTTTTGTGTTGCGGGAGTTTCCTGGACTGGTTTCCTCCCTCCTCTCCATTGATGCATAGCAGGCTGCTTGGCCACTGCCAAGCAGACTGTCTATTCAGGAATCTTTAGAAAATTGCCTTTGGAACGATTTTTCAAATACAATTATCTTTACATCTGTACCCTGCACTTAACCACTGACAGTGGTGAACATGCCCTATGTCCCCTGATGTCTTCATTTTCAGATAGTTAACAGTAAAAGAGATAATAGCTCAAAGAATCAAGGACTTCAGTAGCTTTCAGATGATAATCTATTGATTCACTCTACAAGCAATGTAAATTCCAAACATGTTAAACATCATTTACTCTGTCTTAAATGTAAACAACATCTAGCACATATCTGTACCTATGGCTACAGAGAACAAAGCTTTTATCTTCCTGAGTCCAGGTCATTTCTAATCCTGTTTCTCAACAGGAATTTTATCCTTAAATTAAAATCTTACATGTGCACACGAGACGTAAAGGGTTAAGCACCATTGCCCAGGTTTTGTTCTTATTGTGGACATCCCTATTTATAAGGGAAATCACAGAAACCTGCATCTACTACATGCATTGTGATCCAGTATGTTATAAAAACAGATGAATGCCCAATTTTTTAGCTCGCTTCTGTTTGCACTGATACGGTCTGTGAAAGTGCAGGAATAATGGATTCAAATGCACACAAACGCAATGTGATTTTGATTTTCAGTACCTTTAATTCTACTGCTGTCGGATTTGCTTTGGTGACATGTATAGGGGAGATGAAAGAGTAGAAGTAGACCAGGAAGAGGGTGGGTGCATTGGGTTTGTGGTGGGGGAATTGGTTGAGGGGGTGATTTGGGCATGGGTGAAATGGGTGATTTTTTTGAGGGGGGGGTCAGGTGGGTGAATAGGGCACAGGTGAGGCGTGGTGGGTAAATTGTGAAATAGTTGTTAATTTGGTGGGAATTTGTGAAAGGAGAATGCTGCAAAATGGCTGCCTAAAAATACAAAAATAGTGCCCACTGAAGATCTCATTATTAGAGCTCAGCAGGTAGAGTAAAGAAGTAACTAAAGGAATGTCTGAAAAAAACCATTGCCTACACTGTGTACCATTAGGTCACATAAACAAAAACAGTTTTTGAAGTATAATTTGTGAAAAAAACACGTAGCTCACTGAATCCATTGATTGTCTGAGTGCTCTTTTTAAAAAGGAAGAACTGCAGTAACGTAGTTATTTGGGTTGTGATTTGCAGTTTTTTTAGAAAAGTGATAAATATCTCTTCCCAATTTAGCAATCCATATCCCGCACAGAATTGGTTGGTGGGACATGCATGATAAAAGGTGGCCATACATACGAACAATAATGGGTAAATCCCGTTGGGGAATGACGGGCTTTACCTATTATCGTCAGTGTGTATGGTCTGTTCCCGATTGATCAGATTGCCAACGAATGACCTGGGAATGACGGAAAATTACTGTTGGTCGGTATCGGCTCCCTTAACTTTAAGTAAAGGGATTGGCTGACCAATCCCCATACCGTATGGGTATGGGTTGGATCCATGTGTGCTGTTCCCACAACATGTGTGCCGACAGATACCAGTGTGATCTCTCAACACACATGCTGTGGAATTGCATGTGTATGGACACCTTAAGTAGATTTTATGACTGTTTGGGAATTCCAGCCCTTTTGCATTGTCTGAACCATCCTTTTGTTTAAAGCTGGCATTAGCAAATACATTCGAGCAATCTACATCCGTATATGGAAGGACTTTTCAGTTTGCCACCCACAGCACAAAATTTGATAATAATTCTCAAATTGATAACCCTCAAATGTACCATTTGCTATCCCTTGAATGTGGTGTTTCAGTGATAATCCTGGAATGCAGTTATAATCTTTGAATATATCATTAGGTAACCCTCGAATGTATAATTCAGTAGCCCTCAAATTCAGCCATAACCCTGAAATGTAGCTTTTGGTAACCCTCAAATGTAGTGTTCGATTTCGGTAACCCTCGAATATTGAATGCGGAAGCCCGACTATTGACTGATTATGTGGAAAGTTACTGTTGAAACAAGTTTTGGTGATATGTACATGTTCCTCAGACAATTTCCCAGGTCCCAGAACCATTTACAGTAAGTTACCATTGCTATTTTAACTGTATTTAATTACTATTTTCCCCCATTGACTTTAATAGGTTTGTTTTCAAACAATAGAACTTTAGAACTTGTACTGAAGTTCTATAGTTTGGAAACAAATCGAAATTTAGGAAGTTCGGCCACCTCTAGTAGTAATGGCCATTCTGGTACTTTTACTTAAATATGATCAAAGCTGACTGACTTCTCAGTAAACCAAACCCAGTATGTCTGTCTAATCCCATGGCAGGGAAATCAGACGAGTACTTTCTAGAAATTATAGCCAAGAACCTCAAGAACTAAATTAAAAGTCGCCGTTGATCCAACTGGGTACAACAGATATACCATGACCTGGATGAAAGAGAACCTTCACAAGTAGAATATCTGATCATTTCTAAATAAAGAGTTTCATGCAGAGATTCATTTATGACCTTTTTTTTGCTAAACAAATAAATATCTTCCCACTCACAAGCATTTTAGTCTTTTATGTTTTTTTTTTTAATTTAAAGGAACTGTAAACCCATATACATAACATTTGAAGTCTTTGCCCTCCGTTTGTATTATCACCAGGAGGTGAGAACGCTTATTCTCACCTCCCTGTGAATAATATTGCTCAGGGACACCTGGAACTTATCTTCACTCTCCGCCCTCGCACCACTCTCTCTCTAACAACCGCTGTCGCGACCATGCGTGCTCTCTTTGGCACATGCGCGCCAATACAAGAGATAGGGTGCACGATCGGGACAGAACAGCTGTTCTGTGCAGAAGCGGCTGCGAGCGGAGCGGAGCGAAGGTAAGTTCCTGGTCCCCTGAGCAAAATATTATTCACAGGGAGGTGAGAATAAGCGTTCTCACCTCCCAGTGAATAATACAAACGGATGGCAAAGACTTCAAATGTTGAGTTTACAGTTCCTTTAAGCAAATAAAGAATTTAAACTGTTTTTTTTTATTTAGGCAAGTTAACAATTTAAACTGTTAAAATTTCAGAATTACTAATATTCCCTCTGTTAGTTATAACATTTCATGAGATTATTTATGGAGTTATAATTCAATCTGGGTGAGTTGTGGTATAATGGATCCCATTTTAATTTTAATGCTATTTCCTCTAAGCTGCCATACAGAATTGTCAGCTGCCAAACTGCCTGGAATGTTGTTAAAGTGCATGAGGAAACTGCAAAAATCAATTCTCATTTTGATAAAGTCACAGGGAGCTTTGAGCTTGTTATTATGAATGTTTATCTATAAGGATTTTTAAAACTTGCAAAATATTTTTTTGCAGATTGAGCCCAAGGGACTTGACTACTGGTACAAGTTTGCTCCCATAGTACTTCCTTCCTGATCTCTCATGACTTCCTGCTTGTAAGCTTATCGCTACACACACTACTGGCTAAAGAAGTTGGAATGCAGCACAACTCCAAAAATGGAGTTACCTCTTTACCAACATATGTAATTCACATTGCTACCCTTAAAATAGTAATAAAAATGTCTGCACTAAAGGTGTGTGCTCATCCTTAATAGACTTATGAACAAACATGGATGGTAGAATTATCCACAAGTAGGGATGGACTAGAACTCAAACTCGAACTCCAGTTCGAGCCGAACTTTATGAGTTCAGACGAACTAGAACTATTCAAACTAGTTTGGGTTCGAACTAGTTCGATTTTCCGGACTCGCGGGGCTATTTTTGAAAATCCTTGAACATTCGAGAATTCTCAAATGTACGAGGATTTTTGAACATTCGTCAGGCCTCGAACGGCCGCTTCCGAAACCCCCCAAATGGCCAGAGATTCCCGAAAACGGCTGCTCGCAGATTGCCAAATGTCCGACAATCCGGCAGCCGGACGTTCGGGGGTCCGGCAGCTCGAAACCGGGAGCCCCTCCCGGGTCCTTCCAAGGACCATTGCGGCCCTGACCAGGACCCCCCTCCCCGGCACTTATACGTGCCTTTGTGGCCCTTGGAAAGGCCCTTCGGGAGTTAAGGGGTCCCACAGCTCGAACCAGGACCCACCTCCCCAGCACTATCAGGGCCCTTGCGACACTAAGAAGTGCCCTTGTGACCCTGACAAGGACCCTTTGGGGCATAAGGGGTCCCGCAGCTCGAGCCGGGACCCCCCTTCCTGGCCCTTGTAACGGCCCTTGCGGCTCTTAAAAGAGCCCTTGGGCAGTGTCTTCTGTCTTCCATCTGGTGACACCAGCTCTGCTGAGGCCAACAACCCCAAGAAATACCCCTGCGGCAACCAGGGGTACCTCTGGCGCCAGTGGCCACAACGAGGATGATGTTACCGGCTTCTTGATCCAACTTCTTCTTTCTTCTACCATGTACTGCGATTACTTCTGAGCTCCGCGGAGGTTGGCAGCTCTTTATATAGTTTTGCAGAAAACCCTAATCCATTTCTGATTGGTCAATTTTTCAATACTTGGTTTACATGGTTCACATTAACCAATCAGATTTTGTAAAATCTGCGGGACCTCCTGATCTCCCCTTAAGCCCCAAAGGGCCCTTGTTAGGGCCACAAGGGCCCTTCCAAGGGCCACAAAGGCACTTGTATTGCAAATAAAGGGAATGCTGTTTTTTATAATGCTTTTCTTAGTAAGTTATCTTTTGTGATAATGGTCCTGCTGAAGATTGTAAGTTACTTCACTGAACTAAATAGTTTACTGTACAGAAAAGATGCAGATCTCTGATAAACAGAGACAGAGAAGAACAGGAGAATTTTACTATGGCACCAACAGGGGAATGAATTAAAACAAAGGAAACCGTTTCATAAACATTGCAACAATTTGATACAACATAGAGACAAGTAATAAATGGTTCGACAATCATCGAAAGTCAAAATGTCTGTTAATAACTGTGATCTAGAGAACAGTCATTTCCTTTTCTTGTATATTTATCATCATGGGGTCCATGAAAAAAATTGAAAGACCAAGAAAACATAGAATTGGCTACATACAAAATACAGAATGGCTGCCAGCTTTATTTGTTCATTTGACTGCTTATGTGAAAACAGATATATACAATTCTATGTGACTTTGGAGCCAAGTTCTATCACGGTAACTGTGGAACTGTGATTTAGTCTGAGTTTAAATTGTTTGTATATGAAGATTATTTGTTATACACATTATGTGTGCATTATAGGAATACAGTATGTAGAAAGCCTACTCAGGAAAGGCTACACACGAAACAATAATTCAACCTGAGCTATCGGTCACTAGGCCAAAAGCAGATAGCTGGTGTTAAAGTTTGGGGATGGGAAAACCCCATTCGCTATGCACTAAGAGCCGTTATCAGCTCAATGCATTGCCTAGTGTAGACAATAGAGAGCGATACCGGCTCTCGGTACATAGCCCTATTTCTATTTCATGTATATCCCGATATGTGAAAATTATAGACAGACAATCTAAATAAACGAAGAAGTCATTGTGTCTACTGTGCCTGTCTACAGTATACTGTAACAAAGCAGGGAAGTGCAGTGCTGCTTTATTTCCAGTGACTACGTGACAGTACTGGCAGAAAATAAACACATCATTAATGAGGGAAAAGCTGAAACATCTCTCAATTACAAGAAGCTCAATGTCTTGGGTTTTGCAGTCCAGGGACAAGGAAACAGGTGAATGATTAAAGCATTACACTACCTTAGTGAATACTGTATAATGATGGATAATTAACCCATACATTTACCTACAGTAAACATATTCAGAGATGACTTTATAATGTCCCTGGTATGTAATGATCCCTTGTGATGTAATGAAATAGAATATAATTCTCTAAAACATTAAAGGGACACTATACTGAAAAAAATACTTTTCCTTAATCAATAAATAAATATGCATAAGTGGCCCTAAAGGCTCGTGCACACGTGCAATCGCGGGTCCCAACCTGTGACGCATGTTGTGTACGAACGAACATTTCGGCCGGTAATCGGCCCTTGTGTAGGCACTTTATAGGGCAAAACCATCATTCATTCGGGGATCGTTGAACAACGTCTTGGCGGGTCTCCGAATGAACGACTGTTTTGGCCGATAAAGTGCCTACACATGGGCCGCTTATCATCTGGAACGTACGTTTGTACACACCGTGCGACACGGGTGGGGACCCACAATCGCATGTGTGTACGAGCCTTTACTATGAGGTGTGTGTGTTGCTGCATGCTTTCAATCCAGCACATGTTTATCTCAGGAGTAGAGATGGGCGAATTTCCTAAAATTCGGTTCCTTTCTAAAGTTCTATAGTTCAAAAACGATGGACGAACTTCCTAAAGTTTGGTTCATTTCTAAAGTTCTATTGTTCAAAAAATGAACCCATTAATGTTTATGGGGGAGAAAAATGTGGGTAGTTCTAATAAAATACAGATAAAATAGCAATGGTAACTTACTTTAAATGGCTCTGGCACCTGGGAAATGGTCTGGGAACATGTCCATATCACAAAAACTTGGGCAATTGTTGAGCTTCCGCATTCAAGGGTTAACAAATGGAACATTCGAGAGTTATCGCAAATTCGAGGGTTGCTGAACGCAAAATTAGAGGCCTATAGCAAATACCTTGAATTTGTGATAACGCTCGAATGTAGCATTTGGTAACCCTCGAATTTGCAATTACCAATGAATGTAGCATTCAGTAATCCTCGAATTCGATGAAAACACTCAAATGTATCATTTGGTAACCCTCAAATTTGCAATCACCAACAAATGTACAGTTGAGTGACCCTCGAATTCAATGAGAACCCTCAAATATACCGAAGGCCGCTTTCTAGGGTTATGGTGCGCTAAATTTGAGGGTTATCGTTATAAAAATTCGATAATCCTCAAATTTTTGAAAATACATTAACAAGTTTGGAAAACAAGAAAGTTTGTAAAGCTCTAAATTGTTTGAGTTCGTCCAAACTCATAAAGTTCGTCTCGAACTCGGGTTTAAGTTTGAGTTCTTGTCCATCCCTACTCAGGAGCAGTATCCCCCTCCCTCTTTTAACCATTTCCACTTTCATCTAACATGAATTTTTTCCCACAACCCAACTATCAGAACTACACACAGCACACAGCATTCCATCTGTCAAAAGTCTTTCACCATTCCAGCTACAGCAAAACTGCTCACTGAAGAATAGTTTTTGAGAGCAAGGAACTTGATTGACAGCTGAAATATAAGATGTTTTAGATTGGATATTTAAATAGGGGACAGATCAACAAAAAAAATTATACAGTGGTGGTTGGAAAGAATTATAGTTTCCAGTAATGGTCAATTTAAAATAACTTCTATCTTGGTTTAGATGCCCTTCAATGGTTATGGGTTCTTTTAATTGCTATTTAGGTTCAATAAAACCTTGTTTTTGGGTTTCAAACAAACCTGGTTCTGTGTTGGAGCTGTCGGTTTCCAAACTTTAGGAGTTTTCAAGGTTTCATCATAGTTTGGAGATCAAAATTTATAAAATTTCGAGCAAATTCCATTGTTGAATGATATAAAGATTGTGGGCATCGATACATGTTCTCCAGACCATTATATATATATATTTAAACTTGACTTCCCATTGGCTTCTATTGTTTTTTTTGGGGGGAATTTTCAGAACTTCACAAATCCGAAAATCAAAATTCGTAATGAAACTGTGTTTTTTTTTCATCACTAATTATAATTAATAAAGTTTTAGTTGTGCCTTCCTGAAATGACGACTTTATTTGAATATAGCAGTAGCAGGTAGTTTTGTATTCATTTATATTACATTAATAAGTTCCACATTCTGTTACAATTTACCCTGTGACGTGTAAGGTGAAGAAGGAAGAAACGTTGTGTTACTGATGTTTGCAAAAAGAAGGAAAAAGCTGAAGCACTAAAACATTAATTTATGAAATACCTTTTAAAATATCGGTAGTTCGAGTCAAAATATTGCCCAGGGTGTCCCAAGCCTAAAACCAGAGCCACTCTTTGGCCCATTGCCAGCTTTTATTACCAGCTTTGTTGGGCTTGAAACACAAAAAAGGGTTTTACGAGAAAGAGTTTCATTGACAGATACAGTAAAAGAGAAACAAAAGCAATTGTTTTTTATTTTTCTGAAAATCTGGCAAGGATAAACAATGACGTGTTTTGAAAATCATTGACCTTGAGTCTAGTTAATACTGTAATGACTTTGCTTGACTGCCAAATGAAGAAACATTCAGATACAACTGCTAGTGTCACTGGGGTTTGTAATCTTTTCTGGAGTAAAAATGTTTTCCAACCAACCTCTTTTACTCACGTGTGTTATTTTATAGGAAAGGAAGAAATAGGAGATTCTCAAGGAAATAAAGTGAACTGTTGATTTCATGTTTATATTTTGACAAGGTCCACTCTAACCTTGGGCTCTCTGATGTTGCTGAACTCCCACCATTCTCCAGGATATTATTAAAGCTAATAGCATGCTTGGAAGTTTTAGTCTAGCTGATTAAAGAGACAACACATTTTAGTACTTTTTTTATGATGAAGGGAATTAAGAAATTATGAGTGGTATTTATAAAGGATCATTACAAGTAAGAAAATACTTAAAAAGTATGTAGAAAGTCCCTTGGGTCTTACATCCTCTCCAACATAGTCTTAATAAACACTGAATATGACAAATACCCTATAAATAATCAGAGGGTAACATTTCATATTTACTTTCTTTCTGCTCTACTTTCTATTGTAATGACATCCTTAAAGATTAGAAGAAAGAAATTTCATCTTTAGAGATGGGCGAAATTCCTGAAGTTCGGTTAGTTTTAGAACTGCAGTAAAAGTTTAGAAGTTCGAAAACGAACCTATTTAAGTCAATTGGGAGAAATAGTTTAAAAAGTTTGGATTAAATACAGATAAAATAGCAATGGTAACTTGCTGTACATGGCTGTGGCACCTGAAATGGTCTGGGGAACATGTACATATCACCAAAACTTCTTTAAACACTGAGGGTTACTGAAATCGAACACTACATTCAAATGTTACTGAAATCGAACGCTATATTCAAAGGTTACCGAATGATACATTAGAGCGTTACCAAAATCAAAGGCTACGTTCGAGGGTTACTGAAATCGAACCCTACTTTCAATGGTTACCAAAATGGAAGGCTAAATTCGAGGGTTACCGAAATCAAAGGCTAAATTCAAAGTTTACCAAAATTGAAAGCTAAATTCAAGGGTTACCGAAATCGAAGGCTAAATTTGAAGGTTACCGAAATCTAAGGCTGAATTCGAGGGTTACTGAAATCGAACACAACATTCTATGATTACCAAAGTTGAAGGCTACATTCGAGGGTTACCGAAATCGAAGGCTATGTTCGAGGGTCACTGAAATCGAACACTACATTCGAGGGTTAATGAAATCAAAATGCTACATTCAAGGGTTACCGAATTTGAATGCTACATTTTAGAGTTACTGATTCGAAAATTGGATAATCATTATCTAATATAAGTTTGCAGTTCGAAAAATCAAAACTAGTTTGGATTGTTCGGTTTTCAAATGAACTCTTAAAGTTTGACCCAAACTCAGGTTCTGGTTTGAGTATGGGTCAATCACTACTTTAGGTTAGGAATGGTTACTTCACAGTGAGAATGGTGGAGCTGGATACATTTCTAACAGATGAGGTGATGGAAAATTCATTAAATAGCTTAAAAATTGAGCTGGATAAGTTTCTAACATTCAAAATGATTAATGTTAATAAATATAGTTCTTGTTGATCAAGGGATCATTTCTGATTGACATTTGGAGTCAGGAAGGAATTTTCCTCCCTCTATAGTTATTATTTTATTATTATTGTGGATTTATATAGCGCCAACATCTTCTGTAGTGCTTTACAATTACATGTATACATAACATCAGGCTCTGACCCAAAGAGCTTACAATCTAAGCACATTTATTTGACACACACACAACCTATCAGTATGTCTTTATGATTGTGGGGGAATCCAGAGTGCCTGGAGGAAACCCACGCAAGCACGGGGTGAACATACAAACTCCTTGCAGATGTTTCCAAGGGTGGAATCAAACTCAGGACTTCAGCACTGCAAGACATCAGTGCTAACAACTGAGCCACTGTGCTGCCCATAGTTGTTTTTTTTGTCTTCCCCTGTGTCAGCTGTTAGGTAGGACTCATGGGTGGGCTATAAAAGTTGGACTAGATGAATGTATGTCTTAATTTATACTACAAAACTATGTAACTATGTATTTAATACGTACTTCCACATTACCATCAATTACCTCACTTATAACGCAATGAACGTGCACTATATAAAACCTTTGCAATATTTATTATTATTCCAAATTATTATTAAAGTACCCTGATCCAAGGACCTCCCCACAATTATATTGCTGAATCCCATTAACTCTCCTATTTGTTGTTTCTTGTTCACAATTTACATAATTATTGCTTTAACCTAAATAGCATTGTTTTTAGGGTTGAATGTTTATTTTGTTAGAAACTCATGAAAAGATTGTTTATAAAGCTTGTTTACTTGTATGTTTTAAGTCTTTTCCATCTGATTGTATTTTTCTTGCAAATACTGAGACCATGTTATAGTAGACCCACTGTGCTTATATCGGAGCTGGTTTGATCACCGGAGGAGAAACTCTGTTCAACTCATAGATCTCCAAATCAAAACAAAAAAAGCCAAACCTTTACCTGTCAAATACAAAATGTGCATGTGGTAAATGAAGGTCTTGGTGACCTGGCAAAATGTGTATGTGTAACCTAATGATTGATATATCCTTTGTTGGGAAGCCTGCAATTTAATTAATTTCTCTGACAGTAATTACTGAAGGCAATATTTATGAAGGCCACAAAGTGAAACCAGTGAACCGCTTGAGAATGTCAGCTTGCACACCTTGGAATAAACTGTCCGAACTTTAGATGTTCTCCTGGCAGGTCTTCTTGAAACTTTCTGTTATTTAGAAATAAAATGGGCTCCATCTCAGAGTGCCAGAAATGCCCCAACAGACCTTTAAAAATGGTTAAAAACAAGTATTTCTGTAAATGCTACAGCCAATAATTTTAAAAGGAAAAATAAACCTAATGTATGAAATTCATCTTAAAAGAAGAGCTACCCCATGTTCCCCAGAATAGGTCAGTCAACAAAACCATTAGTGGTATGCCACTGCCATGCCCCTGTGATTGATGGGCTTTGTGGAGGCATACAGGATTAACTTTGTGCTTGTGAATTTATTCAAGTTGGCATAATCACCTGACATTTAAATGTTTTAGAACTCAAAGTACTTTATTGATGTGGCACATTATACATTTTTATTTGTGGTTTTACAACTGAGAAAGCATGTTATTGCTTTCATTTCCCCAGCCCACCAAGACACACAGATCCCCCTTACATTATCCTTCCTGCATCACTAAAATGTATTATTTTTATATTATTAAGGACTTTACACTTGCCATACATCTTGCCTTAAAGGGTATCTCCTATGGGAAAAAAAAAATGAGATTTAGTTATATTGAAGAACAGGAGGTAAAGGAGCTGTGTCTTACCTCCCATTCTTCAATAAAACCTGCAGGAGCCAGGAAAGAAGGTAAGATACTTACCCAATACAATAACTAAGTCTGAGTTTGAAGCCCCATAAAAAACTGCATATGGTTGGGGAGGGACGTGCATATGTGTTCTCTAGGCTAAACCTATATACATGCACTTTTGTATATAGTTCCTGAACTATATACATTGTATATGTTTGTATTTATCCTGCTTGTTTTCATTTAATGCTAATGAATAAACTGAATGACTAATGATTTTCCATAAGTTTTCTGGATAATATTGGGATTGTCCATTTAAAGGAACTGCACACTGAAAAAATGGCCTTATTTCAATCTATAAATAAATACATGTTTGCAGAACATACTCTGATGTGTTTGTGTTGCTGCATGACTTCAATCTAGTACTTGTTTTGCTCAAACTCAGCCCTTCAGTTCTCCATCCCCCTGCCAGACTATCTGACTCTCTGTGAGGGCAAGCATGCTTAGTAATCTCTATGAGGCCTCATTGGATATGTGAATTTCCCACAATGCAGTTCACATCCCAACTGTCATCATTCCAGCTACAGCAAAACTATACAAAACAGAGAAGTTTATGATACTAAGGAACTTGACTGACAACTGAAATGTAAATGTTTCAGATTGGGGCAAAAAATTGTACAGTGATAGTTGGAAAGAATTACAATTTCCAGTAATGAACAATCTAAAAAATATATATTTTATATACATATGCTTTAAGTTTGATGCATGTACCCTTGGAGATACATCTCACAATGCTGCTTTGTAAACAACTGAGATACAATCAAAAGACTACGAATACGATGTGAATGAACGCTGAAACGGCTGCTCATTCGAAGATTCGCCTGGCCGGGTTGGGCAACGATCCCCGACAAAATGGCCATTTCGCCCGATAAAATGTCCATACATGGCATGATTATCGGGGCGAAACTGCCATTCATACACATCATGCGCGGGTGTACGAACTGTAACAAGCATCCGCACTAGGGATTTTATTGATGAGAGTACCTAGTTCATTATACACCTTAAGCTCAAGATATCCCTTCATTGCCACAAGCCAAGCCCCAAAGGTTAGGACAAGTGAAAGGTTACAGATGAAAGGATTAAGAAAGTGGTAATTTATAAACTTCCTAACATGGGGCAGCAGCCAGTTGTTTGCATTTGTCCTTCTTGAAGTTTAACACAAAAGAACTTTTTATTGATGTCTGCGCTTCTTTTAAAGCACCAAGAGCCTCTCTGACCCTGTAGACCTGAGATTAAAGATGTTGTTAATCAATACGATTTCTATGGACCTTATGATTTCCTTAATAAGAAATTGTCTTTCTCCCTAGTTCTCTATTTCCTGAGGATTAAAACTGAGAAACTGACTAATTATACATTATGAAAATACTGTATAATTAGACTTTGTATATTTACACAATTGTGTTATACTCATTGAAAAAATATAAAAAATAAAACACCTGGTTATGATTGAACCAATCATAACCAATCAGACACACACACACACATTCCCAATCATGCAGCTTACACCTATTTGTAAGTATAATAACTTGTGACTTATTTGACTTATTGGCCAATTATTCCCATTGAAGCTGCATTACAGACATAGGGGCATATTTATAAAAGAGCGAAAAGTAGCGAAATGTTTTCGCATTCGCTTTTCGCATGGGTTTTCGCCAAAAAGACAGTTAACGCTATTTATAAAGGTAGCGTTAACGAATGGCGAAACCGTTTCCACGAGCTATCGCTAAACCCTTTTCGCCTAACTTCGCAATGTTAATTTTAGCGAAAAAGGAGCAAAAAGGCATAACGCGATTTATAAAAGAGCGAAAGGTGGTTTTTGCGTTAAAAAGAGCGAAAGATTAGCGCGACCCTGAAGGTGGTGAAAAGTCATTGTTTGAGCGAAAAGGCATTCTAATGGGTAATATGCCTTGAAAAAGCGAACGCGCATTAGAAGGGCGATCGCGCATTAGAGTGTAATATGCCTTGGAAAAGCGACATTAGAAAGGCGAACGCGCATTAGAATGTAATATGCCTTGGAAAAGCGACATTAGAAAGGCGATCACGCATTAGAATATAATATGCATTGGAAAAGCGAACGCGCATTAGAAAGGCGAACGCACATTAGAAAGGCGAACGCGCATTAGAAAGGCGAACGCACATTAGAAAGGCGAACGCACATTATAATGGAATATGCCTTGGAAAAGCGAACGCGCATTAGAAAGGCGAATGTGCAGTGCAAAAGAAAATTGTATTCCAAATGAGAAATTCTAAGAAGATTGACTAAATAAGACATGGCTGACTTCTTGGTAAATGTGAGGTGGCCATTTTGAACTTGACATCATTTTCTAGTGGGCTTTTCTGGTTTCGAATGGTTTTCACAATGCAGTCTTCTTAGATGCGTTAAGTTTTCGCTGCGATACTTTTCGCTCTTTATCGCGCCCGTTCGCCTTTTTCAGCCGCGAAGTGTGTTTTTTTTGCTTTTTTATAAATAAGGCGAAACGAAGCCCCAAATGGCGCTATTTTCGCTGCGATGTGCTGCGCTAATTATTTGGCGAAAAAGACAATCCTTTATAAATATGCCCCATACAGTATCTAGTTGTTACAGGTAGGATAAATAGATAATAAGATTCAGATGTTCTACATACATATCTTCTATTGTATAGTTTTTATGTAACATTGACCTTATCTACAGTGCTGCTTTTGTTTGTTTGATCGTTTCTTTAATTTAGATGGCTGGCCACTCAGACTCTTCTCATTCCTGAAAGGTGTTGAGTAAGCCCAATACATAACATGTAATTATCCCTTTAGCATTCCCAGGCAGACAGGTATTGGTTTCACTGGAGCTTTGCATAGCCAGGCTGGATATAGCTGGACATTCCTCTGCCTTCTTAAGAACTGTGCATGTTAACTGGGATCAGATAGAAATGTTCAAACCAGAACCAAAATTACCAATTTCCAACAAAAGATTTTGTGAGAAAACATGTTTTTAAAGACACATGGGGAGATTACCTGATGAGCCCGCATATCCTGATAATCTGCCTGTAAATATATAACTTTTAGCCACTTAAATGAAATGATTAGCGTCACCAAATTCAAATTCAATCAACCAACCTTTTTGAACCTTGGAAGTCTACACAAAAAGGACGTATTAATAAAGGATCTGTATTGATAGTATTAATAAAGGATCGGTATTGATAGTATTAATAAAGGATCAGTATTGATAGTATTAATAAAGGATCTGTATTTATAGTATTAATAAAAAAATCGGTATTGATATTATTAATAAAGGATCGGTATTGATAGAATTAATAAATGATCAGTGTTGATAGTATTAATAAAGGATCTGTATTGATAGTATTACTAAAGGATCTGTATTGATGGAATTACTAAAGGATCCGTATTGATGGTATTACTAAAGGATCCGTATTGATAGTATTAATAAAGGATCCGTATTGATGGTATTACTAAAGGATCCGTATTGATAGTATTTATAAAGGATCCATATTGATAGTATTAATAAAGGATCCATATTGATAGTATTACTAAAGGATCTATATTGATAGTATTTATAAAGGATCCGTATTGATAGTATTTTTAAAGGATCCGTATTGATATTATTAATAAAGGATTCGTATTGATAGTATTAATAAAGTATCCGTATTGATAATATTGCTAAAGGATCCGTATTGATGGTATTACTAAAGGATCCGTATTGATGGTATTACTAAAGGATCCGTATTGATGGTATTACTAAAGGATCCGTATTGATGGTATTACTAAAGGATCCGTATTGATGATATTACTAAAGGATCCGTATTGATGGTATTACTAAAGGATCCGTATTGATAGTATTAATAAAGGATCCATATTGATAGTATTACTAAAGGATCCATATTGATAGTATTACTAAAGGATCCATATTGATAGTATTTATAAAGGATCCGTATTGATAATATTAATAAAGGATCCGTATTGATAGTATTACTAAAGGATCCGTATTGATAGTATTAATAAAGGATCCATATTGATAGTATGTATAAAGGATCCATATTGATAGTATTATTAAAGGATCCGTATTGATAGTATTTATAAAGGATCCATATTGATAGTATTAATAAAGGATTTGTATTGATAGTATTACTAAAGGATCCGTAATGATAGTATGTATAAAGGATCCATATTGATAGTATGTATAAAGGATCCATATTGATAGTATTTATAAAGGATCCGTATTGATAGTATTAATAAAGGATCTGTATTGATAGCATTAATAAAGGATCTGTATTGATAGTAATACTAAAGGATCCATATTGATAGTATTAATAAAGGATCTGTATTGATAGTATTACTAAAGGATCCGTATTGATAGTATTACTAAAGGATCCGTATTGATAGTGATCCTTTAGCACGGTTAAAAAACACCACTAATAGTGCTTTTATTTTTGACCGTGGTGTCAATTTTCATTTTAGCGACTTTCGAAAATACCAATACTGCCTTGTATGCAAATGCGATAAAGGATCATTGTCAGTAATTACCAATGGCTCCTTCATAAATATCATCCAAACTGTGTTAGTGTACACACCAATTAAATGAGTAGAAAGTAGACATAATGTAAAGTAACTACATAGACTTTATTTTCATAGCTGTAGCCCATTCAGATTAAAACATTTTGGTTTGAGAACCATACTAAGGTTGGCTTTAAAACACAGGAAAAGGTTACTAGAAATGTAGGTTAATTAGAATGCATACACTTATTTCAACATGGTCAACCATTGTGAAGAATATTTTGTGAAGAATATCGCCCAAAATTACCTACACAATTGATTGCTTCTTGACCAGTTCTCTTCATAAATCTTGGGTTATCCTACAATCTTCAATGAACCCCCAAGTTTTGCTCATTAGGGATAAACAAATCTGGCGAGTTTCGCTCTGATTGAAATCTTGAAAATATGACTGGAACCCAGTCATAATTTTCCAATCACAAATTTTTAATATTTGATCGGAATATCAAATTTTCGAACACAATCCAATTTTTTAATTTTAGATTTTGTTATTGTAGATTTTTTTAATGGTTTTAAGAAACTGTCAGTTCCAAATCAAAATGAGACTGGGACTCTATGACTTGGGTCAAAATAGCAGCATGGGCACTTTAATTCCTGGCCAACAGAAGACTGTTTGGTTTTGTGATTGGTAGGTCAGTAGACAGGAATATCAGGCTGAAGACTACCTGTGTGTACACAGCCTTACAGATCTTTCCAGTAGTTTTAGTCAAACATTTTGACTCGCGTAGAAAAGTAAATTAATCCTTGTCAGGTCAAGAAAACACAAACTGGTTTCTCCTTTTTTTTTTAATATAAGCTTTGTTCCCCTTCCACATTAGTGGCTCATGGTCAGTTGTAACTATACTGTATAGGAATAACAACACTATTCACAAGGGTTCTGTTTGCTTTCCGTATTGACTTGAGATGCTGCATCATGCTAATGTCAATTTCAATGTGTCTATTTCTAGTCTTCTGACAAGGAATCAGATTCAACAACATCCAAAATATTAATGCAAAAACTAGTTATATAAAATCTATTCCACTAAGGGATAAGTCACATCTCAGTATTTTTCAAGATTCATATTTCATTGAATTTTAATAGTCTGGTTTTGGCTTAATGGCTGAAACATGGTGCAGCCAATCAGAATCTTCTGATTTAATTTCACCATTGGCTTGAAATCTGACGAAGATACTGCAGACACTGAGGAGATCATCAAACTGCTCTGATCAGCTTCTGCCTTATTGGTTGCCTGATATTGTCGGTCCATCAGGAGGCCAAGCACACGTTGACTTTTTGATTGACTCGATCAAATTCATTGGAAAAAATGACTTATGTATGCCTACCTTAATCCTTCTTGTCATTACTAAACTTTATTTTCAATCAGAAATGCAAATTTGGCTAATATTAAACTATTGTGAAGGAAAGTTTTCTAGGATTATATACTTAACTACACTCTCAAGTGTAGTTAACATGCTCTACAGCTATTTCAATATCCATCACAAGTTCCATATGTCCTGCCTACAGTAAGGTTTATCTATAAACCCTGGGGATATACCTGGGGATGCATTGGACCAACATGCTCTACAGCTATTTCAATAGCCATCACAAGTTCTATATGTCCTGTCTACAGTAAGGTATATCTATAAACCCTGGGGATAAACCTTGATCGAGAAATACACAGCCTTACAGGTCTTTCCAGTAGTTTTAGTCAAACATTTTGACTCACGTAGAAAAGTAAATCAATCCTGGTTTCTCTGTTTTCTATAGTTGTAGCCAAGTTACTGACGTAACATAAGCTTTGTTCTCCTTCTTGGCAATGTAGGTTTTCTGATGATAACATTAGTGGTTCATGGTCAGGTGTAACTATACTGTATAGGAATAACAACACTATCCACAAGGGTTCTGTTTGCTTTCAGTATTATATACCTTGATCAATAAAAACAGATAGGAGCCTAACAGGAGCATCACTGGAGCTTCCACTGTAAATATGAATTTCTGCAATGATTATTTTATTGTACACACAATGCTTAGTTGGGAAATTTAGATATAATTTATCATTTCCATATACCATGACATTTTTGTGTCATTGCTTTTATATTTAGGGTTTTTATGGGGAATATCTGTTATCTACAGGATGTTTTTTATGTAATAAGTTAAAAAAAATTTACAGAGCAGATTGTTTCTAAAAGTTAGGCTGGGCCCAATCGACCGATTCTTCCGTGTATCAGTCGGTTGGGCAGAGAAATTTGTGCTGCTTTTGTCCGCAGCCAAGACCGATGTGACTCGCCTGTTCGTCCGGATCAGCCAAACAGGCAATTGGATGTTCTGTAAATCATGGCCGATCGTGCAGTTTCCTATAGGACTGCACAATCCATTGCGCGAATTCTCGGCCGCAGCCACTATTGCCGCAACAGACAGACATTTGTCCCGGCGGGCCAAAATATCTATTTGTGTGTACCCAGCCGTACTGGCCCTTTAAATTGTCTTTGTCTGTATAAATAATGGTTCATGTCTCACTGTCTCCTAATGAGTTCATAGCATAATGTAATTGTTTGAAAGTGAATGCGACTCCACTTAAAGGCACGGGATGGTGCAGCATGATCTTTCCTAAGATTTCTTCCATCAGTTATTATATTCTAAGCCGTTTGAATAGGTCCCAGTGAGACCTGTGAGAATGTCATCAGATGAGAGTTTGGGGTTGGGGGGAAGAATTCCTAAAAAAAAAGAAGTCATAAAGTCTGGAGCCATAGTCCGATTTCCTTTGCAAGGTGAGGTGTGGCCGTGCTGCTTGTGGGACTGCTTAGAAGGGACACACACCCTCCCCCTGGACTGGAGAACCTAACATTGGCTGCAATCCAAGAAGCCAGACGCCAGGCTCCGGACTCTCAGCACTGGGAGAGGCTGCTCAGCCTGGTTACACAATGGTATTATCTCAGGCCAACCACCGCTGCAGAAACTCTCAGCGCTTCCTGTCCTCATGGTAGCTGAACAAACTGTCCACTTTCCAGTCAGTATCTGACATACTCGCCAGCACTGGGTCGCCAGACCCCCCTCTACAAATGTCTAAAACACCCTGCTTGGGAACTGCAGACATCATGTGTAACCAGCTATTGTCCTGTATTCCCCAAGGCCACACACAGAAAGAGCCTCCAAAGAAAAGTGTTAAACTACAATAATAACAAAATATAATAATAACACATGTTACTTGCCCAGAATGCCCTGCAAGGTCATCAACTGCCCTTAAAGTAAACCTGCCTTCAAAGGAGAGTTGGTTTTGTTTGTTTGCATAGCATTAGGAAATGTTACATAGAACTTACATTCTTACACCCATGAAATGGAGCTCGGCCAAAATAATATATATTCATATAAAGAATTCCATGTAGAAAAAAAAATACAATAAGCAATAACATGTATGTAAATGTTTATGTAGCGCCACTTGGGGACGCAGCACTGTACAAGGGGGACAAAAAATGTAAATACATAAATAAGTATGAGTGCACAAGTATTTGAACCATGTAACATGAAGGAAAAGGTCCCTGCCCTTTAGAGCTTAAAGGGGAAGTTCAGTGCAAATATATGATTTTCAGAAAAAAGAGCATAATTTTTCCATCCCAATGACCTTAAAGGACAACTCCGCCCTCATAAGAACTTCTTTTAAGAAGAATGTCCTCTTTAAAATATGTTGATATATCATACTTTGTCCTATGAATTCATTACTGTATGCCTGCTATGATTCTGGATGCCTCATGGAAACTGAGCAATTTAGAAACCTGTACTGAGCCTGGGCATGCTCAGAAGAGGCAGACAGGGGATTAACATTCAGTCATTACCTGTGATGTCAACTGTAAATCCATAACTGACCGTTACTAACTGGAAAAACCAGGAAGCAGAAAATAAGAGACGTTTCGGCTGTTATCTATTGGCCTTTATCAAGCTTGATAAAGGCCAATAGATAACGGCCGAAACGTGGCTTATTTTTGCACTGAGCACAATGCTTGCTAAAAAAGCACTTTAAATAAAGCACTTATTGAAGAACCTGAGTAGCGCTGATACATGTTGAATATCATTTATATATATATATATATCAACTAGAAAGTTACTACATGGAATATGAAGAAAAGTTCTCCATCCCCAATTGGGGAAGGATAAAGGGATAACTGGGCAAGTAGTCCATGGGCATTAAGTTCATTTATAGAATTAACAATATCATTATCTATTACAATTATAACCAATCTATTTATTTCTTCCTTTTTTGTTTCTGTTTCTCAAATCTATCTATCTATCTATCTATCTATCTATCTATATATATATCTATTATCTATCATCTATCTCTTTATCTATCTATCTATCTATCTATCTATCTATATATATATCTATTATCTATCATCTATCTCTTTATCTATCTATCTATCTATCTATCTATCTATCTATCTATCTATCTATCTATCTGTCTGCCTGTCTATCTAATCTCTGAATATAATTAACAATCTATTTCTTTCCTTCTTTCTTTTTTTGTTTATTTTTTTATTCTGTTTCTTAATTATCTATCACAATATCATTAACAATCTATTTCTTTCTTTAATTTTTTGTTTCTGTTTCTCAAATATCTATCTATCTATCTATCTATCAATTATCTATAATCTATCTATCTATCTATCTATCTATCTATCTATCTATCTATCTATCTATCTATCTATCATCTATCTATCTATCTATCTATCTATCTATCTATCAATTATCTATATCTATCTATCTATCTATATCTATCTATCTATCTATCTATCTATCTCTATCTATCTATCTATCTATCTATCTATCTATCTATCTATCTATCTATCTATCTATCTATCTATCTCTATCTATCTATCTATCTATCTATCTATCTATCTATCTATCTATCTATCTATCCAATCTATGAATGTAATTAACAATCTATTTCTTTCCCTCTTTCTTTTTTTGTTTATTTCTTTATTCTATTTCACAATTATCTATCTCAATATAATTAACAATCTATTTCTTTCTTTTATGTTACTTTTTTGTTTCTGTTCTTAAATCTCTCTCTCTCTCTCTCTCTCTCTCTCTCTCTCTCTCTATCTATCAATCTATCAATCTAGCTATCCCCATTAGACCATATCTAGGTTATCCCTATAGAATCCTGTTGTACCCTGTGTTCTCTCTGGTAAAGGAACACAAGGCCCAGTGTGGTGAGATTAGAGGGAAAGGCTGCAGGTCCCAGGATCAGGGGGGTTTCAGTACCCAGGATAGTGTCTGTACTGGACCCTTCACACTGAGGTTTCGGTTGACACATCTCCCTTTGTCTGTATGTTGATTGGAAGCTGCTGCCATTAACAGCCCCTCAATAGCAAACCACAAACTGTTGATTTTGAACTTGACAGTGTCAGGAAGAAGAAAGGGAATTTAAATGGAGTTAGTGTTGTAGGGACATTAATCTCCTAATAACTATGCTAATGAATGAAGATTTGTGCTTTATTTTGTCAGACACATTCACACCTTCCTCTCTAAAGCGGGTAGACACAGTACAGATTTCTGAAAGATGACAGACAGGATCTTCAAGACCCTGTCTGCCATCTTTCAAAGATCTGCATACACACAGTCCCGAGCGTTCTCCCTATGAACATCATGGGGAGAACGCTCGGGATTGTGTGTTTCCATCGACCTCGCTAGACTCCTCTATAGGGAGTCTAGCGCGTCCGATGGAAATTTTCGGTCATTCCAGATACAATCGTTCGGAAACGAAGGTACACACAGTACCGATAAAGCCCCGATACCGTCGGATCAGATGGTATCGGGGCTTTATTGTTACAGTGTGTACCCAGCTTAAGGAATGGAGACCCCAGATAATGCCAGACAAACAAGTCAGAACATGAACTGTAATGGGAAATCAGGGTCTTGGTTTCGAGAGACCATTAACCAGACACTGGCAGGATGCAGCCCTCTTATGGAATCTCAAATAACGGACAATTTTATTTGAGAGCCTCTTCCTTACATTGCTTATTACTTATTAATACAATATGCTAAATCTAATTAGAAGCAGTTATGGGCAGTTTGTACCGCTAAGAAACCTGGGTTCTTTTGACACATTATAGCATATATGCCAATACAAGTACAATTACAGTTTCATTGCTCAAAACAAATCTGATCTTAAGCTGGCTACACACGATGAGATATTTCGGTCCGATCGACCGATAGTTCAGTGTATCGGTCGATTGGACCAAAATTATTGCATCCGAATGCGGCCATGTCCGACCGATCGTTCGTCCGAATCGGTCGAAAGGAAGATCGGACATGGTAGAAAACCTTGTCTGATCGTGCGGTCCTCTATGGACCGCACGATCGGTCGCGGTAACTGTTGGAGGCAGCAAACCGACAGTCCTTCCTCCTGGCCAACAGTATCGAACGGTCGGTCAGGAGAAAAATCGCTAGGTGTGTACCTATCTTAAATCTATAAGCTGCTGGTCCAACTCCAATCTGCTGCTTCTGGCAAGCAGAGAGCCAGGAGCAGACAGCCGAGGGAACAAAGGAGTGTAAGTAGGTTTCTGGGGCTTGTTTTACAAAACAAAGTTGGCGATTGGGGGTGGGCTACACTATGTAAAAAGTTTTTTTTCCGGGATTAAGATACCCTTTAATAGCATAAAAATATAATGCTTTCTAGACTTCCATTGTAAGAAGCACAATTCTGCCATATAAAATGATCATAAAATTCATTATGATCAGGTCATGAAAGGTCAGAATGAAAAACTGATTCCGTGTCTATAATATCTCATTAAATTATGTTAAATTTACACTCAAAGGACTAAAGCTGGGTACCAGGGGTGTCTCTAGGGTTTTTGCCACCCGAGCCAAACTTTTGAATGCCTCTCCTATGTACTACTAGACGCCATGAAGTGCACCAGTGCAACCAGGGTAAGCTGTGCATGGCTTCCCGGAATGGGCGTGGTTAAACATTTGCAATGAGATTCAATAAAAGTTCTTATCATTAAAAATGTTGCTAATTTAGCCCCAACAAATCAGATGGTAGCTTTCAAATGTTAAATAATATCTGAGGTATTTATACGGTTCCTCAAAATGTAGAATAAAAGTTTTTTTTCCAAAATATTTTTAAGCCTGCCACCACGTCAAGGTAGATTCTTTCAGCAGGGCCCTAACTAACCTAACCAAGTTGCCCTCATACCCAGCTCACACAGATAGGTACATAAAACATGCCCTAATGCCCAGATTGCACAAACTTGTACATATACCATGCCCTAATGCCCAGATTACACAGACTGGAACATATAACATGCCCTAATGCCCAGATTACACAGACTGGTACATATAACATGCCCTTATGCCCAGATTACACAGACTGGTACTTATAACATGCCCCAATGCTTATAATAATGCTAATAATCACCCAAACTATGTTGAAAATAAGATGTGCCCAGCTCTGCATACACAGATAATTACCCCACTTAACCTATGATGAGCAGTGTAGGGCCTGCAAGAAGGCGTCATTTAGTGCAGAGCTAAAAGGGAAAAATTGCGGGTCTGCGCGTGTGCACACGCTCACGCACCCGTGATTTTTTTAAGTGAGGTCTGCCTGCCACCTCTGATATTTAGCAGGGGTGCTGCCCTGAGCATTTTGCTCATATTGCCTCATTAGAGAGACACCTATGCTGGGTACACATAGTACAATAAGATTCTGTCTGTCATTTATCAGTAATGTGTGTACCGAGCTTAAATAAAACAACATACAGTTTGTAATGGTATTGTTTAAATGTAATCTAGTTTGACTTGTTTGGGGTAAAACGTAAGCTGGTTTTGTACACTGTATACAAACAATTTGTTGTGCCCTTTGTAAAGATATGTGCATTTTTATGTTTGTAAAAGACAGCAGGTATAGCGCTGAGAACGTAATGAATAATAGAGACATCATACAGATATAAAGCTACATACAGGATTTCAACTTAGACGGCAAGGTCATGTCACTTTAAATAGATGTAAAAATAGCTCCTATTGTCAGACTACAGTTCCTGAATATCTGTGACCTGCAGTATATGCATTGTCAGTAACTTTATTGGCTCAGAGAGGGGTGTAAAAAATCAACCATTTGCTTGGGTCATGTGAAAGTTCAACATGGACTATATCTTATGATTAAGCTTTGGTCTGGCTCTATCTATAAGATAAAAGGAAGAATCTGATTTTACACTAAACTGACCAGTTCATAGGCAGCAAATTCCCGCCACCCCTACTAACACTCCCAAACAATGCTTTTCTTCAATATTTTTATCAACACTTTTCAAAAAATGTTCATAATCTACATCTCATAATCTACATCTAAGTTCTCAGAGTGCAAGCATATACTTTCATTTGACAGGTTACAGGATGAGGAAGTTCAATAAATACTAATGGTGATATGCAGTAAGAGATCACATGTAAAGCCACTTGCTCCATTTGTAGTTATGTATACGAGAGTCATTACAGTTACAGTTATAATAAAAAGCTAACCAACTGCTTATCACAAAATAGATTTCAGTCTTTAAAGAAACATTAAACTGGGTTTAGATTTGTACCAGCAACATCTGATTCTTTGGTACTTAGTGAGTACTTCCCGTTATTGCTTTTAAAATAAGCTGGTAAGGGCAAATGTTTGGTGCCTGTTAGCAGCTTGCAGCAGCCATGCTAGACAGTCCCTCAAATCTGTTTTAGGCATTATTTCGTTTGTTACCTTAACAAACCCACTTTATTGTACTTTTACATGTTTAAATCACATTGTGGATATTCCATGTAAGCGTCCCTTCTAGAACTGGTACCTCTCTGTAATGTAATGGAAAGTGAGAAGTGCATTGTGGAAACTGCCATGAAAAGGAAACTAATAGAAATTAGTAACGTTTCATTGCTAAACTGGTTTTGCATTAAAACAAACGGCTTTGGCTGTAAATTTTTTTTACTTAAAACAGATTTTAAGGCAAACGTTTCTGGTTTCTAAGTATAATATCTGCACCTTAAATGCTGATACATGCTGGCAGAATGAAACCCTGTTGGTTCATCCATCTCTATTATCAAGTACTTTAGTTAGCGTGAGAGTTTAGAGTAGCTGCACTGTATAATATAGTCCTTCATAGATAGATTTCCTGCAGGCCTCACAGAATGAGCTTAGTTTAGTCAGGAGAAAAGCAGAGCCTTTGGCAGGTGTAAATGTATTAGAGGCAGAGCAGGTTTATGGAAAAGGCAACTTGGGCAGCTGCATAGAGACAAATAAATATAAGGGTGCCCCTCTTCAGTACAACAGCCTATACAAAACAATAACAAGGGGGCACCAATTGTCAGACCTGTCCGGGGCCCAATCTGATCTTAAAGGAATTGTACAGTGAAAAAAAAACGTTGCCTCATTTCAATCTATAAATAATTGTGAGCAGCACTTATTTTATGTTGCAATATTACTTAAATCCAGTAATTGTTTTGCTCAAAATCAGTCCCCCTGCCAGACTATCTGACTCTCTGACCCTCTCTGAGGGCAAACATACTAAGTAATCTCTATAAGGCAGCATTGGGAGAGGGAATTTCCCACCATGCAGTTCACCTACCAACTGTCACTATTCCAGCTACAGCAAATCTATACATAACAGATCAGTTTATGATACCAAGTTTACCTGTATATCTAAAGAAATAGGGGACAGATCAACATCAAAATGGTACAGAGATAGTTGGAAAGAATTTAGTTTCCAGTAATTGGTAATTAAAAAAAAAATTCCCGGTGTACATATCCTTTAATCCCTCTCTGATTAAAGACATGAGTCTAAATAACCAATCTGACTTAGTATAAGTAGTGGTCCGGGTGTGCAAGACTCTGGACCCGTCGCCTTATCAATCTTTGCACAGAATTGTTCATACACTTATCCACATATCCCCAGGTAAACTATTACCCGTAATCCCAGGTGACCCCAGTGCCGGATGCCCCAGGGCCGTCGCCAAAGCCAATAGTCTACAGTACAATTCAGATGCGGAGCCCCACATCAACCGGATACACAAGGAAGGGAAGACCGGACTGTATATGGTGAAAAAACAGCTTTATTCCATCTCGCCTGATGCGTTTCGGACCATGCCTATGATTAATGACCGCATAGTAAGAAACGCGTCAGGCGAGATACAGTCCGGTCTTCTTTTCTTTGTGTATCCGGTTGATGCGGGCTCCGCATCTGAATTCTCTCTGATTAGAGGCCTCAGTTGGGGACTTTATAAAGATGGATCCACAAATAATTACTGATTGGGTAATAGATTATAATTTTCTCTTCTTTCAATGAGTTACAATAACTGTACACGTATATAGATAGCTTGTTGTCTGTCTATTACGTCCATAACATGGTTCTCTTAAACAGCACCCAACAGCAACCAAACAGGCAATCAAACTGGAAAGAATGCAGCCCATACACTTTGCAACTCACTATCCTCTTGGGCTGATCATTTTGCAATTGATTTTACATTTTCCACAATCAATTGTTTACATAAGTTATCCCAAAGCACCATAATGTATACGTTAAACTGAAGTAGTTTACTCTTGCTTGCCACAGAGCTTTGGAGGTAATGCCATCTCAGACAGACAGGGTTGGGAAACAGATGCCGCTGGGTGGGAAGGTGATGCCAACCGCAGAAAGACAGAGTTTAGAATCAGATGTAGATAATCCTATTGCTATTGCCTCTGGGGGTTTATTTTACGATTTAGTTGCCAATGGATTTGTCTTTTTTCTGTTTTACTTTGAGGGACATTTTATCTTCACAGGCAGCTGTAACTAAAAGGTTAATAACAAAGTATTAGCTTCTTGACACTGGGTTAGAGTAGTTTCCTTTCCCAGATCAGTAATACTGCAGGCTACAAGTCTACTGGGAAATTCTAGCTACTGTAGGATCCTGGTCTTCAGGACTGAAGGAAACACATTTAACTGGTCCTTTGTGCTGTGGTTGGTCTGTTGTAAAATCACATTTGCTGTGAACACAAATATGTGCTAAATATAGAGACAAACATTGTACATGACAGATAATCCATTCCAAGTATTATAGTGAACTACTGTCCTAATAAATAAATGACAAGGGGTCTTATGCAAGAAGAGGTGAAACATTTTGACCATGCTGGGTACACATGGGCAGATCTTTTGACCCATCAATTTTGCGCAAGTGATTGTACTGTCCAATGAGGGATGCACAATCTAATGAAATTTTCTGATGTGTACAATCAAATGTTCGTCTTACAATCTACCCATTGTTGTACTTCTGATATTTTTGACATGTACACAGCCTTAAAGGACAACTCCACCCTCATGATAACATCTTTTAGAAACAACCAGCAAACCCTTGATTCTTAAAAGAATAGCACGTATAGAAATCTGTGCATTGCTTCCTCAAACTGACAAACTGACAGCATTCTCCACCCAGAATGCTGTCACATGACTGGTAGCACCTGCCCATTGTCAAAAAGGTTAGTTGGGTTTGAGATATTGCTCTACCCATTTACCATTACTGGGCTATGAGACTGCATCTGCGAGGAATGGTAAGGGGAATTTCTCTCTCCCCCCCCTTCTCTTCCCCTCTCGGGTGCACATGCTTGAGCGCCGCGTCATCAACCCTCCTCCCACTGTGAAGTGCGCCAGCTTCTCCCATGGCTTGCGGACATTGGGAGGAAGGTTGATGACGCAGCGCTCAAGCTTCTGCGTCCTTGGGTCATGCATATCGACGCCTCTTTTTTAGTATATAGAATGGCCTCTTTAAAATATGTAGATATATCCTACTTTGTCCCATGAATTCATTACTGTATGCCTGCTATGCTTCTGGATGCCTCATTTAAACTGAACAATTTAGTGGCCTATACTGAGCCTGAGCATGAAGCTCAGAAGAGGCAGATAGGCTGTGATGTCAACTGTCAAATCCATAACTGACAGTTACTAACTGGAAGAACCAGGAAGCAGAAACAGGGACAACAGGACATTGTGCAGGATTTCAGGTTAGACTTCTGCAACATAAGGGTTTTGGGGGGTGATTTACCTGTATATAATTTTTTATTTGAGGACAGGAATTGCCCTTTAATCTACTTTAATTTACCTATCTACTGCAGTCAGTAAGATTATATTTGATAGGTTGCTGCAGATTAATAGCACATACAAATGTCTGAACCTATTGTTGCATTGCAATATTTATTGTAAAGGGGTTAATGTAAGAAAGCCATAAAATGGTTTAAATTGTGATATAGTTTGCTTTACTGTGGCCCAAGACACTAATGGTAAATGGTTTCAGTGCTGGTCCAGTCCAGTTTAGATCAATTAATTCCCTGTGGCTGGAGCTCACTTATTAAAAGGGCAGGTGTAGCCTGTTTTGGGGAAGAGTCTGATCAGGCAAGGAGCCTGTGGGTCTGCAAGCAGGCAGACCAGAACCTCTGGGTGTCAGAGTTGTAAACCCCAGTAGGAGACTGGGTCCAACCAGCTAATTCTCCAGGGAGAGACAGAGAGCTGTGTGAGTACTGGACTGTGAGTGTTCAAACAGTCAGGGACACTTATTTTGTATTAGTAAGGCCGGTGTGGCATAGGATTTATTATTTTATTGTGTGAGCTAATAACCTTAATAAACCTGATTGGGGTCAGTTTGAAAATCAAACCAAAGACTGTTGCCTGTTTCTGTGTGTTAAATTGTGCCCAAAGGCTGTCTTTCCTGGGAGACAATGGTCCGTGCTACCTGAAATTGTTCAACTGTCTACAGTCTTTAAAACTTTATTAAAAAGATTATTGGTGGAAACAGTTTAAATAACCGGTTGATTTATTTTTATTTTTTGTTTTGCCACCATATTAATACAAAAGCTTATTTTGATCCATGAATTATTTGTAAATATTGTCCCGAAAAACTCATAGGGGCTCATTTACCCAGAGCCGCTATCGCTCTGGGTAAATGCTCCTTTTGCAATTCAACATCACGTTTGAGAATGTGGGTAAATCCCGGGATTTACCCACTGCAGGATTTTAACGCCAGCTATTTGCTAAAATCCTGCGTTAAAACGAGCGCAAAAGCGATTTATGCATAACCTGCGCGTCTGACACTAAAATGAAACTAAAGTCACGCTAACCAGTAGCGAACAGGTTAGCGTGACTTTAACTCCATATATTCGCCCAGCGACTGTGGGTAAATGAGGCCCATATTGTTAAAAAAATGAATTTTTTTTTCTAAAGCGTTATCCCTTATTGCGAATTATCAACTATTTAAAGACCTATACCTCTACAACTTGTAAAAATAATAATATTAATAGAAAAAATAATAATCAAAAAGACCTAATTATTATCCAGTGCTACATTCTCATTTTGCCCAGTTAAGCAGCTCTCTGGATAATATATTAATGAAAATGATAGCCTTATCTTTGTGATCAGTTGCACCAAGACTAGACTTTCTACTCACTACAGCCAGAGCAGTAGGGAATTACTGAAATGCTCTCAAGTTTAATGCTTTTTTTGCCTATAGTCAACCCAAAGGTTGGTTGAGGGAGAGTGATAGGTATGCCAGGTTTATTACTGCATGTAATTGCTCCATTTTTTTTCTAATTAATATATGATGTCAGATATCACTACTGTAGCACTTTGAAAGATTTTTTTTAAAGTATTATTAATAAACACTTGGTCCAATGATCTCTGCACACATATTTCCATCTATTCCCAATGACAGACAATTTACTGGCACGTTGATGAAGTAAAGTTATTTTGATATTGAAAATTCAGTGTGCCCGGATCTGTAACCTTGGATTTATACGTTGGCTAATTGCCTAAATTCCGGTAAAAAAAAGACCCCAAAAAAGTTGGATGAGTGTAGATGAAAATCTTTTTAAATGTGTGACTTTCTTATCAAAATGATCACACAAAAGACAACCAAGGCTATAATGACCATCCCATTACTTTCTACCCCAAGAATATATTTTTCGATTTATTAGACAGTTTGTCTCCTGAAGCTAGGGTGTGTTCTTTCTGGGGACCCAGCTAAATCAACAAAGCTATACATAGCGCTGTCTGATTTAGTTAACAGCTGATATTTGTCAACCGATAGCTGCTACATAGATAAGTGAGTAACAGAGGAAATGTTTTACTTCCTGATTTAGCCGACATGCATTGCAGGCTAAGCCATAAAGATATTACATGGAATGGATTTCTTTTAATAAATGTCTTAAGGAAATTTATTTTCACTTGCTGGTCTGATAAGAGATTACCTTTCTGTGTCACCGTAAATTTCACAAGTTATCATTGGCTTTACAATCCTGTAAGATAGGGAGAGTGAAAGATTTTAGTTATACTGGAAACACCCTTCTGGGTGTCGAAGGTCAAACCACAGAGGTCTGAGGGTATGTTATAAATAGGAACACAAAGTCTGTTATAAAGGCTAAATGAAATCATAGCTACATTAACTAAAATGACAATACAATTGGTGGAATGTGAAAAGTGGGGGAGAATTTACCATATGTCGCACTACATCCTTTTTGTTGTAACCGTTACGGTATAGGGAACGGTCGTCCATGCGACTGTACACAGGGCCAAATGTATCAGCTCCTTCTACTTAAAGTAAAAGGAGCCAATACTTACCGATTTCTTATCCATCAGAAACGGCCATCAGCGATGCAGGTGATAATTTGTCGTCCTCATTGGGGGTCCCCACACCTTGCCGATACTCAGCAAATCCTGTCAGATTCATCTGGTATCGGCAAAGTGTATGGCCACCATAAGAAACCATATATATTGGGGGAGATACAGTGAACTAAAGTTGGGTTAACACATAAAGATACTTTGTCCCGACCAACCATTAAGCACTATGGACCAGTTGGCCAGGATGAAGGACTTTCGGTTACAGCCTTAACCTGCCTATTCAGCGTTTTGTCTGTGTATAAATAAATGCTTCTTAAATACTGACTTCCTGTTTGCAGGACCCCTAGTAGAGACCGTTATGGTCTTGCACTTGGCCCAGCACCTGGGTTGATTGAGATGCTCAGTAGAGATCTGAGCATCTCTATCCAACAGCCAATCAGTAGAAGTTACTGTTCGGAACATTCCAAGGTAGTGGTGCATTCTAGGAAGAAGAAGGACCGTTACAGAAGCTGAAAAATCAGCTCACTAATGTCATCAGCAGGGAATAGCATGGGGTATAAATTCAACAGATTTTTCAAAATGGAAGAGAATATATAGAATAAATAGGTAGGTGTAATAAAAAGCTAATGTTTTTTTAATGATATTTTCCACTGAACTTTCCCTTTATCTTAACCCTGAATTATTAACTAGAAACCTCATATGATCCATGGTCTCTGTTTTATATAGAACAACACCCCTGACAATAATACCCAATAATGAAAACAAGGATGCTCCCAAAAGTCGTATCACTGAAAGTAATTAGGTGGTAAGTAAGTTTATAAAGAAGGATATTCTGAAAGTTCTGTGCCCATCGTAGCTCAATATTCATATGGGGACACAATGAGGGGAAGTTTTGTTTTTGTATGAAACTTCCCCTCTGTTCTTAAGTATTCAATGTAATTGTGGAAAATAAAAACCAAGGAAAATGAAAGGAAATTAAAATATTATTTGAGAGTGTTTATTGGTCCAGCAGTCAATTCCAACAAAGAAAATGCTGAAGAAATTCCCATTAGTCCTTGTGTTTTATTAGTATAACAATGCATTTGTTTTCTGTAATGGGCTTCCCTGCTTCACTCACAGTCAAATAGCGATGGATTTACTGGTGCCCAGAACCATCCACACTGGAATGAGAGTCTGGCAGCAAAGCTATGGAAATTGCAGTGCTGATGTAAAGCTACAAGCAAGTTAGACTATTTACACACTGGCCAACTAATGGACATTCTTTGCTCTCGACAGACTTTTGAGTGATATATCATTCACTAACTGGACTGTCTGGGTGGATAAATAAATGTCTTTTACAAAATGTTATTGGTCGATTTGGATTTAATTTAAGGGCATGTCCACCCTTAAACAAAAAAACTGGTAACCTGTCAGTTATCTGCCTGCAACACTAACTGCTATTTTAACCAGTTTATTACAAGCAAGGTCTCTTACATTCTGGCAAAGGTATCTGCCTCCTCCTTTTTCTCATTGAGCTTTTTATAAGCTTGAGCGTGTGCAGAGGAGACAGTACGGGAAACAACCAAGTCAATCATTGACTGTGGTCTCAGCAGTCACATCACTGAGGGAGGAGCCAGCTTACTCTGCCAGAATAGAGGCAATAATTATCTAATAAATCTAATAAAATGCTGAATATATCAGTTAAGGTGAGGGGAATGTAACTGGCAAGAAGCCAAGTTAAAACAAGCATACGGCACAATATTACTGCCAGTGAATGTCAATATCTACAATTGTACCAAGGACCAATCATCATGAATTAAAACTGTCCTGTCACAATAAAAGCACCATGCTTAGGCTTTTGGATATGGCATACAAATTTGTTTCCTTTTTATTTTACTTGCCCTTTATTATGTGGTGTCCTGGTGTGTGTCCTACATTTAAAATATCCCTTGGCATCTGGTGCTTGCTCACAAATTATATCAAACTGATTGTTAAATACAGTTGCTTTCTTTTGGGAAATACAAATTATTACCGTAAATTATAATATTTTTATACCCCTTTTTCTTATTGATTCAGTACTAGGCATGTTGAGACAAGGGGACCCGGCTGTACACACCCTCACCCAAAACCATAACCTGCTGCTATATTGTCATGGTCTGAGTATGTCTTCTTTCTGGGCCGGCTCGGGCTCTGCTGCTGCATCCATGTATGCATTTCTCTGTAGTACCATGTGCTACCACTAGCACGCAGCAGCAGTGTGCTTGTGCAGACAAGTTGACAGAGTCAATAGTGGGGAAGCATGTGAGTCATAAAAATGATAATTTATTTTGGCATGGGGGAAGGGGGATAGTGTCTATTACAATAAGTTTTTAAAAAAATAAATAAAAAAGCTTTTTTCTGAAATAGAACATTACACTGATAAATAGAATTGATTGCTTGTATCTTGGGGGAGGGGAGTGTGGGGATGACTGACACCATTAAGTAATTTTTTTTAAATTAATTTTTTTTTGGGGGGATGGGAATTCTGCCACTTCGGGCCCATCTATGGGGCCCATGATTTCTAGCTACGCCTCTGAACCCAAGGATTAGAACCTAGTGCCCCTTCCATGAAAAATTGTGGCCTTATGGGAAATCCAGCACTGTCTGCAAGAAAGTCCCTTTAAAGCATTACATCATCCCTTCCTTATGCCCTCCAAATTATCAACCTCATATTTTCACAGTTCTTACATACCCTAAATTGTCAGCCAAAATGGTTGCTGGTGGCCAATTAGGCAGACATTTTTTTTACTGCCTGCCGTTTGGTACAAAGGGCCTTATTTATAAAGGCATGGAATTGCTTTTTAACAATACCGCACCTTCAACTATCGGTAAACCAATTCTGATCAGTTTGGTGATCGTTAATTTACGATCGTTTACGAACTGATAATGTTCGTAAATCTATGCCCACGGTCGCACACTATCGATATTCCGATATCGATATTTAGCAATTTAGCGATACCACGTGTTTACAAATACGACCCAAAGTAATTTATTCCTGTGTCTCACTACCACTTCATGCACTTTCTGTTGACCCCCTAAAGGGGGCAGCAGACTCAACATGCTACTAGATTCAGGGTAAAGTGCGAAAATAATGAACATATCAGTCCACAGCTCATAATGTGCCAGAACTACAAGTAACAAGTGACACTGCATAGGAATAAAAATGGTTTAACAATTGCATTACTTTTCTTATAACTTCATGTCTATTTAAATATAAACGATATACAACGACATAAGTAATGAAGAAAATATCTGGCAGATACAAGAAAGCACTGAGCAAAATGTGGTGTTTCCAAAGATAAATGAGGCCCCAAAAGCTGGGTACACATGGTGCAATCCTTCCTCCTGACCGACCGTTCGGCACTTTTAGCCAGTCAGCCAGGAGGAAGAACTGTCAAGCGCGACAATGGTTACCACTTCCGGCATTTTCCATAGCGAATGGTCGGTCAAAAAACAATATTTCGGACCGACCAACTAAATCACTGAAATGTCCATCGGTCAAGCCGAATTATTGGGTGGTGTGTACCCAGCTTAAGTGTTTTATGAGGCAACTAGACATGAAGCTTACTGTCAGCTATGGTGGCTTCATCCACAGACAGGCTTAAAAAGATTTTAATATTTAAATTTAGTAGATTTAATATTCAGAAATATCATTAGTATTATCTTATTTCATTTATTTACAGTGCATAGTTTTTTTTCCATAGGACTTTGATACAATTTGTTTGTGATTTGGTTACAGTAAGTTAAATAACATTAGTATCTGTGTTCACCGGTACATCACCTTTATAATTAGGGTCCATTGTTACTTTTTGGACAGTTTTTGATGACTCTCCAACCAGCCACAGTTGGGGTTGTTGTTAAGTATTTGGACTATTGTTTGACTGGGTCAGATACAATAAAGTTTTTTTGGGACAGGGCAGGGAACATCCCGGGAATGGTGTAAACCATACAGGTCATGCAATGCGTTTTGGGCAAGAAAGTCTCTTTAAGGCATTATAATATATCATCCCTTTTGTCACCCTTCCTTATGCCCTCCACAGCACAGCTAATCAATTTCCATCTTCGAATTCCCTTTCTTTGGTAGCCAGAAAGGTAATGATACTGCTTATAACACATTGGTACATTACCATCTCAGCTGTGTATCAGATGTGGATTGTCATCTAATCACAGAACATTACATTATTGAGCAAGTGCTATAAAGTAGTTATTGTGCAAGTGTTTCTTTCAGAAAATGTAATCCACAAAATATACAAATTCATTTTTGGAGCATGTGACACTTTAAATCCTAAAATAAAAATGTAAAAACCATGTGGAAATAACTTTCATGGGAAATAACTTTCTATGGCGGGCCTGCAGCTTTCAGTGAATTGTCCTGGTTGGTAATTAGTATAGTATAGTATAGTATCTGAGGTTGAATAAAGACATACGTCCATCCAGTCCAACCCATCTAGCAATATCCTCATTTCCTGCCTAACTGTTGATCCAGAGGAAGGCAAAAAAACCCACCAAATTTATGAAGGGGGAAAAAATTCCTTCCTGACTCCAAGTGGCAATCGGAAATTTCCCTGGATCAACTCTACTTTATGTATCAATACCAGTAACTTGCAACATTCCTTTTGCAGAAACTCATCCAGCTTTTTTTTGAAACTGACCAATGAACCTGCCATAACAACGTCCACTGGAAGACAGTTCCATAGCTTTACCGTTCTCGCAGTGAAAAACTCTTTCCAAAACTGAAGCCTAAACCTTTTTTCTTCAAGTCTTAAGGGATGTCCTCGTGTCCACTGACATGTTCTATTGGTGAACAATGCCCCAGATAGTTTATTGTATGGCCCGTTAATGTATTTATACACAGTAATCATATACCCACGCAATCGCCTTTTCTCCAGCGTACATAATTGTAACTTTTCTAGTCTCTCTTCATATTCAAGCTCCCCCAATCCCCTTATTCATTTAGTTGCCCTTCTCTGAACCCTTTCCATTTCAAAGATGTCCTTTTTGTACACATGATTCCAAAATTGCACTGCATATTCCAAATAAGGCCTAACCAATGCTTTGTAAAGAGGGAGAATTACATTTTCCCCCTTGAATCTATACTTCTCTTTATACAAGACAATACCATGCTGGCTCTGGCTGTTGCTGCCTGGCACTGCTTGCTACCTTTAAGTTTGTTATCCACCAAAACTCCAAGATCCCTTTCCAACAGGGATTCACTTAACACAGAGCCATTTATAGTATAAGTAGCACAAGGATTTTTAAGTCAAAAATGCATCACCTTACATTTATCAACATTGAATCTCATTTGCCACATAGCAGCCCAATGTGACAATCTATCTAGATCCACCTGCAACGATTGCACATCCTCTGATGTTTTTAATGGTCGACAAAGTTTTGTGTCGTCAGCAAACACAGAAACCTTGCTGACAATACCCACTTCCAAATTATTAATAAATAGATTAAATAGAAGCGGCCCCAACACAGAACCCCGTGGCACCCCACTTAGCACTTTTGTCCATAATGATGATGCCCCATTTACAACTACTCTCTGCATCCTATTCATTAACCAATTTTCTATCCATATACAAATGTGACTCCCCAGACCAACAGACCTTAGCTTATACATTAGTCGCCTATGGGGGACTGTATCAAAGCCTTTGCAAAATCCAAGTAAACTACATCTACTGCTATGCCAGAGTCTAAATTTCTACTTACTTCCTCATAAAAGCCAAGCAAGTTAGTTTGACAAGATCTATTCCTCCTAAATCCATGCTTGTTACTACTTATAATGTCAGTCCTTGAAACATACTCTAGAACATGTTCCCTTATTAAACTTTCCAGGATCTTCCCCACCACTGAAGTTAAACTTACAGGCCTGTAATTACCCGGCTGTGAACGACTACCCTTTTTGAATATTGGAATAACATCAGCCTTTTTCCAATCCAGAGGCACACCTTCAGACATGAGGGAATCTGCAAAAATAAGAAACAATGGCCTAGATAAAACTGAACTTAGGTCCCTAAGTACCTGAGGATGTATTTAATCCGATCCAGGAGATTTATTAATATTAACCTTATTTAGTTCTAGCAATGCTAGAATTACATTAGGAATGAATGAAAATTCTGTTACCAATCAACCACTATTTATCAGATATCTGTATATCATATATGATATAATTATTCAGATCCATACAATGGAATTATTTCTTGGTAATACACTCCTCTTTTTTGAATGTAACATATATGAATGCTATTTATTTAATGGGAATATTTTTTATTTCCTCTTCTTTTTTTTTGTTGTTGTTAGACATTAATATTTAAAGTAAACAGCAACTGCAGATATTTAAAGACAATGCTAGGCTATTTACCCATAGAGAGCATTGCAAGTTCCAGATGATTTGCCGCTAGCTAAACACTACATCCAGTTTTTTTGGCAGCCACCGGTAGAAGTGTGGTAGAAGTGGTTTGTTTGGGATGGTGGGAATGCAGTAAAGCAGGAGTTTATAGGCTGGACTAAGAATATTTTTTCCCTCCCTTGGTTTGGCCCCCTGCCTTCCTGCTTGACCCTGCACACCTGTTATACTATTCTCTAGGGCAGTGTCTCTGCAATGCATCACACAGAAACAGATTTAACTATTTCCTGATTCCTCGCAGGTGGCTCAGTACCAGCTGGGGACTGACTATTGTGTGCACAGGAAAGGAAATCCCTCCGTTCTGGTCTGTGTGGGGCCAATTCCAGCATTAAGGAGATAAAATACATACCATCCTATAGCCTTACACCTTACAGGAGTTTTCATGGCGTGAAGAAAGTCCCTACAAGTTACAATGTGTCTCTATTCAGTTTCCAATGCATTCTCTTTCTACTGAAAAATACTCTTGTTGTTGGAACTTCATGTTCCTTTACAGTATAAATCTTAATGGAATTTAATTTTTCTAGGGTGAAGACCTAATCCCGGGAATTCTGCATATTGGGAGGACTAATATCACTACCCCATACTCCGTGGGGAAGATCAGACTGATAAACAAGATTAAACACAAGTACCAGTGCGGTCTAATCAGCTTTGCTTTCTTTGTATTTGAGTTTCATGGAACAGGCCACATTAGTAATTAGCAGGACGGCACCTTTTCTACACATCAGGTTAGTCCCTGGCATTTTTTAGTTTACGTTTTATTATTTTATGGATAGTGAGTAATAAACATCAAAGGATTTTGCACTGAAAGATTACTAACATTGTCTACATTGTGTAAACGACACAGATAGCTTTTTGCCCTACATATAAAATGTCATTATAGAATCTAATTTATAATCTATGGAAGAGAAGAGTAATTCTCATATTGAGAAAGCCACGAATTTGAATGTAAAACCAACAAAGCTGCAACAAAGCTTGTTACTGCAAATGATGCAATGAAATACTCCAATTTAGTGTTTACTCCATCTTTACTAATAATGACGCTTATTGGACAATTGGTATTTTCAATATTCGTTCATTAGATCTATAAAATGTCTATAAAAAACGTCACATTAACCCCCTGGACTTCCCACAATGCTCCTACTATGTTCCCCTTCCTGGTCCATTCATTTTGCATTTGAATATTAGCCGCAAAATAACCTGGCAAGTTAGTTGTCCCAACATTGTGGGATCTGACAGATGTGTGTGGTAGATACAATGGGTAATCATCTGGCCAGTGAACAAAAGCAGAGTACACACCATCCAATAATTCAGCCAGACTGACATTTCAGTGTATCAATGATACATATTTCAGATCAATGAACAACGCCCACCCAAGTGACCACACACATTCGATTGTTGAGTGAATCGCCAATTCATCAGCGTTACTCCTTGCGTCTGACAAATATCTGTTATTTATATGGTAAAAGGATTATATAGGTGTACCAGGGAATTAATCCAATTTTTCCAATTCTAATAATGGCATATTTGTAAAATTGTAACTCTTTAAATTGTCAAAGGTTAATTCACAATACAAAAATACACTAAAAATCACACTACTTTCTGGCAGGTTAGAATACACAAAGCCATAGAGCACTTACAGGGTTATTCAATAAAAGTTCTTATCGTTTAAAATGGTGCTAATTTTGCCCCAACCAATCAGATCTTATTTAACATTTGAAAGCTAACATCAGATTGCTTGGGGCAGAATTAGCACCATTTTAAACGATAAGAACTTTTATTGAATAACCCTGTTAGTGTCGAAAATGACAGGTGCAAGTTCTTCATTCTTTTCAATGATCACATCTCTCTGGAAGTGCTGCTCTCTTTATGTCTGGCTACCAGATCTCACCTCATCGTCTCCACAAATCCAATTTTCATCTAGTGGAAACAGTAGATAATAATACAAATAGGAGTAATTTTGTATAGCAAATTATGTATAGAATTTCAAACTCTACACAATACAATAATATTTTATTAAAGAAAAACTTGAATTTTGAAAATTATAGTTATATAATATAATGATGTTCACTATAGATTAAGTGGGAGTAGAACTAAGGTCTCACAATACATTAGTTAAAGGGGAGCTAGTATATAAATACATATAAATACATTACAATTAATCCAGGCCAGTATTCTGCTTGGTACAAATAGACAAGCTACATCTTTTCTACAACCAAGTCATATAAAGTTCTATAATTAGTGAGTAAAAACAAAGACTTACATTCAATATTTCTACCCAACCACCTGATCCTGCTAATTAAAATATCATTTTGATATAATTAGATGGTTCAATGCATAAGTGGTGAGTGCAAACTATAAGGTCTTTAAGGCCACACATCACATGCCAATTGACCGACCAACCCACCACCACAATATTTCTGTCTACCAGGTCAAAATACTGGTGCAAATTTTGCTGCGATGTGTAGATCTTGGTCATACGTTGGTAAATTTTGGCTGCTCGTGCCGTCTTCAATGGGAGTTCAGTTTCACCAAAATGTCGGCACGTTTGTTTTCTTCCTACTAGCAGATTACCAATCAGTTTATTGATTAATAGTGTGAAACATAGGTAAAAATAGTACTGTGCGTACCAGGCCTTATCCAGGATGATCAATCACAATTGGAGTCAAATCTCTGTTGAAAAGGGAAATAATAATAATATAAGCAAGTTGAATAAGGCCTCTAATGTTATGTACACAATGTCAGCTTTCACACGCCGCTTATGTGTGTTTAGGTGTATTGTCCGTATTTCCCTTTGCAAAAGCAAAATCTGTCCCTGATTGTTATTGGTTATTCTGGGTGACACTAAAAACTATACTTTACATAACTGCATGCAAACATTTAAACTTGTGTGTGATTGTCTACATGAACATATACAACATGCACCAAAACATTTGTATTACCAGTACTGGTAAAAGAAATTCTACCCACGATTCCAGATCTTTAAGGTGATTTCTCTTTTATTCGGACCTCACCAGCCTTGTTTGCTGATTCTGGGAGAATTAGTCAGATAACTACACCTATCAGGTAGCTCTCTCATGAAAGTTTAACCCAGGTTCATAGCCTTGGTTGCTTTGATGTGATCATCTTCAGTCATTCTTTATTTGTCACAGCTGTTTACTTCTCCCTGCATATATTTCTTTTCATTAGGTAAAATGACACTGCCTATTTGTTATCAGGACTTGGATTGGATAAGCCAGGGAATTTGAAAGATACGCCATGTTTGATGAGCAATTCATAGGCAGCCACAGAAGTTAATCACTTTCAGTGTCCCATGCAACTTTGCAAACATTGGGAACCATAAACAACAGGGTCATTGCAAGTGCAATGACTGCCTAGTTAATTCTGGTCTACACTGACACATCATTTAATCGTGTTATATCCATATTTAGTATTGGAGACTAGTCAAAACATTTACCACAACCAAGGTAGTTTAGCTGAATTTAAATAATTGGTTTGGTTGTATGTAATATGTACCTAGGAGTTTGTCGTTATCTTTATACATCACTCTGGGTTTTTTGGTTGAAGATCTTGTTCAGCTATGCAGTAATATAAATAACATGTATCCAGACATTGCAAGTACAGAATAGTGGTCTCAGGGTTTCTAGAGGGGTGTGATAACCATTGGGTATAAAATACGTAGAATGTTGGTACGTTTTTACTTTTTAAATAAAAATTACAAGATGCTATTTGTCTTAGATATGTAACAATCCCAAACAGCACGGAGGTAAAATTAACATCAATTTCAAGGCAAGTGCTTCTTGTACTTTAATTCTAGAGTTAGGAGTAACAGGGTGGCTGAGAAACACACATCATTCACTAAGGGCATATTTTTCCTTATAATCTCTGTATAATCGTCTCTTTGCTTGATTTTTCATATTTAATAAATGTAATATTCCCTTTATAGATAGTTCAGATCTTCTGTGTAGCAATAACCTTCAGTTTGTGTTCAGTTCAAATCTTACATGCCCCTTCCCACTTTAGGGACCCTTGTGAACCTCGAGCTACAAAAGCTAATGAATGAAAGCATCCACTGTGGCAACGTCTTTTAAACTCCTACAGATGGATATACTTACCAATACTTTTCTGTTCACAAAAGAACTGAAGCAGCACAAGGTGAATGGATAACAACTTTAGATTGCAGCCAACTTGGAAAGAAGCCAGTGACATGCAACCATCACACGTTAGATGTGACTTCCTAGAGACTCAACTGATACCCTGATCTCTAAAAACCTGGCTTTTTGGTGCAACAATGAAGCATCTACCGATGACATTATGAATAACAGCAACAGTGTGGGTTATGACTTTAATGTTTACCAGCTATAATGTGCTTGAAATAGAAACTAGTTGACATAAGTCTGAATCCATTTTCATCGCTAAAGTGGTATATTAGCACTAACCAAACATGGGCTTTGAACACCAGGAGGATAAAATAAAACTTTCTATCTTAGGAGCCACAGACTGGAACCATGTAACTGGATGAAAAGATGGGCTCTTCAGCTCTTCCCCTACACAGAATTTGTTATCTTTACTTTTAGGGTTATTTGTGAGATTGTAAACCAAGTGCGTATTTGACGACCATTTTAACATGCATCTATCTCCTTGTGAAAGTCTCTGCTGCAATAAAATGTTTACTGCACAGGTTGGCAAACACATATTTCTGACGGTCATAAATAAACCTGTTTACTCTAGGTATCCACTGATAAAGTTAGACTTTAACTACAACAATGCTTTCTTCTCAGATTCTCTTTGCCAAAAACTGATTTTTGTTCAACTATTTTAGATTTTATTTTATTATATAAAGATATTGTATTGTCCCATAGAATAGATGCAAAAGACCCATTCTTCAGATATAAATGTAAAACCAGGTACGGAATGAGTTATTTTTGCCTTTTCGGTCATCATACTCTTGTATGGTCATCATACTTTTGTATTGTCATCAAACTCTTGTATGGTCATTATACTCTTGTATGGTCATTATACTCTTGTATGGTCATTATACTCTTGAATGAACCTTCATCCAAATCAGATGAATGTTCGATCAGCCATGTCGATTAATTTCAGTGTTGGTCCGACCTGGCATTGGAGGTCTGACCTGGCATTAAATTTCCCTGTGCATAAATAAATGATTTCAAAATACATACAAAAAACAGAATTCTACTGCACAAACAATTCTAATTGCATATTGGCTACCTCCATAAGGTTGTTACTACAAACAGTCTGCTAAACCCTGGATAAATAAAAGCAATTAGTTCAATAAGTTGGCCAAATTATTTTAACCCCAGTCACCATGTCAAGGTTGCTTTCTTTAACTGGGTCCTAACCTACTGGTACTTGCCTTTTTGGCTACATGAGCTGACAGCTTCTCCTGTGTGCCTGGATGCTTGAAGCTGACTCTCTAGTTTAAAGTACTTTGCTCAAACAAGCACATGATCTAACTCTGGGTGGAGTACAATTTCCCAGAAAGCTTGGTCAAACCTTTAATGTAACACACAATATATAGAAAATTGGGCTGTTGTACATCCATATTAAAGTGCAACTACAGACCAAAAATACAATACATACAAAAAACAGAATTCTAGTGTACAAACAATTCTAATTGCATATTGCAATATGCAATTAGAATTGTTTGTGCACTAGAATTCTGTTTTTTGTGTGTACTATATTTTTGGTCTGTAGTTGCACTTTAATATGGATGTACAACAGCCCAATTTTCTATATATTGTGTGATTCCAAAGTACTAAATCCCTCTTTGCAGGAACACTAATAGTGTACTGCTTGTTTAAAACACCCAACAGCTAATTATGTAAAAATGACTGCAATGGATGTTCCAAATAAGCAAAATCAAATGAAAAGAATTACTGAGGTATGTTTAATATAAATTAACAATTCAGTGGACCTCCCCTTTAACCTTTAAGGTGATACAATTAGCAGTTTTGTAGGAGTAATGTCTTTACACCTGCACCATGAATAAGTATAATCAAACATGCAATTCAAAGGAACTTCCCAGTAATTAAAAGCTGCATTTTAACAACAGCGTTCGGATGGAACACATAAAAATGGTGGCTCCATCTTTTATTTAGCTATTGTCTGAACAAGTAATATGTGTGCTAGATCCTGTAATTCTAATACTATTTTAGGAAATGTATAACACTGCAAATGAGGGACACATGAGTTATTAAGGAAAAGTGTGGGAGGCACGAGTCATCAAGGAAAGGTACTGTGAATACAGTAAGGAAATGAAGTCATTGCCTTTGGGAGAAAAAGGCAACTCTGGACATGTGAGGAGTGCACACAGAGGACACTTGTGTAGAATGCTGGGATAAATCACTTGTTAAAAGTTCAGTAAAATACAAAATGAAACTCAATCTTCCTGCAAGTGTAATCACACAGACTGTTAGGTAAAAATGGACAGTTGATATCTAAAACGTTTTTACGTTGTAATGTCATCCAGCCTTTCTTACGGTCTTTAGCTCATGTTCTGCACAGTGGATTGCTGAGATAACAATATAAGACATGGGCAGATTGTTTTTAAGACACATTTCAGTTAACCACAGCCAACCATATGATTAGGTTTTCAGGAATTAGAGGTCTGCGAGAAAATATTATTTTTACTTGAAAATGTTTTTAATTAAAAAAGTATATCACCCCCAAAACACAATAGTTAAGCTGGGAACACACGATGAGATATTTCGGCCCGATCGACCGAAATTATTGCATCCGAATGCAGCCATGTCCGACCGATCGTTCGTCCGAATCGGACGAAAGGACGATCGAACATGGTGCTTTTGCCGCGACCGACAGTCCTTCCTCCTGGCCGACCGGTCGAAAGTATCAAACGGTCGGTCAGGAGGAAAAATCGCTAGGTGTGTACCTAGCTTTAGAAAGCTGACAGACATAGAGCTAATTTGTTATGCAGCAAAATGTTCTTCTCCCCCTTTATCTGCCTCTCAAAATGTTTCCGCTCTCCAGGTTCTTTTGCAAGCTTGCGCGAGCTCAAAGGAAGCAGCTAGGGAATAGCATTTCCAGTGATATCATCCTCCAAATCCATGACACCCAATATCAGGCAGATTTCAGGTTACTTTTAAGTCAGTCAATTTTCTATTGCAGTTTTGGAGTTTGGTGGGTGAAAATTTGAAAATTCAAAGATTTCTGAAATTTTTGAAAATTCCTAAAATTTTAGATTTTTTTAAATTTTCAAAAATACTATGCAGAATGCCAAAACAGGAAGAGCATGATGTTTATGGTACTGGACTGTAAAAATTGTGGGCATTGATATGTGTTCCCCAGACCATTTTCCATCCCTGAGCCATTTACTGTAGTTACCATTGCTATTTATACCTTTATTTAGGCAGAGAGTGGAACAGATTTTCAGAAGTTCAGCCATCTCTAGTCAGAATGGACAAGGCAGATGAGAAGTATTAGTATTATTTGAAAGTAGTGGGGTTGTCTGTCTTTGTCTGGCAGGCAGCAGAAAGTCCAGTAAAAGACAGAAAGGATAGAAAGTAAATCTGACATTTCAAAAGATTTAAAGAAAAATATTGGAGGGGAGATTAGACTTGTAATACTGGGCACAGACGAATGTCTATAGTTCATTTACAAGCATTTAATTAGCAATCCTGCTATGAAACTGTAACATGCAGTATCTTTCTAGTGGTAAAACATCTAGAAATGCCACTAAAATTTAATGCAGTTCATCAGAACATAGCCTAAAAGGTATCATAGTGATTGTAAAGGTAAAACAATCCAAAGAAAATTTGCCAACCTGTTCTATCAAGTATTGTTTGAATTTACACTCAATATTGAATCAAAACATTTTGTTTAAAAAAAGTCTTGGACTGATTGATTAAATGAAAAATTCAACTCAAATGTAGACAAATGCAGAGGTAGGGGAAGTCCACAGTAGGCAACACAAGAAGCAGGAATGTAACGTTATGGAAGGGGAAGGGAAAAGAGAGTAATTGTACCCTAGATTAACCAGTTTATTTAATTTGCTAGAGTGTGTAGAGCAATCAATTTTTTTATGAATAATGGTGGTTAGTAAAGGGTAAATCTGGAGAATTAATTATATTACAGCTTGATCAATCATACTATTAAAGAGAGCTGTGCTCGACCACTTGACTGACTGTTTCCTAGTCTTAACAAGTCAGTCTTAGGGCTAGGCCTCACTAGTCCATTTTGGTGTGCGCTGTGCTAAAGCAGCGCAAATCGCTGAAGAGGACGGGGATGGGCCCATTACCTCCGGTGCCCTGCGGTGTGCTGCCGACCCTTTTCGCAGCGCATGTGATCACCATTTTTGGTGTGCTTCGCATGCGCTACGATAGGGGTACATCAAAAAGATTGCAGCACACACGCAGGGTAGCGTGCATGAATCCCGTGGTGTTACGATTTTGCTCTGTTGCGTGATTTCTGCGCGCTCCCTAGTGGGGCCCTGCCCTAATTGATTATGCATGTCAGTAAACCATGATAAGCTGCTTGGGTACTTACGGACATTATTTTTGCCAAATCTACCAACATAGCAGCTGCAGCAATTGATCAGGCCAAATATAATTGACCTATGGCTACCAGCCCAAAAATATAATAACAGAATATAAGGACTGGTCTTCTTCTGTATGGTTTGAAATTAAGTTAAATTATTAATCAAAGCCCAGCATACTTGTGACAGATTATTGGATAGTAAATATGTTGTTTGAGTTATAGTTAATACTGGTTTACTATAGATGGTCGTCTATATCATTACAAACAGCGAGTGTGTCTGAACATCACTTTATGGAGAGTATAGTGGGAAGTGTATTTATTTTACTGTACATTACATAACCCTACTGCCCTGCACAGTAACTTTTGATGTTCGGTGGATTGTATTTGTTTTTTGTGCTTATCTCCCTCTATCTGTTAAGGTCTTTTTTTTTTTACTGCAGAATGCAAACAAGAGAATGCCGGTGCCCTGAGCCTACAGATTCATTTATAGTAAAGGACAATGGAGAGCTGTATAGAAAGCTTGGCCATAAAATATCTTCAAGATCCTGTTATTTGTTTAGGAAGGGGACAATCACTTGATTGCCTGAAATAAGGTAAACAGGGCCTTGTGCTAAATTATCAGCTGGTCTCCGAAAGGTTGCTTAAAACATGATATTATGGACCTAAAATGGCACATACGGCTCATCTCAGATCACTGACATCTTCCATTGGAATCTGGGATTGATCATACAAGAGAATGTTGTTGGCTCCCTATAGTGGAAGTCTGTTAATGATATAACAGTAGTCTTCTAGCAGAGCTAATTGATCCCACAGATAGCTTGTCAGCTATGGGAAGAATGATTTTCACTTTATACACACTGACCTGATTTGCCATTATGGAGCATTATGATATTAGCCGCTGGAAAAGATGCACTAATATTAAGCATCAAGCAAATACTTATTATTAAAAAAATATATTTTGGGGATTTATCCCAATAAAAAGGACCTGTTGCTTGTTTGAACGCTAACTTAACAGCAATGTAATATCAATACTTAATGAAATGAACACATATGAAGATTGGAAAGTAAACACACCCAATGGGACATGGTTGGCAATATGACTTGGTTTCTCAAGCGAGTTTCACTTTTTGTTTATTACAGGGAATCTGCTGGATGGTGGGTGGTGTTTATTTGAAAGGGTTTTAATAATCAACCCTTCTTCAGACACCCATTGATTACCTGGGACAATTAATACCCAAATCTATAGATTGATTTAAACATCAAAGACCTTTCTTTGAAATTCAAGGAAGTGCCAGGTTACTGTTTATTTGACTTGCTGGGAAATAATAGAAAGACAGACTACGTGTTCTGTTCCCTACTATTTCCCTTTCTAGCATTTATAGTATTCTATCTGATATTACACTAAACTGGAAAGTAAAAGAAAAAGTCATTTCCTGACACTCGTGGAAAAATAGCCACATTCATCTAAAATAATGTGTGGGTAGATTTGATGGTGCTCTTGTTACAGGTGTTTAAGAGATCTGTGCTACCTGGGAGAACTGAATTCTGGGAATAAAGTTGCTTTCACACTGACTTTTTTTCTGGGTTTCACTTGTAAAGATCATCACCAGAGAAGCTCAGAAACGTACCCATTGAAGTCAATGGGGAGTTAATAGTTTGAAAAGTTTGGATGAATAATAGATAAAATATCAATGTTAACTTACTGTAAATGGCTGTGGCGCCTGGGAAATGGTGTAGGGAACATGTCACTATTACCAAAACGCATTTAAACACTTCTTTCTTCAAGATCGGGCAATTGTCAGGTTTCCGCATGCTACATTCGAGGATTACGGCCAATTTTGAGGGTTACCGAACGATAAATTCGAGGGTTACTTAAAAAATGAAAATTAGATTTGAGGGTTACCGAATTTGAGGTCTACATTCGAGGATTATTGAAGATCGAACACAACATTCAAGGGTTATTGAACAAGACATTGATTCAAGGGTTACAGAATACAAAGGCTACATTCGAGGGTTACAGAAATCGGCCACTACATTTTAGGGTTACCAAATGATACATTCGAGGGTTACCAAAAACGAAGGCTACATTTGAGGGTTACCGAATTTTTTGATAAGTATCGAAAATAAGTCGGCGAGTTCGGAAAACCAAACTAGTTTGAATAGTTCAAGTTCACCCAAACTCGGGTTTGGGCCCATCACTAATCGTCAAGGGACTGCACATAAAACTCTGACAAAGCAGTGACCGGCTTTCTATGGGAAAGTAGCCTTAATAAGGACAATTTTACTACAACTAAAGTTGAGACATTGATTACCAGATTTAAAGGTAAACTAAATCATTTTAACCCACCCTTCCTCCATAGTTTTCTCAGGTACTCCTACCAGGTAGGTCCATTCTTCTTCTGGACTATGTATATCTTGTGATATACTGAGAATATTACTACTAAAGGGAGTCAATATTATTGCAATGTGTGCAGCCCATACAACAATTGCTTTCTATACTAGGTAGTAGATCATGGCACTGTATTTGCCAGTCCAATTCACAATGGATTTTAATGGTATCAGATGGGAATTTGGGAAGCTTGTCACTTGTGTATGGAACATGAAACTGTGAATAACCATAGACACTATATGCAGTACACAAATTTCTCAACGCATTTGTATTTTTATTATTCTCTTACATGCCACTAGCAACTCTCACATTCACTTTCGCAAGTATTTATCACTGACACATACGCGTAATGATTTCACACTTCACACTTTTCACTCCTTCACACTCTTCAAAAAAAAAAAAACATACTGTCACAGGTTTACACAAAAAAACTAACATTGTCACAATAACTCTTCACAACACCCTCTAAAATTCACACTCCCACAATGTAAATCCAGACAACGAGAGAGGTAGATACTGTGATCATACAGACGGTTTGTGCTCATATACATACAGGTGCGGATTAATGGGGAGGCATTGCACTATTTTTTCAATATCATTTAGCGCAACATTAACCCCTTCATTTGCAGCAACAACAAATTAAATTAGTGGTGTTGCCGTTGGATTAGGCGCGACTTTTCAACGCCAGTGAATACTCCAATCTGGTGGATCAACAATCAATGCCTGACCAAACATCCATAGGCATACAATCAAGTCTGGTACGGCTTTATATTATTTTTTGGCGAATGCATGATTTGATCCAACATGTGGACAAGCCTTAAGGGCTAGGTCTCACTAGGCTGTTTTGGTGTGGGCTGTGTTAGTGCAACACTCAACGCAAACCAATAGAAGTGCATGGGAAGGGCCCCACTATCCCCACTGCACTGCAATGGGATGCCGACCCTTTTTTGTGGCGCATGTGATCACCATTTTTGGTGAGCATCACATGGGCTGCAATAGGGTTACATCAAAGGAATTGTAGCGTATGACAGAGCATGAATCTCGCGTCATTGTGATTGGGCTGCATTTTGCAATTTGTATGCGCTGCCTTGCCCTTAAAATTGTTTTGAAACTGGAATTTTTTTCTTCCTCATGTTAAATGGATAATTAGCCAATAAGGGCAGTGGGAAATCCCAGCTAGTGACATGATTGTGAACATATTTGACTGGTTTAATGATGAAAAGTTTGTAGCTCTGTGACTCCAGAATGGGAATTGATGTAGTACAATCAGAATACTACCTAGTACCATAGTACACAAGAACAAGGTACAACTTACACCTCTCAGGATCACATATTTAGTAATTTCTTTTAATGTTTATTAGAATTTTGAAATTTATGCAGATTTTGTTCTGTAAGCAAAGTGTTATAAAGATATATATATATATATGTGGGCTAATAAAACATAAATAGGTATACATGGGTATAAGTGTGTGTAGAAGCTATGGGGTGTAAAAATGTGGGGGTCACTGATTGAAACTCTCTAGTGCAGGGATTATATTGAATTTATCCTATTTACTACTCTTTATAAAACTAAAACTGCAATATTTGTAACCAGGTAGCCAAAGATAGTAGTCTAGTTGACTTTATTGCAAGCTCTTCACTAATTCAAATCCACAGTTCTCGTAAGGAGTAACGTTAAGATCTAACCAAAAGCTCCCCCTAGAGGCTGTTTCATTCATAGACCTGCTGAGCTCTGCAATTTCTACATTAATTCTCCAATAAGGAGGTGAAGGTTTGAAGGGTCTGTGATCAATGTCCATAGACTGCAGGACAGAACAATATAATGCACACATTATATACAATGTACTATAACCTGTATGCATAATATTTACTATAAACATTAAACATTCCAGACTGTGTGAAGTACACTGTAGATACTTACATTGATATTACCACCACAACACTTATATGGCTTAGTTTTTACTATCAGACAGAATGTATGTAAATTATTTCTGTAATTTTGTCCATTACCTCTATCCTGAACATACTTAACATAGTAACACATCATGTTTTAAAAAGCCGGAAGGTTGTACCACCTACTATTGATTGTAGCAGGGTCCATATCCTGCACTGTGTGGGACCAGGTTATCCTGTGCTGTGACTGTACAAGAGGCAGCTTGTTTTTGTGGGTGGCCCTGGTTACATAAATACCACCTGTAACCTCATTAACTGTACCACCTACCACTCTGTGACATCAACACTTGAGAAAGGGTCCAAGTGACTCCAAACATGTCGTGTTTACTCATTCTGTACCATCTACTACTCTGTGCCACATAATCATTCTGTGCTACCTACCAATCTGTGCCACCTACCAATCTGTGCCACCTACCACTCTGCGTAACCTACCATTGTGTACCACCTATTCATTCTGTGCCATCTACCACTCTGACCACCCACTACTTTGACATAATCCACAGTTGCCAAATAGAGTAGCCATATGATGTCATATCTAATATGTGTGTGCCTGTGTTTATTAGCCCCATTAATATATAATTGCTAATAGCCATGGCTAATCCCATGGATATATTATGGTACTAGATAGGAACACACCTGACTACAAACATTGATAGAAAACAATGTTCTCTGTGAATATTTCCAGGACACAAATACGATCCATCAAGGGGGTTAGTAATGTGATACATAGAGCTGGATTATTACAGGACACAGTACAATGGATTCACCTCAACTTGTTACATTTCGTGAGAACCAAATTATAACATTACAGTTACAATTATAATGTTTATATAAATAACTTGCAGCCAAAGTAGGCAGGGATTGTCCATTGGAATGATCAGAACAGTGAATTAAATAGAACTGGCTACAATGTAACTTTTCACAGATATGTATATGTTGTATAGATACAATGTAACATTCCCAGATGTATCTTATTGATAACATGGTGTTATATAGATACAATGTAACATTCCCAGATGTATCTTATTGATAACATGGTATTATATAGATACAATGTAACTTTCCCAGATAGATCTTATTGATAACATGGTGTTATATAGATACAATGTAATTTCCCCAGATATATCTTATTGATAACATGGTGTTATATATATACAATGTAACTTTCCCAGATAGATCTTATTGATAACATGGTATTTTATAGATCAATGTAACTTTCCCAGATAGATCATATTGATAACATGGTGTTATATAGATACAATGTAACTTACCCAGATAGATCTTATTGATAACATGGTGTTATATATTGATACAATGTAACTTCCCCAGATGTATCTTATTGAGAACATGATGTTATATAGATACAATGTAACTTCCCCAGATGTATCTTATTGATAACATAGTGTTATATAGATATAATGTAACTTTCCCAGATAGATCGTATTGATAACATAATGTTATATATCGATACAATGTTACCTCCGCCAGATGTATCTTATTGAGAACATGGTGTAATATAGATACAATGTAATTTCCCCAGATGTATCTTATTGATAACATGGTGTTATTTAGATACAATGTAACTTTCCCAGATAGATCTTATTGATAACATAGTGTTATATAGATACAATGTAACTTTCCCAGATAGATCTTATTGATAACATAATGTTATATTGATACAATGTAACTTTCTCAGATGTATCTTATTGATAACATGGTCTTATATATTGATACAATGTAACTTTCTCAGAAATATCTTATTGATAACATGGTGTTATATAGATACAATGTAACTTTCCTAGATAGATCTTATTGATAACATGGTGTTATATAGATATAATGTAACTTTCCTAGATAGATCTTATTGATAACATGGTGTTATATAAATACAATGTAACGTTACTAGATAGATCTCATTGATAACATAGTGTTATAAAGATACAATGTGACTTTCCCAGATAGATCATATTGATAACATGGTGTTATATAGATACAATGTAACTTCCCCTGATGTATCTTATTGAGAATATGATGTTATATAGTTACAATGTAACTTCCCCAGATGTATCTTATTGATAACATGGTGTTATATAGATATAATGTAACTTTCCCATATAGATCTTATTGATAACATGGTGTTATATATAGATACAATGTAACTTCCCCAGATGTATCTTATTGAGAACATGATGTTATATAGATACAATGTAACTTCCCCAGATGTATCTTATTGATAACATGGTGTTATTTAGATTTAATGTAACTTTCCCAGATAGATCTTATTGATAACATAATGTTATATACATCATTTTATCAATAAGATACATCTGGGGAAGTTACATGTATTATATAACACCATGTTATCAATAAGATCTATCTGGGTAAGTTACATTGTATCTATTAACACCATGTTATCAATAAGATCTTCTGGGAAAGTTGCATTGTATATATAACACCATGTTATAATAAGATCTATCTGGGGAAGTTACATTGTATCTATTAACACCATGTTCTCATAAGATACTCTGGGGAAGTTACTTGTATCTATATAACACCATATTATCAATAGATCTATCTGGAAAGTTACATTGTATTAAATAACATTATGATATCAATAAGATCTATCTGGGAAAGTTACATTGTATCTATATAACACCATGTTATCAATAAGATACTATCTGGCGAAATTACATTGTATCTATATAACACCATGTTATCAATAAGATACATCTGGGGAAGTATATTGTATCTATATTACACCATGTTTCAATAGATTCTCTGGGGAAGTTACATTGTATCATATAAACCCATGTTATCAATAAGATCTTCTGGGGAAGTTACATTGTATCTATATAACACATATTATCATAAGATCTATCTGGGAAAGTTACTTTGTACTATATAACATCATGTTATCAATAGATACATCGGGGAAGTTACATTGTATCTTTTACACCATGTTCTCAATAAGATACATCTGGGGAAGTTACATGTATCTATATATAACATATGTTATATAAGATCTATCTGGGAATTTACATTGTATCTAAATAACACCATGTTATCAATAGATACATCTGGGGAAGTTACATTGTATCTATATAACACCATGTTACAATAAGATCTATCTGGGGAGTTACATGTATCTATTAACACCATATTATCAATAGACTATCTGGAAGTTACATTGTGTCTAATAACACCCTGTTATCAATAGATACATCTGGGGAAGTTACATTGTATCTATTACACCATGTTCTCAATAAGATACATCTGGGAAGTTACATTGATCTATATATAACTTATGTTATCAATATCTATCTGGGAAGTTACATTAAACAAATAACACCATGTTACAATAAGATACATCTGGGGAAGTTACATTTGTATCTATTAACATCATGTTCTCAATAAGAACATCTGGGGAAGTTACATTGTATCTATATATAACACCATGTATCATAAGATCTATGATGGAAAGTTACATTATATCTATATAACACCATGTTATCAATAAGATACATCTGGGAAGTTACATTGTAACTATATAACATCATATTCTCAATAAGATACATCAGGGGAATTACATTGTATCTATATACACCATGTTATCAATATGATCACTGGGAAGTCCCATTGTATCTTTATAACACTATGTTATCATGAGATCTATCTATAACGTACATTGTATTTTATAACACCATGTTATCAATAAGATCTATCTAGGAAAGTTACATTATATCTATATAACACCATGTATCAATAAGATCTATCTAGGAAAGTTACATTGTATCTATATAACACCATGTTATCAATAAGATATTTCTGGAGAAAGTCACATTGTATCAATATATAAGACCATGTTTCAATAAGATACATCGGAGAAGTTACATTGTATCATATAACATATGTTATCAAGATCTATCTGGGAAAGTTACTTGTATCTATATAACACATGTTATCAATAAGATCTATCTGGGAAAGTTACATTGTATCTAAATAACACCATTTATCAATAAGATACATCTGGGGAAATTACATTGTATCTATATTACAACCATGTTCCAATAAGATACATCTGGCGGAGGTAACATTGTATCGATATATAACATTATGTTATCAAATACGATCTATCTGGGAAAGTTACATTAATCTATATAAAACACTATTTTACAATAAGATACATCTGGGAAGTTACATTGTATCTATATAACATCATGTTCTCAATAGATACATCGGGAAGTTACATTGTATCAATAATAACACCATGTTATCAATAGATCTATCTGGGTAATTACATTGTATCATATAACACCATGTTATCAATATGACTATCTTGGGAAAGTTACATTATCTATAAATACCATGTTACAATAAGATCTATCTGGGAAAGTTACATTGTATTATATAACACCATGTTATCAATAAGATATATCTGGGGAAATACATTGTATCTATATAAACCCATGTTTCAATAAGATCTATCTGGGAAAGTTACATTGTATCTATATAATTACCATGTTATCAATAAGATACATCTGGGAATGTTACATTGTATCTATATAACACCATGTTCAATAAGATACATCTGGGAATGTTACATTGTTCTATACAACATATACATATCTGTGAAAAGTTACATTGTAGCCAGTTCTTTTAATTCACTGTTCTATCATTCCAATGGACAATCCCTGCCTACTTTGGCTGCAAGTTATTTATATAAACATTATAATTGTAACTGTAATTTTTATAATTTGGTTCTCACGAAATAACAAGTTGAGGTGAATCCAGTTGTACTGTGTCCTGTAATAATCCAGCTCTATGTATCACATTACTACCCCCTTGATGGATCGTATTTGGGTCTGGAAATATTCACAAAACATTGTTTTCATCAATGTTTTGTAGTCAGGTGTGTTCCTATCTATTACCATAATATATCCATGGATTAGCCATGGCTTTTAGCAATTATATATTAATGGGGCTAATAAAACAGGCACACACATATTAGATATGACATCATATGGCTACTCTATTTGGCACTGTGGATTATGTCAAGTAGTGGGTGGTCAGAGTGGTAATGGCACAGAATGAATAGGTGGTACACTGGTAGGTTACGCAATGTGGTAGGCCCAGATTGGTAAGGTGGCACGATGGTAGGTAGCACAAGATGATTATGTGGCACAGAGTAGTAATGGTACAGAATGAGTAAACCACGACATGTTTGAGTCACTTGGACCCTTTCTCAAGTGTTGATGTCACAGATGTAGGTGGTACAGTTAATGAGGTTACAGGTGGTATTTATGTAACCAGGGCCACCCACAAAACAAGCTCCCTTGTACAGTCACAGCACGGATAACCTGGTCCCACACAGTCAGGATATGGACCCTGCTACAATCAATAGTAAGGTGGTACAACCTTCCGCTTTTAAACACTGATGTGTTACTATTTTAAGTATGTTCAGGATATAGGTATGGACAAAATTACAGAAATAATTTACATACATTCTGTCTGATAGTAAAAACTAAGCCATATAAGTGTTGTGGTGGTAATATCAATGTAAGTATCTACAGTGTACTTCACACAGTCGGAATGTTTAATGTTTATAGTAAATATTATGCATACAGGTTATAGTACATTGTATATAATGTGTGCATTTATTGTTCTGTCCTGCAGTCTATGGACATTGATCACAGACCCTCAAACCTTCACCTCCTATTGGAGAATTAATGTAGAAATTGCAGAGCTCAGCAGGTCTATAAATGAAACAGCCTCTAGGGGGAGCTTTTGGTTAGATCTTAACGTTACTCCTTACGAGAACTGTGGATTTGAATTAGTGAAGAGCTTGCATAAAGTCAACTAGACTACTATCTGGCTACCTGGTTACAAATATTGCAGTTTTAGTTTATAAGAGTATTAATAGGATAAATTCATATAATCCCTGCACTAGAGATTTCAATCATGACCCCCACATTTTTAACACCCCATAGCTTCTACACACACTTATACCCATTTATACCTATTTATGTTTTATTAGCCCACATATTATAATATATCTTTTAACACTTTGCTTACAGAACAAAATCTGCATAATTTCAAAATTCTAATAAACATTAAAAAAATTACTAAATATGTGATCCTGAAGGTGTAAGTTGTACCTTGTTCTTGTGTACTAGGGTACTAGTTAGTATTCTGATTGTACTACATCAATTCCCATTCTGGAGTCACAGAGCCAAACTTTTCATCATTAAACCAGTCAAATATGTTCACAATCATGTCACTAGCTGGGATTCCCACTGCCCTTATTGGCTAATTATCCATTTAACATGAGAAGAAAAAATTCCAGTTTCAAACATTTTAAGGGCAGGCAGCGCATACAAATTGCAAAATGCAGCCCAACACAATGACGCGAGATTCATGCTCTGTCATACGCTACAATTCCTTTGATGTAACCCTATTGCAGCCCATGTGATGCTCACCAATGGTGATCACATGCGCCACAAAAAAGGTCGGCATCCCTTGCAGTGCAGTGGGGATATGGGGCCCTTCCCATGCACTTCTATTGGTTTGCGTTGAGTGTTGCACTAACACAGCCCACACCAAAACACCTAGTGACCTAGCCCTTAAGGCTTGTCCATGTTGGATCAAATCTATGCATTCGCCAAAAAATAATATAAAGCCGTACCAGACTTGATTGTATGCCTATGGATGTTTGGTCAGGCATTGATTGTTGATCCACCAGATTGGAGTATTCACTGGCGTTGAAAAGTCGCGCCTAATCCACGCAACACCACTAATTTAATTTGTTGTTGCTGCAAATGAAGGGGTTAATGTTGCGCTAAATGATATTGAAAAATAGTGCAATGCCTCCCCATTATCCGCACCTGTATGTATATAGCACAAACCGTCGGTATGACACAGTATCTACCTCTCTCGTTGTCTGGATTTACATTGTGGGAGTGTGAATTTTAGAGGTGTTGTGAAGAGTTATTGTGACAATGTTAGTTTTTTTGTGTAAACCTGTGCAAGTATGTTTTTTTTTTTGAAGAGTGTGAAGGAGTGAAAATGTGTGAAGTGTGAAATCATTACGCGTATGTGTCAGTGATAATACTTGCGAAAGTGAATGTGAGAGTTGCTATGTGGCATGTAGAGAATATAAAAAACAATGCGTTGAGAAATTTGTGTACTGCATATAGTGTCTATGGTTATTCACAGTTTTCATGTTCCATACACAAGTACAAGCTTCCAAATTCCCATCTGATACCATTAAAATCCATTGTGAATTGGACTGGCAAATACAGTGCCATGATCTACTACCTAGATAGAAAGCAATTGTTGTATGGGCCTGCACACATTGCAATAATATTGAACTCCCTTTAGTAGTAATATTCTCAGTATATCACAAGATATACATAGTCCAGAAGAAGAATGGACCTACCTGGTAGAGTACCTGAGAAAACTATGGAGAGGAGGGGGGTTAAAATGATTAGTTTACTTTAAATCTGGTAATCAATGTCTCCAACTTTAGTTGTAGTAAAATTGTCCTTATTAAGGCTACTTTCCCATAGAAAGCCGGTCACTGCTTTGTCAGAGTTTATGTGCATTCCTTGCGATTTAGTGATGGGCCCAACCCGATTTTGGGTGAACTTGAACTATTCAAACTAGTTTGGTTTCCGAACTCGCCGACTTATTTTCGATACTTATCAAAAATTCGTAACCCTCAAATGTAGCCTTCGTTTTTGGTAACCCTCGAATGTATCATTTGGTAACCCTAAAATGTAGTGGCCGATTTCTGTAACCCTCGAATGTAGCCTTTGTATTCTGTAACCCTTGAATCAATGTCTTGTTCAATAACCTTTGAATGTTGTGTTCGATCTTCAATAATCCTCGAATGTAGACCTCAAATTCGGTAACCCCAAATCTAATTTCATTTTTAAGTAACCCTCGAATATCGTTCGGTAACCCTCAAAATTGGCCGTAATCCTCGAATGTAGCATGCGGAAACCTGACAATTGCCCGATCTTGAAGAAAGAAGTGTTTAAAAATGCGTTGGTATAGTGACATGTTTCCCTACACCCATTTCCCAGCGCCACAGCCATTTACAGTAAGTTAACATTGATATTTTATCTATTTTCATCCAACTTTTCAAACTATTAACTCCCCATTGACTTCAATGGGTACGTTTCTGAGCTTCTCTGGTGATGATCTTTACAAGTGAAACCCAGAAAAAAAGTCAGTGTGAAAGCAACTTTATTCCCAGAATTCAGTTCTCCCAGGTAGCACAGATCTCTTAAACACCTGTAACAGAAGCACCATCAAATCTACCCACACTTATTTTGATGAATGTGGCTATTTTTCCACGAGTGTCAGAAATGACTTTTTCTTTACTTTCCAGTTTATGTGTAATATCAGATAGAATACTATAAATGCTAGAAGGAATAGTAGGGAACAGAACACGTAGTCTGTCTTTCTATTATTTCCCAGCAAGTCAAATAAACAGTAACCTGGCACTTCCTGAATTTCAAAGAAGGTCTTTGATGTTTAAATCATCATATATAGATTTGGGTATTAATTGTCCCAGGTAATCAATGGGTGTCTGAAGAAGGGTTGATTATTAAAACCCTTTCAAATAACACCACCCACCATCCAGCAGATTCCCTGTAATAAACAAAAGTGAAACTCCTTGAGAAACCAAGTCATATTGCCAACCATGTCCCATTGGGTGTGTTTACTTTCCAATCTTCATAGGTGTTCATTTCATTAAGTATTGATTTACATTGCTGTTAGTTAGCGTTCAAACAAGCACACAGGTCCTTTTATTGGGATAAATCCCCAAAATATATTTTTTATAATAAGTATTTGCTTGATGCTTAATATTAGTGCATCTTTTCCAGCGGCTAATATCATAATGCTCCATAATGGCAAATCAGGTCAGTGTGTATAAAGTGAAAATCATTCTTCCCATAGCTGACAAGCTATCGTTGGATCAATTAGCTCTGCTAGAGACTACTGTTATATCATTAACAGACTTCCACTATAGGGACCAACAACATTCTCTGTAGGATCAATCCCGAATTCCAATGGAAGATGTCAGTGATCTGAGATGAGCCGTATGTGCCATTTTAGGTCCATAATATCATGTTTTAAGCAACCTTCGGAGACCAGCTGATAATTTAGCACAAGGCCGTTTTACCCTTATTTCAGGCAATCAAGTGATTGTCCCCTTCCTAAACAAATAACAGGATCTTGAAGATATTTTGGCCAAGCTTTCTATACAGCTCTCCATTGTCCTTTACTATAAATGAATCTGTGGCTCAGGGCACCGGCATTCTCTTGTTTGCATTCTGCAGTAAAAAAAAAAAAGACCTTAACAGATAGGGAGATAGCACAAAAACAAATCAATCCACCGAACATCAAAAGTTACTGTGCAGGGCAGTAGGGTTATGTAATGTACAGTAAAAAAATACACTTCCCACTATACTCCCATAAGTATGTTCGAACACACTCGCTGTTTGTAATGATATAGACACCATCTATAGTAAACCAGTATTAACTATAACTCAACAACATATTTACATCCAATAACGGTCACAAGTATGCTGGGCTTTGATTAATAATTTAACTTAATTCCAAACCATACAGAAGAAGACCAGTCCTTATTTCTGTTATTATATTTGGGGCTGGTAGCCATAGGTCAATTATATTTGGCCTGATCAATTGCTGCAGCTGCTATGTTGTGATTTGGCAAAATAATGTCCGTAAGTACCCAGCAGCTTACATGGTTACTGAAGTCATAATCAATTAGGGCAGGGCCCCACTAGGGAGCGCGCAGAAATCACGCAACGAGCAAAATCGTAACACCACGGGATTCATGCACGCTACCTGCGTGTGGGCTGCAATCTTTTTGATGTACCCCTATCGTAGCGCATGCGAAGACACACCAAAAATGGTGATCACATGCGCTGCGAAAAGGGTCGGCAGCACACCGCAGGGCACCGGATAATGGGCCCATCCCCGTCCTCTTCAGCGATTTGCGCTGCTTTAGCACAGCGCACACCAAATGGACTAGTGAGGCCTACCCAAGACTGCTGACTTGTTAGACTAGAAACAGTCAGTCAAGTGGTCGAGCACAGCTCTCTTAATAGTATGATTTCAAGCTGTAATATAATTAATTCTCCAGATTTACCCTTACTAACCACCATTATTCATAAAAAAATTGATTGCTCTACACACCTAGCAAATTAAATAAACTGGTTAATCTAGGGTACAATTACTTCCCTTTTCCCTTCCCCTTCCATAACTTACATTCCTGCTTCTTGTTTGCCTACTGTGGACTTCCCCTACCTCTGCATTTGTCTACATTTGAGTGGAATTTTCATTTAATCAATCAGTCCAGACTTTTTTAAACAAAATGTTTTGTTTCAATATTGAGTGTAAATTCAAACAATACTTGATAGAACAGGTGGGCAAATTTTCTTTGGATTGTTTTACCTTCTACATCACTATGATACCTTTTAGCTATGTTCGATGAACTGCATTAAATTTTAGTGCATTCTAGATGTTTTACCACTAGAAAGATACTGCATGTTACAGTTTCATAGCAGGATTGCTAATTAAATGCTGTAAAGAACTAAGACATCGTCTGTGCCCATTTTACAAGTCTAATCTCCCCTCCAATATTTTTTCTTTAAATCTTTTGAAATGTCAGATTTACTTTCTATCCTTTCTGTCTTTACTGGACTTTCTGCTGCCTGCCAGACAAAGACAGACACCCCACTCTTCAAATAATACTAATACTTCTCATCTGCCTTGTCCATTCTGACTAGAATGGCTGAACTTCTGAAAATCTGTTCCACTCTCTGCCTAAATAAAGGTAATAATAGCATTGGTAATACATAATGGCTCAGGGATGGAAAATGGTCTGGGGAACCATATCAATGGCCACAATTTTTACATCCAGTACCATAAACTCAGTGCTCTTCCTGTTTTGGCATTCTGCATAGTATTTTTGAAAATTTAAAAAATCTAAAATTTAGGAATTTTCAAAAATTTCAGAAATCTTTGAATTTTCAAATTTTCACCCACCAAACTCCAAAACTGCAATAGAAATGACTGACTTAAAAGTAACCTGAAATCTGCTCTGATATTGGGTGTCATGGATTTGGAGGATGATATCACTGGAAATGCTATTCCCTAGCTGCTTCCTTTGAGCTCGCGCAAGCTTGCAAAGAACCTGGAGAGCGGAAACATTTTGAGAGGCAGATAAAGGGGGAGAAGAACATTTTGCTGCAAACAAATTAGCTCTATGTCTGTCAGCTTTCTAAAGCTAGGGTACACACCTAGCGATTTTTCCTCCTGACCGACCGTTTGATACTTTCGACCGGTCGGCCAGGAGGAAGGACTGTCGGTCGCGGCAAAAGCCACCATGTTCGATCGTCCTTTCGTCCGATGTCACGAACGATCGTCGACATGGCTGCATTCGTGCAATAATTTCGGTCGATCGGGCCGAAATATCTCATCGTGTGTTCCCAGCTTAACTATGGTGTTTTGGGGGTGTGATATACTTTTTAATTAAAAACATTTCAAGTAAATAATATTTTCTCGCAGACCCTAATTCCTGAAAACCTAATCATAGTGGGGCTGTGGTTAACTGAAATGTGTCTTAAAAACAATCTGCCCATGTCTTATATTGTTATCTCAGCAATCCACTGTGCAGAACAGGCTAAAGACCGTAGAAAGGCTGGATGACATTACAACGTAAAAAACGTTTTAGATATCAACTGTCCATTTTTACCTAACAGTCTGTGTGATTACACTTGCAGGAAGATTGAGTTTCATTTTGTATTTACTGAACTTTTAACAAGTGATTTATCCAGCATTCTACCAAGTGTCCTCTGTGTGCACTCCTCACATGCCAGAGTTGCCTTTTTCTCCCAAAGGCAATGACTTCATTTCCTTACTGTATTCACAGTACCTTTCCTTGATGACTCGTGCCTCCCACACTTTCCTAATAACTCATGTGTCCCTCATTTGCAGTGTTATACTTTCCTAAAATAGTATTGAATTACAGGATCTAGCCCACATATTACTTGTTCAGACAATAGCTAATAAAAGATGGAGCCACCATTTTTATGTGTTCCATCCGAACGCTGTTGTTAAAATGCAGCTTTAATTACTGGGAGTTCCTTTGAATTGCATGTTTGATTATACTTATTCATGGTGCAGGTGTAAAGACATTACTCCTACAAAACTGCTAATTGTATCACCTTAAAGGTTAAAGGGGAGGTCCACTGAATTGTTTAATTATAAAACATACCTCAGTTTCTTTTCATTTGATTTTGCTTATTTGGAACATCCATTGCATCATTTTTACATAATTAGCTGTTGGGTGTTTTAAACAAGCAGTACACTATTAGTGTTCCTGCAAAGAGGGATTTAGTACTTTGGAATCACACAATATATAGAATTGGGCTGTTGTACATCCATATTAAAGTGCAACTACAGACCAAAAATATAGTACACACAAAAAACAGAATTCTAGTGCACAAACAATTCTAATTGCATATTGCAATATGCAATTAGAATTGTTTGTACCCTAGAATTCTGTTTTTTGTATGTATTGTATTTTTGGTCTGTAGTTGCACTTTAATATGGATGTACAACCCCAATTTTCTATATATTGTGTGTTACATTAAAGGTTTGACCAAGCTTTCTGGGAAATTGTACTCCACCCGAGTTAGATCATTGCTTTTTGAGACAAAGTACTTTAAACAGAGAGTCAGCTTCAAGCATCCAGGCACACAGGAGAAGCTGTCAGCTCATGTAGCCAAAAGGCAAGTACCAGTAGGTTAGGAGCCCAGTTAAAGAAAGCACCTTGACATGGTGACTGGGGTTAAAATAATTTGGCCAACTTTTGAACTAATTGCTTTTATTTCCAGGGTTTAGCAGACTGTTGTGTAACAACCTATGGAGGTAGCCAATATGCAATTAGAATTGTTTGTGCAGTAGAATTCTGTTTTTTGTAGTATTTTGAAATCATTTATTTATGCACAGGGAAATTTAATGCCGGTCAGACCTCCAATGCCAGTCGGACCAACACTGAAATTAATCGACATGGCTGATCGAACATTCATCTGATTTGTGAAGGTTCATTCAAGAGTATAGACCATACAAGATTATAATGACCATACAAGAGTATAATGACAACAAGAGTTTGATGACAATACAAAAGTAGGATGACCATACAGAGTATGATGACCGAAAAGGCAAAAATAACCATTCCGTACCTGGTTTTATACATTATACTGAAGAATGGGTCTTTTGCATCTATTCTATGGCAATACAATATCTTTATATAATAAAATAAAATCTAAAATAGTTGAACAAAAATCAGTTTTTGGCAAAGAGAATCTGAGAAGAAAGCATTGTTGTAGTTAAAGTCTAACTTTATCAGTGGATACCTAGAGTAAACAGGTTTATTTATGACCGTCAGAAATATGTGTTTTGCCAACCTGTGCAGTAAACATTTTATTGCAGCAGAGACTTCACAAGAGATAGATGCATGTTAAAATGGTCGTCAAATACGCACTTGGTTTACAATCTCACAAATAACCCTAAAAGAAAGATAACAAATTCTGTGTAGGGAAGAGCTGAAGAGCCCATCTTTTCATCCAGTTCCATGGTTCCAGTCTGTGGCTCCTAAGATAGAAAGTTTTATTTTATCCTCCTGTGTTCAAAGCCCATGTTTTGGTTAGTGCTATATACCACTTTAGCGATGAAAATGGATTCAGACTTATGTCAACTATTTTCTATTTCAAGCACATTATAGCTGTAAACATTAAATTCATAACCCCACTGTTGCTGTTATTCATAATGTCATCGGTAGATGCTTCATTGTTGCACCAAAAAGCCAGGTTTTTAGAGATCAGGTATCAGTTGAGTCTCTAGGAAGTCACATCTAACGTGTGATGGTTTGCATGTCACTGGCTTCTTCCAAGTTGGCTGCAATCTAAGTTGTTATCCATTCACCTTGTGCTGCTTCAGTTCTTTTGTGAACAAAAAGTATTGGTAAGTATATCCATCGTGAGGAGTTTAAAAGACGTGCCACAGTGGATGCTTTCATTCATTAGCTTTTGAGCTCGAGGTTCACACGGTCCCTAAGTGGGAAGGGGCATGTAAGATTTGAACTGAACACAAACTGAAGGTTATTGCTACACAGAAGATCTGAACTATCTATAAAGGGATATTACATTTATTAATATGAATAAAAATCAAGCAAGAGACGATTATACAGAGATTATAAGGAAAAATATGCCCTTAGTGAAGATGTGTGTTTCTCAGCCACCCTGTTTACTCCCCTAACTCTAGAATTAAAGTACAGAAGCACTTGCCTTGAAATTGATGTTAATTTTACCTCCGTGCTGTTTGGGATTGTTACATATTAGAACAATAGCATCTTGTAATTTTATTTAAAAGTAAAAACGTACCAACATCTACGTATTTTATACCCAATGGTTATCACACCCCTCTAAACCCTGAACCACTATTCTGTACTTGCAATGTCTGGATACATGTTATTTATATTACTGCTAGCTGAACAAGATCTTCAACCAAAAAACCCAGAGTGATGTATAAATAACGACAAACTCCTAGGTACATATTACATACAACCAACCAATTATTTAAATTCAGCTAAAACTACCCTGGTTGTGGTAAATGTTTTGACTAGTCTCCAATACTAAATATGGATATAACACGATTAAATGATGTGTCAGTGTAGACCAGAATTAACTAGGCAGTCATTGCACTGCAATGACCCTGTTGTTTATGGTTCCCAATGTTTCAAAGTTGCATGGGACACTGAAAGTGATTAACTCTGTGGCTGCCTATAATTGCTCATCAAACATGGCGTATCTTCAAATTCCCTGGCTTATCCAATCCAAGTCCTGATAAACAATAGGCAGTGTCATTTTACCTAATGAAAAGAATATATGCAGGGAGAAGTAACAGCTGTGACAAATAAAGAATGACTGAAGATGATCACATCAAAGCAACAAGGCTATGAACCTGGGTTAAACTTCATGAGAGCTACTGACAGGTTGTTTTATCTGACTAATTCTCCCAGAATCAGCAAACAAGGCTGGTGAGGTCCGAATAAAAAGAAATCACCTTAAAGATCTGGAACGTGGGTAGAATTTCTTTTACCAGTACTGGTATACAATGTTTTGGTGATGTTGTATATGTTCATGTAGACAATCACACACAAGTTTAAATGTTGCATGCAGTTATGTAAAGTATAGTTTTTAGTGTCACCCAGAATAACCATAACACAATCAGGACAGATTTTGCTTTTGCAAAGGGAAATACGGACAATACACCTAACACACATAAGCGGCGTGTGTGAAAGCTGACATTGTGTACATAACATTAGAGGCCTTATTCAACTTGCTTATATTATATTATTTCCCTTTTCAACAGAGATTTGACTCCAATTGTGATTGATCATCCTGTATAGGCTGGTACGCACAGTACATTTTACCTATGTTTCACACTATTAATCAATAAACTGATTGGTAAGGTCTAGTAGGAAAAAACAAACGTGCCGACATTTTGGTGAAACTGACTCCCATTGAAGACGGCACGAGCAGCCCAAAATTACCAACGTATGACCAAGATCTACACATCGCAGCAAATTTGCACCATTATTGTGACCTGGTAGACAGATAGGTGGTGGTGGGTTGGTCGGTCAATTGTCATGTGATTGGGGCCTTAAGACCTTATAGTTTGCACTCACCACTTATGCATTGAACCATCTAATTATATCAAAATGATATTAATTAGCAGGATCAGGTGGTTGGGTAGAAATATTGAATGTAGTCTTTGTTTTTACTCACTATTATAGAACTTTTATGACTTGGTTGTAGAAAAGATGTAGCTTGTCTATTTGTACAAGCAGAATACTGGCCTGGATTAATTGATGTATTTATATGTATTTATATACTAGCTCCCGCTTAACTAATGTATTGTGAGACCTTAGTTCTACTCCCACTTAATCTATGTGAACATCATTATATTATATAACTATAATTTTTCAAATTCAAGTTTTTCTTTAATAAAATATTATTGTATTGTGTAGAGTTTGAAATTTCTATACATAATTTGCTATACAAAATTACTCCTATTTGTATTATTTCTACTGTTTCCACTAGATGAAAATTGGATTGTGGTAGACGATGAGGTGAGATCTGGTAGCCAGACATAAAGAAGCAGCACTTCCGAGAGAGTTGATCATTGAAAAGAATGAAGAACTTGCACCTGTCATTTTCGACACTAACAGTGTATTCAATAAAATTCTTACGTTTAAAAGGTGCTAATTCTGCCCCAAGCAATCTGATGTTAGCTTTCAAAGTTAAATAAGATCTGATTGGTTGGGGAAAATTACACCATTTTAAACGATAAAAACTTTATTGAATAACCCTGTAAGTGCTCTATGGCTTGTTGTATTCAACCTGCCAGAAAGTAGTGTGATTTTTAGTGTATTTTTGTATTGTGAATTAACCTTTGACATTTAAAGAGTTACAATTTACAAATATGCCATTATTAGAATTGGAAAAATTGGATTAATCCCTGGTACACCTATATAATCCTTTACCATATAAATAACAGATATTTTCAGACGCGAAGGAGTAACGCTGATGATGGCGATTCACTCAACAATCGAATGTGTGTGGTCACTTGGGTGGGCGTTGTTCATTGATCTGAAATATGTATCATTGATACACTGAAATGTCAGTCTGGCTGAATTATGGATGGTGTGTACCTGCTTTTTGTGCACTGGCCAGATGATTACCCATTGTATCTACCACACCATCTGTCAGATCCCACAATGTTGACAACTACAACTTGCCAGTTATTTGCGGCTAATATTCAAATGCAAAATGAATGGACCAGGAAGGGGAACATAGTAGGAGCATTGTGGGAATCCAGGGGGTTAATGTGACGTTTTTTATAGACATTTTATAGATCTAATGAACGAATATTGAAAATACCATTGTCCAATAAGCGTCATTATTATAAAGATGGAGTACAACTAAATTGGAGTATGTTCATTGCATCATTTGCAGTACAACGCTTGTTGCAGCTTTGTTGGTTTTACATTTCAAATTCGTGTTTCCATATAGAATTACTCTTCTCTTCCATAGATTATAAATTAGATCTATAATGACATTTTATATGTAGGGCAAAAAGCTATTGTGTCCGTTTACACATGTAGACAATGTTAGTAATCTTTTTCAGTGCAAAATCCTTTATGTTTTATTACTCACTATCCATAAATATAAAACGTAAACTAAAAAATGCCAGGAGACTACCTGATGTGTGTAAAAGGTGGCCGTCCTGCTAATTACTATGTGGCCTGTTCCATGAAAACTCAAATACAAAGAGCAAAGCTGATGTAGACCGCACTGGTACTTGTGTTTAATCTTGTTTATCAGTCTGATCTTCCCCACGGAGTATGGGGTAGTGATATTAGTTCCTCCCATATAGAATTCCCGGATTAGGGTCTCACCCTAGAAAATTAAATTCTCATTAGATTATACTGTAAAGGAACATGAAGTTCCAACAACAAAGTATTTTTCAGTAGAAGAGATGCTGGAAACTGAATAGAGACACATTGTAACTTGTAGGGACTTTCTTCACCCATGAAACTCCTGTAAGGTGTAAGGCTATAGGATGGTATGTATTTTATCTCCTTAATGCTGGAATTGGCCCCACACAGACCAGAACGGAGGGATTTCCTTTCCTGTGCACACATAGTCAGTCCCAGCTGGTACTGACCACCTGCGAGAATCAGGAAATAGTTAAATCTGTTCTGTGTGATGCATTGCAGAGACACTGCCCAGAGAATAGTAAACAGGTGTGCAGGGTCAAGCAGGAAGGCAGGGGGCCAAACAAGGGAGGGAAAAATATTCTTAGTCCAGCTATAAACTCCTGCTTTACTGCATTCCCAATCCCAAACAACCACTTCTACCACACTTCTACCGGTGCGCTGCCAAAAAACTGATGTAGTGTTTAGCTAGCGCAAATCATCTGTAACTTGCAATGCTCTCTATGGGTAAATAGCCTAGCATTGTCTTAAATATCTGCAGTTGCTGTTTACTTTAAATATTAATGTCTAACAACAAACAAAAAAAAGAGAGAAATAAAATATTCCCATTAAATAATAGCATCATATATGTTACATTCAAAAAAGAGAGTGTATTACCAAGAAATAATTCCATTGTATACTGAATAATTATATCTAATGATATACAGATACTGATAAATAGTGGTTGATGTGGTAACAGAATTTTCATTCATTCCTAATGTAATTCTAGCATTGCTAGAACTAAATAAGGTTAATATTAAGTAAATCTCCTGGATCGGATTAAATACATCCTCAGTTACTTAGAGGACCTAAGTTCAGTTTTATCTAGGCCATTGTTTCTTATTTTTGCAGATTCCCTCATGTCTGAAGTGTGCCTCTGGATTGAAAAGGCTGATTATTCCAATATTCAAAAAGGGTAGTCGTTCACAGCGGTAATTACAGGCCTGTAAGTTTAACTTCAGTGGTGGGGAAGATCCTGGAAAGTTAATAAGGGACATGTTCTAGAGTAGTTTCAAGGACTGACATTATAAGTAGTAACAAGCATGGATTTAGAGGAATAGATCTTGTCAAACTAACTTGCTTGGCTTTTATGAGGAAGTAGTAGAAATTTAGACTCTGGCATAGCAGTAGATGTAGTTTACTTGGATTTTGCAAAGGCTTGATACAGTCCCCCATAGGCGACTAATGTATAAGCTAAGGTCTGTTGGTCTGGGGAGTCACATTGTATATGGATAGAAAATTGGTTAATGAATAGGATGCAGAGATTAGTTTGTAAATGGGGCATCACATTATGGACAAAAGTGCTAAGTGGGGTGCAACGGGGTTCTGTGTTGGGGCCGCTTCTATTTAATCTATTTATTAATAATTTGGAAGTGGGTATGTCAGCAAGTTTCTGTTTTGCTGACGACACAAACTTTGTCGACCATTAAAAACATCAGAGGATGTGCAATCGTTGCAGGTGGATCTAGAGAATTGTCACATTGGGCTGCTATGTGGCAATGAGATTCAATGTTGATAAATGTAAGGTGATGCATTTTGACTTAAAAATCCTGTGCTACTTATACTATAATGGCTCTGTGTTAGTGAATCCTGTTGGAAAGGGATCTTGGAGTTTGGTGGATACAAACTTAAAGGTAGCAGCAGTGCCAGCAGTCAACAGCAGAGCCAGCATGGTATTGTCTTGTATAAGAGAAGTATAGATTTCAAGGGGGAAAATGTAATCTCCCTCTTTACAAACATTGGTTAGGCCTTATTTGGAAATGCAGTGCAATTTTGGAATCATGTGTACAAAAAGGACATCTTTGAAATGGAAAGGGTTCAGAGAAGGGCAACTAATGAATAAGGGGATGGGGAGCTTGAATATGAAAGAGAGACTAGAAAAGTTACAATTATGTACGCTGGAGAAAAGGCGATTGCGTGGGTATATGATTACTGTGTTTAAATCTAACGGGCCATACATAAACTATCTGGGGCATTGTTCACCATAGAACTGTCAGTGACACGAGGACATCCCTTAAGACTTGAAGAAAAAAGGTTTAGGCTTCAGTTTTTGGAAAGAGTTTTTCACTGCGAGAACGGTAAAGCTATGGAACTGTCTTCCAGTGGACGTTGTTATGGCAGGTTCATGTGTCAGTTTCAAAAAAAAGCTGGATGAGTTTCTGCAAAGGAATTTGCAAGTTACTGGTATTGATACATAAGTAGAGTTGATCCAGGGAAATTCCATTGCCACTTGGAGTCAGGAAGGAATTTTTTCCCCCTTCAAAATTTGGTGGGTTTTTTTTGCCTTCCTCTGGATCAACAGTTGGCAGGAAATGAGTATGCTAGATGGGTTGGACTGGATGGACGTATGTCTTTATTTCAACCTCAGATACTATACTATACATACTAATTACCAACCAGGACAATTCACTGAAAGCTGCAGGCCCGCCATAGAAGTTATTTCCATGAAAGTTATTTCCACATGGTTTTACATTTTTATTTAGGTTAAAGTGTCACATGCTCCAAAAATGAATTTGTATATTTTGTGGATTACATTTTCTGAAAGAAACACTTGCACAATAACTACTTATAGCACTTGCTCAATAATGTAATGTCTGTGATAGATGACAATCCACATCTGATACACAGCTGAGATGTTAATGTACCATATGGTTATAAGCAGTATCATTACCTTTCTGGCTACCAAAGAAAGGGATCGAAGATGGAAATGATTAGCTGTGCTGTGGAGGGCATAAGGAAGGGTGACAAAAGGGATGATATATTATAATGCCTTAAGGAGACTTTCTGCCCAAAACGCATTGCATGACCTGTATGGTTTACACCATTCCGGGATTCCCTGCCCTGTCCAAAAACTTTATTGTATCTGACCCAGTCAAACAATAGTCCAAATACTTACAACAACCCCAACTGTGGCTGGTTGGAGATTCATCAAAACTGTCCAAAAAGTAACATGGACCCTAATTATAAAGGTGATGTACCGGTGAACACAGATACTAATGTTATTTAACTTACTGTAACCAAATCACACAAATTGTATCAAAGTCCTATGGAAAAAAAACATGCACTGTAAATAATGAAATAAGATAATACTAATGATATTTCTGAATATTAATCTACTAAATTTAAATATTAAAATCTTTTTAAGCCTGTCTGTGGATGAAGCCACCTAGCTGACAGTAAGCTTCATGTCTAGTTGCCTCATAAAACACTTAAGCTGGGTACACACCACCCAATAATTCGGCTTGACCGCTGGACATTTCATTGGATTTAGTTACATTCAGTCAGGGATAGGAAGTGGATAGTAAGTGGGTAGTCAGTGTAGTCAGTTGAGATCGTGGATAGGAGGGGGTAGTCAGTGGATGGGAAGTGGATAGTCAGTGGGTAGTCAGTGGATAGTCACGTGGGTAGTCATGTGGATTAGGGTGTGTGGATAGGTCAGTAGGTAGTCAGTGGATAGTCAGTGGATAGTCAGTGGTAGTCAAGTCAGTCAGGTATGATTACTTGGGTAGATACGAATGACCTGATAGATAAGATACAATGATATTTACATGAGGATTGTAGGAGAACATACTGAACATCTGTAATAACGTTCTGTTTGGTCTTCTTTTAATAACAGCTGTTAACTAGTAATAATTACAAACCCATCTTAGGTTCATTGACACTAGTGTCTGTATTGGTGTCAGGATCGGGTGTAATATGTCTGCTATAAACCATACACCTGGGTAGATCCTCCCATCCAGATGTATTAGAACCATAATGAATCCCCATTTATACAGCAGCAGGCGGCCAGTCACATAGAGGAAAGTCTGGATCATTGCGGAGCCGGGAGTAGTATCACATGGGAAGAATATCTGGCCCGCACCGCCCGGGTAACTTTCTCCGAGACCGATGGCTAGAGACACCGGAAACAAATGGTTCACTAGGGCTCCATTACAGATTGCTGCGACACTAATTGTATCTGAGAACGTTACTTATGACTGAAGGTACATATAATGACAGTGACCAAAATAAACATTAATGTACAGTATATATAGTCTGTAATGTTAATCACATTACAGGAAATCATGGATGATGTCACTGTGTCAAGCACACAGCAATGATCCTGTTATTTACCAAAGCTCAGTCATGTTGGGCACTTTTTACATGCTCAAGTACCAGGTGACTATGTGCAGTCTATAGGGGAACCACTGCACAGCACGACTATAGAAAGGTAAAGGAGGGAACCCAGTATACAGGGGAGTCCCCCAAAATAGCTATTCTGCAGTGGTCTCTGGCAAATCAGGGTTATTCATAGAAGTTCTTATCGTTAAAATGGTGCTAATTTTGCCCAAACCAATCAGATGTAGCTTTCAAATATAAAAATATACCTGATTGGTTGGGGCAAATGAGCACCATTTTTAATGATAAGAACTTTATTGAATCTCCCGGCATGTATGTTATGTAGGGTGACAGCTATGACCAGAGCAATGGCAGATCGCTGTAAAAAGTTGGACTACAAAACTGCAATGTTGTTAAGTGTGATGTGGGATTTATTCTGTATTGTACACTTATATAAATGAGATGTTTTAATGAAAGCTGCATGTTACATTCTGTTGGATTCCTGGAAACTTTACTGATTCCATATTAGAGTGTTTGGGGATGTGAATGTTAGAAAATTCATTGTGTTCCATTAAATATTGTTTATTACTATATATTACTAATAGATATATTATTTATACTGTATATACTAATAGATGTTATTACTATATAGTACTATCACTGACATATCACTAAAGCTATATTATATTATGTATATTACTAATATATTATATACTGTATATTACTAATATATATATTATTTATTTACATATATTATATAGATTATTATTTTTACGTAATATAATAGATATATTGTTAAACTATATTACATAATAGATTTATTTTATACGATATACTAAGATATATTGTTTATTATATATAGACTTTTATGCATATACTAATATATTTTATTACTATATATACTAATAGATATAGTATTTATTAGATATATTACTAATGATATATTGTTATCCTATATAGACTTTATATTTTCATTTTATATTTCCTGACAGATATGAAGTATTTATTCTCTATATATTACTATAAATATTGCATTATTGTATAAATTACATTTGTTTAGCCTTAGTATTTAACTTATATTTCTGATAAATATATTTATTCCTATATATAACTAATAGATATACTATTTTATTACCAATATATATTGGTTAATATTATGAATAGCTAAAATAGTTTATAATTATGTGCTAATATTAAATAGTATTTATTACCAAATTCTATTATTTATTGCCAAATTAGATATTGTATTATTTTATTTAATTACTAAGGATATTAATTATTTCGAGATACTATAACTAAAGATATTCTATTTATTGCTATAGTATTATTGATTGCTATTCATATCAATAGATATATTATTTATTATTATATTATAATAGCTAATTACTAATAGATATTATTATTATAATACTAACTAATAGATATACTATATTTACTAATAGATATTAAGTACAATATATTACTCAGGATATTACTATTTTTATATAGTTTTATAGCTAACAGTATTTATTACTATAGAGGCCTTTTTTTACTCGATAGTAATTTAACGTTATTGCACATATTAGTTATAGGTATTACATTATTTATTACTTTATTTTGTAATAGATATTATTTATTAATATATTAGTAAGAGATATTATTTATATCATATTAAGATGTATCATGCCTGAGGAAGAAGCCTAGTGCTTCAAAATCTTGCATTTCAATCATTTTAGTTAGCCAATAAAAGGTATTAATTTATATCCAAGATGTCTTCATGTTCATCTATGGCTAACACGGTACAATTCTCTATACTACTATATATTCTAATAGATATCTATTATTACTATATTTTAATAAAGATATTTTGTATTAGTGTTATTTCTAATAATAAATATAAGAATAAAAAGACTTGTTGTTTGTTGAGAAATCAAACCTGAAATAGTTAGAATACCAATGCGCAATGGATTGAGTCCTGCTACCTAAAACCAGCAGTTCAAAAAACAAAACTGCTGGGTTCGCCAACAGTATATCCAAAATGATAAATATGCTGGGCACACGCTTAAGTGAAATGCTTTTATTCGGGGACGTTTCGGAACCGGTGTTGGTTTCCTTCAGTGGTATTAATGAAGGAAACCACACCGAAGGTGTGCCCAGTATATTTATCATTAGAACTAGTTAGAGTAAACACAGTATAGTGTATGTGCACTGTGTATAGAATTATAATTGGAATAATAGGCAGATTTGGATTTGGACAGTATGGTTTACAGATCATCTGTAAAGTAATCGTTGGGCTTGCTGGTAGATTAACATTGTAATTTAAGTAAATAGACATAGACTAAGGTAGATCGTGTATTCCAAACTCACATTCTTCACAATTATATTATAGCTTGGTATAATTCTCACATGTTCTGTGAAATATCACCAGACTGGGCAGATAGGAATATAATGGTGAGTGTGTGAAGGCAGAAAAGTTCATCAGAGTGGGAAAACAGAATGCCAAGGAGCTAGGAATCTATTTACCCTTGTGAAACAAACTCAACCAACATATAGTAATGTATTCTCCTATAGAATTCAGATTATACACACTACATCCTTGATACCATTCATTTTCTGTTAAATATTGATTTTTTTCTATTGGAAAGATAATAGATCACAGATCAATAGATAAACGATCTGCAATATAAATATCATTGTACGTGTACTTTGTGTACCTGTGGTGTGTTTAATCCAAATATAGTATTTATATAGTCCCAGATTTGAAAGCCACAAAACACATGTTGGGCTATGAATATGTAGTTTCTATTGTTTATTTATAAAAGTGCAAAATAAAAACAATGTATAGAAATAACCCAAAAGCATAATAATTAAGCAGTGTACCATGTACACAATCATCACATTGCATTCAATGAAAAGAAACAGATCAAACCGATTGAATCTATTATCTCATCCTACAGGAAGACAGTTCATCAGTCATATCCCATTCCCTTGACCTATGGTATGTAAAATAAGTTTACAAAATTAGAGTCAATAATATATTGTGCTCAGTTTTCCCATAGAAAACAAAGACTTTCCAACACTGAGGGTCTGAATACTGCAAGTCACGAAGGTAATGGGATCAGTCACTCAGGCATGGGGTAATTGCAGTGTAGGACAGCAGTCGGTGGCATCAGAAGGACAGGGATATAGGTCCATTATCTGCAGTTGGCACTGTTGGTTCCTGTCAATTAAATGCATGCCCATGTCTGACTTGGCAACGTAGGACAGATACTGTTCAAACTCAGGCCTAAAACATCCGTCAATCAATCGACTTGCTGCTTGCTCTACTCTGCCCATCTGCTGAGCCTCGGGGGGTGGGGAAGGTGTGAAAGTGGATGACTTGCCTGGCAGAGCCTGGTAAGTAATTGTCCATAGTACATCTGAGGGGAAGCCGGGATTGTCCTCACTACTGTGAAACTGGGCTACCCTGACCCATTGGCTCAGCTTGGGTTGCCTGCCTTACCAACATGGAACTGGCAGGGGTTTGCTGATGATGAGATAGTTTGGCATTGAAGCTGTATGGCAAATCTGACAATGTCCTGGGTAGCTGATGTGAAAAAACAGAGTTGCTTCAGCCACTCAAAGGGGAACTTTCAGGGTTGGCAAACGTAAGAGTCATAGTGGTGTGCAGGCCTTGGGCTCCCTGTAGTGGCTACCTTGGGGGAGTTGGCTTGGGGGTAGGGTGTTCATGGTAAACCCAGGCTGAAGTTCTCCATACACATCCTGCCATCAGTCCCCAGTAACCGTGCGTCTGCTGCTCTGACATGTGCACAAGCCATTTTCTGATCGCTTCAATCCTCTTTACCTGCTTCCTCCTGCGGGGTCTTACTTGTAGTTGGGTGGTCCGGCATTGTGCTGCACCCTCAGCCTCTCCGCTTCCTCCACAAATGGCCGCTTGTCAGCCAGAGTCAGGGATTTCCACGATTTACCTAAGACACAGAGAGGGAAAGTTACAATGTGGCAACTGATAATAACAAGTGACAACTGACAACCCTCCATTCACTACCCGGGACAAGTGGACACAATGATGTAACCGATCAGGTACTACAGAATAGACACATATAGAGACATATAATAAAATCCAACAAGTAAGCGCTCATAAGAACTTCAGATAATTGCAAAATTTAATCCGGCTCACGCGTTTCAACCCACAGGGTCGTCGTCAGGAACTGTCCTGTGGGTGAGAAACGCGTTGAGACGGAATAAATATTGCAAATTATATGAAGTCCCTTATGGAGTGCTTAATTTTGTTGCTACACTTTTTGGTATTAGCACCAGGGCGGTATACAAGGGGAGTGCGGTCATATAGAGGTGTGTTGTGTATATCTATATATATATATACTATCTACTATGGATAGAGACTATCTTGGTGTTAGGATAGAGACTATATATAAGGAGCTATAGGATAGAGACTATACATATGGTGCTATAGGATAGAGACTATATATAAGGAGCTATAGGATAGAGACTATATATCTGGTGCTATGGGGTAGAGACTATATATAAGGAGCTATGGGATAGAGAATATATATAAGGAACATAAGAAGAGACGACATATCTGGTGCTATGGAGAGAGACTATACATAAGTAAACTATAGGATAGAGACTATATATAAGGAGCTATAGGATGGGACTATATATAAGGTGCTATAGATAGAGACTATTTATAAAGTGCTATAGGATATAGACTATATATACAATTGTGCTATAGATATGGACTATATATAAGTTGCTATAGGATATGGACATATATAGTGCATAGGATAGAGACTATTATAAGGTGCTATAGGATAGAGACTATATATAAGGTGTTATAGGAATGGCATATATAGTGCTATAGGATAGGGACTATATATAGTGCTATAGGATAGAGACTATAAATAGGTGCTATAGGATAGAGACTATATAGGATAAGGTGCTATAGGAATAGAGACTATAGATAAGGTGCTATAGGATAAGACTAATATAAGGAGACTATAGATATAGACTATATATAAAGTGCATAGGAGACTATATATAGGGCTATAGGATAGAGACTATATATAAGGTGCTATAGGATAGAGACTATAATAAGAGCTATAGGAGAGAGACTAATATAAGGTGCTATAGGATAGAGACTAAAATATAAGGTGCTATATGGATAGACATAATAAGAGCATGGTATAGACTATATATAAAGTGCTATAGACAGAGACTATATATAAGAGCTATAGGATAGAGACTATATATAAGGTGCTATAGGATAGAGACTATATATAAGGAGCTATAGGATAGAGACTAAATATAAGGTGCTATAGATGATAGAGACTATATATAAGGAGCTATAGGATAGAGACTAAACACAGATCGAATGCAAGGGAGGTCATGTTTTAACAGATTTAAACGTTCACGAACCCGCTGTCCCCCAGAACCCCGTCCTTACCGAGCATCTTACTGAGCTCCGCGTTGTGCAGGTCCGGGTTCTGCTGTGCCAGTCTCTTGCGCTCATCCTTGGCCCAGACCATGAAGGCGTTCATGGACGGCGGACCCGCGCCTCTGCTTTTCCCTTTGAATGGGCAGATCCAACATCGCTCTTCAGTTTACCCTCCCCGATAGCGCTGATGGGCTCTGCCCCACTGGCATTGCCCTCGCCCTGGCATTATCACTGGCACTGAGCACTTCCCCTGGTTTGGTCGTCGCTGCCGTAACCACCATCAGGGCTGCCTATGATTAGGAAAACCTGGACGGGATGTAGGTGTCAGAGTCACTCTGTGCTTCTCCAAGACAGCGGCACTCACACTATTCTGCTGTACAACACTCCCCAGTCAGCTCTAACCACCGTCACAACCAATCAACTTCTAAGGGGCGGGGGTCTGTATCGTGAAGTGTGAAAGGAGGAGAGTCAACATTGCTATCGGCAGAGTAATAAGCCCCGCCCACGCACAGAAGTTCCCTGTCCTATTGTGATAACCACAGCACAGATTCTGAATGGGTCACCACCGAACAGGACCAGAAGGAGGGTCATGACCTTATACCACTTTCTATTTTGTTTAATCCAAAAGAGTCACCTGTAAACAGATCGAATACACCTATACATGTTATTATATAGGGATCATGTAATATATATACAGTCCCTACTGCCATGATTAGCCACCCAGTTGGCAGATACAGATATTCCCCTATAAAGTATATTCATTAAGCTGGGCACACACGCAGATTTAGTGGCCAAGCAATTGATACTGCTCAGTAGGTCAGAAATATCTGGGATTTGGTACAGTAGGACAGTAAGTACAGTGGGTACAGTAAGTACAGTAGGTACAGTAACTATAGTAAGTGCAGTAGCTACAGTAAGTACAGTAGGTACAGTAGTACAGTAAGTACAGTAGGTACAGTAAATACAATGAATTAGTACTGTATATAAACCCAGTACTCAGCTATCACTTCAGGCAGCTGCGGGTTAATATTGATACCGATCTCTATGCTGCTGTCAATCACAGGGCAGGCTAGATACATTTTTGAAACATACAAATGCTGTTTCTCACAGCTCAATAACAATGTAACAATCTATGTACCATCCAGTAACAATCTAGTAAACATATATGCAACAAACAATGTAACAATCTAGTAACAAACAATGTAACAATCTATGTAACAAACCAGTAACAAACAATGTAACATCTATGTAACAAACCATGTAACAATCTATGTAACAAACCATGTAACAATCTGTGTAACAATATATGAACAAACATGTAACAATCTATGTAAACAAACTATGTAACAATCCATGTAACAAACCATGAACAAAACAAGTAACAATTGTAACAAACCATGTAACAAACAAGGGAACAAACTATGTAACAAACTATCAGGCCTATGAACAAAGTCTTATTGTTAAAAAATGGTGGTAACAAATCAGATGTTAGCTTTCAAAAAGGTACATAACATCTGATTCGTTGGGGCAAATTAGCCACATTTTTAACGATAAGAACATTTTGTTGCAAGGCCTGCATGTAACAATCTATGAACAACATACGTAACAATCTATATAACAAACTATGTAACAATCTAGTAAAATCAATGTAAGATATATAACAACATGTACAATCTATGTAACAAAATATGTAACAAATCTATTGAGAAGCAGGAGAAGTTGAACAGCAGCCATTTTTAAAGGCCGACCCTGACTGCACTGAGCAGGAAAAAAGGGGGGATCCAGGCACCAGTAACCTTCCCCCCCTGCATATTGTGCTACCAAGACCAATAAACATTACAATCCTATCAGTGATTTTATTACATAAAGTCTATGTATCTATATAACACCATGTTTAATAAGAGATGACTGGGAAGTTACATTGTATCTATATAAAACCATGTTATCATAAGATCTATCTGGAAAGTTACATTGTATCTATATAACACCATGTATCAATAAGATACTATGGGAAGTGTACATTGTATCTATATAACACCATGTTATCAAAAGATCTATCTGGGAAAGTTACATTGTTCTATAACACATGTTATCAATAAGATCTATCTGGGAAAGTTGACATTGTATCTATATAACAACATGTTATCAATAGATCTATCTGGGAAAGTTACATTGTATAATATAATACCATGTTATCAATAAGATCTATCTGGGTAAGTTACATTGTGTCTATATAACATCATGTTATCAATAAGATACATCTGGGGAAGTTACATGTATCTATATAAAAACCATGTTATCAATAAGATCTACTGGGTAAGTTACATTGTACTATTATATAACACCATGTTATCAATAAGATCTATCTGGAAAGTTGACATTGTATAATATAACACCATGTTATCAATAAGATATATCTGGAAGTTACATTGTATCTATATAACACCAGTTCCATAAATACATCTGGGGAAGTTACATTGTATCTATATAACACCTATTATCAATAAGATCTATCTGGGAAAGTACATTGTACTAAATAACATTATGATATCAATAAGATCTATCTGGAGAAAGTTACATTGTATCTATAACACCATGTTATCAATAAGATCTATCTGGGAAATTACATTGTATCTATATAACACCATGTTATCAATAAGAACATCTGGGGAAGTAATTGTATCTATTAAACAATGTTCTCAATAAGATATCTGGGGAAGTTACATTGTATCTATATAACACCATGTTATCAATAAGATCTTTCTGGGGAAGTTACATTGATCATATAACACCATATTATCAATAAGATCTATCTGGGGAGTTAACATTGTGTCTATATAACATCATGTTATCAATAAGATACATCTGGGGAAGTTACATTGTATCTATATTTACACATGTTCTCAATAAGATACATCTGGGGAAGTTACATTGTATCTATATATAACATATGTTATCAATAAGATCTATCTGGGAAGTTACATTGTATCTAAATAACACCATGTTATCAATAGATACATCTGGGGAAGTTACATTGTATCTAAAACACCATGTTATCAATAAGATCTATCTGGGGAAGTTACATTGTATCTATATAACACCATATTATCAATAAGATCTATCTGGGGAAGTTACATTGTCTATATAACACCTGTTATACAATAAGATACATCTGGGAAGTTACTTGTATCTATATTACACCATGTTCTCAATAAGATACATCTGGGAAGTTACATTGTATCCTATATATAGTGTTATATAGATACAATGTAACTTTCCCAGATAGATCTTATTGATATCATAATGTTATTTAGATACAATGTAACTTTCCCAGATAGATCTTATTGATAATATGGTGTTATATAGATACAATGTAACTTCCCCAGATGTATCTTATTGAGAACATGGTGTTATATAGATACAATGTAACTTTCCCAGATAGATCTTATTGATACCTACTGTTATATTATAGATACAAATGTAACTTCCCCAAGATGTATCTTATTGAGAACATGTGTAATATAGATACAATGTAACTTCCCCAGATGTATCTTATTGATAACATGATGTTATATAGACACAATGTAACTTCCCCAGATAGATCTTTTGATAATATGGTTTATATATATACATGTAACTTCCCCAGAAATCTTATTGATAACATGGTGTTATATAGATACAATGTAACTTCCCCAGATGAATCTTATTGAAACATGGTGTAATATATATACAATGTCTTCCCCAGATGTATCTTATTGATAACATGGTGTTATATAGATACAATGTAACTTTCCCAGATAGATCTTATTGATAACATGGTGTTATATAGATACAATGTAACTTTCCCTATATATCTTATTGATACTCATAATGTTATTTAGATACAATGTAACTTTCCCAGATAGATCTTATTGATAATATGGTGTTATATAGATACAATGTAACTTCCCCAGATAGTATCTATGAGAACATGGTGTTATATGATACAATGTAACTTCCCATGATAGATCTTATTGATACATGGTGTTATATTATACAATGCAACTTTCCCAGAACATCTTATTGATAACATGGTGTTATAGATACAATGTAACTTACCAGATAGATCTATTGCATAACATGGTGTTATATAGATACATGTAACTTCCCCAGATGTATCTTATTGATAACATGATGTTATATAGACACAATGTAAACTTCCCAGATAGATCTTATTGTACATGGTTTATTATAGATACATGTAACTTTCCCAGATAGATCTTATTGATAACATGGATGTTATATAGATACAATGAACTTTCCCAGATAGATCTTATTGATAACATGGGTGTTATATAGATACAATGTAACTTCCAGATGATCTTATGATAACATGGTTGTTATTAGATTCATGTAACTTTCCGATATATCTTATTGATAAATGTGTTTATAGATACAATGAACTTCCCATATATCTTATTGATAACATGGTGTTATATAGATACAATGTAACTTCCCAGTCATATCTTATTTATAACATGGTGTTATATAGATACAATAGACTTTATGTAATAAAATAACTGATAGGATTGTAATGTTTATTGGTCTTGGTAGCACAATATGCAGGGGGGGAAGGTTACTGGTGCCTGGATCCCCCCTTTTTTCCTGCTCAGTGCAGTCAGGGTCGGCCTTTAAAATGGCTGCTGTTCAACTTCTCCTGCTTCTCATAGATTGTTACATATTTTGTTACATAGGATTGTTACATAGTTTGTTATATAGATTGTTACATTGATTGTTACCTAGATTGTTACATAGTTTGTTATATAGATTGTTACGTATGTTGTTACATAGATTGTTACATGCAGGCCTATGCAACAAAAGTTCTTATCGTTAAAAATGGTGCTAAGTTTGCCCCAACGAATCAGATGTTATGTACCTTTTGAAAGCTAACATCTGATTTGTTACCACCATTTTTAACAATAAGAACTTTTGTTGCATAGGCCTGATAGTTTGTTACATAGTTTGTTACCTTGTTTGTTACATGGTTTGTTACATAGATTGTTACATTGTTTGTTACATGGTTTGTTACATAGATTGTTACATTGTTTGTTACATAGATTGTTACATTGTTTGTTGCATATATTGTTACACAGATTGTTACATGGTTTGTTACATAGATTGTTACATGGTTTGTTACATAGATTGTTACATTGTTTGTTACATGGTTTGTTACATAGATTGTTACATTGTTTGTTACATAGATTGTTACATTGTTTGTTGCATATATTGTTACATAGATTGTTACATGGATTGTTACATAGATTGTTACATTGTTAATTGAGCTGTGAGAAGCAGCATTTGTATGTTTCAAAAATGTATCTAGCCTGCCCTGTGATTGACAGCAGCATAGAGATCTGTATCAATATTAACCCCGCAGCTGCCTGAAGTGATAGCTGAGACTGGGTTTATATACAGTACTAATTCATTGTATTTACTGTACCTACTGTACTTACTGTACCTACTGTACCTACTGTACTTACTGTAGCTACTGCACTTACTATAGTTACTGTACCTACTGTACTTACTGTACCCACTGTACTTACTGTACCTACTGTACCAGAATCTCCTCAGATATTTCTGACCTACTGAGCAGTATCAATTGCTTGGCCCGATAAATCTGCGTGTGTGCCCAGCCTTAATGAATATACTTTATAGGGGAATATCTGTATCTGCCAACTGGGTGGCTAATCATGGCAAGTAGGGACTGTATATATTATTACATGATCCCTATATAATAACATGTATAGGTGTATTCGATCTGTTTACAGGGTAACTCTTTTGGATTAAACAAAATAAGAAAAGTGGTATAAGGTCATGACCCTCCTTCTGGTCCTGTTCGGTGGTGACCCATTCAGGAATCTGTGCTGTGGGTTATCACAATAGGGACAGGGGAACTTCTGTGCGTGGGCGGGGCTTATTTACTCTGCCCGATAGCAATGTTGACTCCTCCTCCTTTCACACCTTTCACGATACAGACCCCGCCCCTTAGAAGTTGATTGGTTGTGACGGTGGTTATAGCTGACTGGGGAGTGTTGTACAGCAGAATAGTGTGAGTGCCGCTGTCTTGGAGAAGCACAGAGTGACTCTGACACCTACATCCCGTCCAGGTTTTCCTAATCATGAGCAGCCCTGATGGTGGTTACGGCAGCGACGACCAGAACCAGGGGAAGTGCTCAGTGCCAGTGATAATGCCAGGGCTAGGGCAATGCCAGTGGGCAGAGCCCATCAGCGCTATCGGGGAGGGTAAACTGAAGAGCGATGTTGGATCTGCCCATTCAAAGGGAAAAGCAGAGGCGCGGATCCGCCGTCCAATGAACGCCTTCATGGTCTGGGCCAAGGATGAGCGCAAGAGACTGGCACAGCAGAACCCGGACCTGCACAACGCGGAGCTCAGTAAGATGCTCGGTAAGGACGGGGTTATGGGGGGACAGCGGGTTCGTGGAACGTTTAAATCTCTGTTAAAACATTGACCTCCCTTGCATTCGATCTGTGTTTAGTCTCTATCCTATAGCTCCTTATATATAGTCTCTATCCTATAGCACCTTATATTTAGTCTCTATCCTATAGCTCCTTATATATAGTCTCTATCCTATAGCACTTATATATGTCTATATCCTATAGCTCCCTATATTATAGTCTCTATCCATAAGACCTTATATTTAGTCTCTATCCTATAGCACCTTATATTTAGTCTCTATCCTATAGCTCCTTATATATAGTCTCTATCCTATAGCACCTTATATATAGTCTCTATCCTATAGCTCCTTATATATAGTCTCTGTCCTATAGCACTTTATATATAGTCTATATCCTATAGCACCTTATATATAGTCTCTATCCTATAGCACTATATATAGTCTCTATCCTATAGCACTATATATAGTCCATATCCTATAACACCTTATATATAGTCTCTATCCTATAGCACCTTATATATAGTCTCTATCCTAAGCAACCTATTATAGTCTCTATCCTATAGCTCCTTATATATATTCTCTGTCCTATAGCACTTATATATAGTTCCTATAATCCTATAGCTCCTCTTATATAAGTCTCTATCTATAGCACCTTATTATAGTCTCTATCCATAGCACTTATTAAGTCTCTATCCTATAGCACCTATATTAGTCTCTATCTATAGCAACTATATATAGTCTCTATCCTATAGCACTATATATAGTCCATATCCTATAGCACCTTATATATAGTCCATATCCTATAGCACAATATGTATATATAGTCTATATCCTATAGCACTTTATATATAGTCTCTATCTAATAGCACCTTATATATAGTCCCTATCCTATAGCTCCTTATATATAGTCTCTATCCTATAGTTACTTATGTATAGTCTCTATCCCATAGCACCAGATATGTAGTCTCTATCTTATAGTTCCTTATATATATTCTCTATCCCATAGCTCCTTATATATAGTCTCTACCCCATAGCACCAGATATATAGTCTCTATCCTATAGCTCCTTATATATAGTCTCTATCCTATAGCACCATATGTATAGTCTCTATCCTATAGTAGATATATATATATATATATATATATACACACACACCTCTATATGACCGCACTCCCCATTGGACCGCCCTGGTGCTAATACCAAAAAGTGTAGCAACAAAATTAAGCACTCATAAGGGACTTCATATAATTTGCAAATATTTATTCCGGCTCAACGCGTTTCAACCCACAGGACAGTTCCTGACGACGACCCTGTGGGTTGAAACGCGTTGAGCCGGATTAAATGTTTGCAAATTATCTGAAGTTCCTTATGAGCGCTTACTTGTGGATTTTATATATATGTCTCTATATGTGTCTATTCTGTAGTACCTGATCGGTTACATACATTGTGTCCACTTGTCCCGGCTAGTGAATGGAGGGTTGTCAGTTGTCACTTGTTATTATCAGTTGCCACATTGTAACTTTCCCTCTCTGTGTCTTTAGGTAAATCGTGGAAATCCCTGACTCTGGCTGACAAGCGGCCATTTGTGGAGGAAGCGGAGAGGCTGAGGGTGCAGCACATGCAGGACCACCCCAACTACAAGTACAGACCCCGCAGGAGGAAGCAGGTAAAGAGGATGAAGCGAGCAGAAAATGGCTTTGTGCACATGTCAGAGCAGCAGGACGGCACGGTACTGGGGACTGATGGCAGGATGTGTATGGAGAACTTCAGCCTGGGTTACCATGAACAGCCCTACCCCCACAGCCAACTCCCCCAAGGTAGCCACTACAGGGAGCCCCAGGCCATGCCCACTCACTATGACTCTTACAGTTTGCCAACCCCTGAAAGTTCCCCATTGGAGCTGGCTGAAGCAGACTCTGTGTTTTTCACATCAGCTACCCAGGACGATTGTCAGATGTTGCCATACAGCTTCAATGCCAACTATGCTCATCAGCAAACCCCTGCCAGTTCCATGTTGGTAAGGCAGGCAACCCAAGCTGAGCCAATGGGTCAGGGTAGCCCAGTTCACAGTATGATGACATGCCAGGCTTCCCCTCAGATGTACTATGGACAAATGTACTTACCAGGCTCTGCCAGGCATCATCCACTTTCACAACCTTCCCCACCCCCAGAGGCTCAGCAGATGGGCAGAGTAGAGCACATGCAGCAAGTCGATATGATGACGGATGTTGATAGGACTGAGTTTGAACAGTATCTGTCCTACGTTGCCAAGTCAGACATGGGCATGCATTATCATGGACAGGAACCAACAGTGCCAACTGCAGATAATGGACCTATATCCTCTGTCCTTTCTGATGCCACCACTGCTGTCTACTACTGCAATTACCCCAATGCCTGAGTGACTGATCCCATTACCTTCGTGACTTGCAGTATTCAGACACCTCAGTGTTGGAAAGTCTTTGTTTTCTATGGGAAGAACTGAGCAAAATATATTATTGACTCTAATTTATGTAACTTATTTTACATACCATAGGTCAGGGAAATGGGATATGAACTGATGAACTGTCTTCCTGTAGGATGAGATAATAGATTCAATCGGTTTGATCTGTTTCTTTTCATTGAATGCAATGTGATGATTGTGTACATGGTACACTGCTTAATTATTATGCTTTTGGGTTAATTTCTATACATTGTTTTTATTTTGCACTTTTATAAATAAACAATAAGAAACTACATATTCATAGCTCCAACATGTGTTTTGTGGCTTCAAAATCTGGGACTATAATAAATACTATATTGGATTAAACACACCACAGGTACACAAAGTACACAGTACAATGGAATATTTATATTGCAGATCGTTTATCTATTGATCTGTGATCTATTATCTTTCCAATAGAAAAAAATCAAATATTAACAGAAAATGAATGGTATCAAGGGATGTAGTGTGTAGATCTGAATTCTATAGGAGAATACATATACAGTATATGTTGTTTGAGTTTAGTTCTACAATGGTAAATAGGAATTCCTAGCTCTTGGCATTCTGTTTCCCACTCTGATGAGACTTTTCTGCCTTCACAATCACCATTATATTTCCTATCTGCCCAGTCTGGTGATATTTCATAGAACATGTGAGGACATTATAACAAGCTATAATATAATTGTGAGAAATGTGAGGTTGGAATACACGATCTACCTTAGTCTATGTCTATTTACATTAAATTACAATGTTAATCTACCAGCAAAGCCCAACGTATTACTTTACAGTATGATCTGTAAACCATACTGTCCAAATCTCCAAATCTGCCCTATTATTCCAATTATAATTCTAATACACAGTGCTACATACACTATTACTGTGTTTACTCTAAACTAGTTCTAAATGATAAATATAGCTGGGCACACCTTTCGGTGTGGTTCCTTCATTAGACAAACTGAAGGAACCACACCGGTTCCGAAACGTCCCCGAATAAAAGCATTTTCACTTAAGACTGGTGTGCCCAGCTATATTTATCATTTTGGATATACTGTTGGCGAACCCAGCAGTTTTTGTTTTTTGAACTGCTTTGGTTTAGGTGAGCAGGATCTCAATCCATTGCAATTGGTATTCTAAACTAGTTCAGGTTTGAATTCTCAACAAACAACAAAGTCTTTTTATTCTTAATTATTTATTATTAGAAATAACACTAATACATAAAATATCTATTATTAAAATATAGTAATAATGTAATATCTATTAGTAATATATAGATAGTAGTAGAGAATTGTACCGTGTTAGCCATAGATGAACATGAAGACATCTTGGATATAAAGTAATACCTTTTATTGGCTAACTAAAATGATTGAAAATGCAAGATTTTGAAGCACTAGGCTTCTTCCTCAGGCATGATACAATCTTATATATAGATATAAATAATATCTCTATTACTAATATATTAATAAATAATATCTATTACAAAAATAAAGTAATAAATAATGTAATACCTATAACTAATATGTTGCAATAAACTGTAAATTACTAATCTAGTAAAAAAAGGCAGCTATAGTAATAAATACTGTAGCTATAAGAAACATATAATAATAAATAGTATATCCATGAGTAATATATTGTACTTAATATCTATTAGTAAAATATAGTATATCTATTAGTTATATATATAAATAATAATATCTATTAGTAATTAGCTATTATAATATATAATAATAAATAATATATCTATTAGTAATGAATAGCAATCAATAATAGCTATTAGCAATAAATAGAATATCTATTAGTTATATATATATCGAAATAATTAATATCACTTAGTAATATAAAATAATAAATAATACAATATCTATTTGCAATAAATAATAGAATATTGGTAATAAATACTATTTAATATTAGCACATAATTATAAACTATTTAGCTATTCATAATATTACCAATATATTGGTAATAAATAGTATATCTATTAGTTATATATAGTAATAAATAATATTTATCAGAAATATATATTAAATACTATAGCTATAACAAATGTATATTTATAAATAATGCAATATTTATTAGTAATATATAGAAATAAATACTATCATATCTGTCAGTAAAATATAAAATGAATAATATAAGTACTATATAGTAATAAACAATATATCTATTAGTAATATATAGTAATAAATACTATATCTATTAGTAATATATAGTAATAAATAATATATTAGTAATATGCAGTAATAAGTACTATATAATAATAAACAATATATCTATTAGTAATATACAGTAATAAATAATAAATGTTTGTACTATATAGTACTTATATTATTCATTTATATTTTACTGACAGATATGATAGTATTTATTCTATATATACTAATAAATATTGCATTATTATAAATATACATTTGTTATAGCTAGTATTTAATATATATTTCTGATAAATATTATTTATTACTATATATAACTAATAGATTACTATTTATTACCAATATATTGGTAATATTATGAATAGCTAAATAGTTTATAATTATGTGCTAATATTAAATAGTATTTATTACCAATATTCTATTATTTATGCAAATAGATATTGTATTATTTTATTTTATATTACTAAGTGATATTAATTATTTCGATATATATATACTAATAGATATTCTATTATTGCTATAGCTATTATGATTGCATTCATTACTAATAGATAATTATTTTTTATTATATATTATAATAGCTAATTACTAATAGATATTATTATTTATATATTAACTAATAGATATACTATATTTTACTAATAGATATTAAGTACATATATTACTCATGGATATACTATTTATTTTATATGTTCTTATAGCTACAGTATTTATTACTATAGCTGCCTTTTTTTACTAGATTAGTAATTTACAGTTTATTGCAACATATAGTTATAGGTATTACATATTTATTACTTTATTTTTGTAATAGGGGGGGGGGGTGGGGGTGGAGATTGACATCATACATGATTATCCTGTATATGTGAATTAACATTACAGACTAGTATATACTGACATTAATGTTTATTTTGGTCACTGTCATTATATGTACACTGTCAGTCAGAAGTAACGTTCAGATACAATTAGGTCAGCGCATCTGTAATGGAGCCCTAGTAGAACCATTTGTTCCAGGTGTCTCTAGCCCAGGTCTCGGAGAAAGTTACCCGGGGTGCGGGCCTAGATATTTTCCCAATGTGATACTACCGGCTCCGCAATGTCCCAGACTTTCCTCTATGTGACTGGCCCGCCTGCTGCTGTATAATGGGGATTCATTATGGTTCTAATACATCTGGATGGGAGGAGTACCCAGGTGTATGGTTTATAGCATGTACATATATACACCGATCCTGACACCAATACAGACACTAGTGTCAATGAACCTAGATGGATTTGTAATTATTACTATTTAAAAGCTGTTTATTAAAAGACCAAACAGAACTGTATTACAGAATGTTCAGTATGTTCTCCTACAATCCTCATGTAAATATATTGTATCTCTATCTATCATGTCATCTTGTATCTACCAATGTAATCATACCTGACTACTGACTATCCATGCTACTTCACTGACTATCCACTGACTACCTACTGACTATCCACACCATTCCACTGACTACCCACTGACTATCCACTGACTACCCACTGACTATCCACTCCTATCCACTGACACCCTGTCATCACGACTATCAACTGATATCCACTGACTACCACTGACTATCCATTCCTATCCATGACTACCCACAGACTATCCACCCATTACTGACTACCCACTGCTTTCCACTGACTATCCACTCTCTATCCATGACTACCCACTGCCTCCCAGTGACTACACACTGTCTATCCACTGACTACCCACTGCCTTCCCTCTGACTACCCACTGTCTATCCACTAACTATCCACTCCCTATCCACTGACTACCCACTGATTATCCACTGACTACCCACTGACTATCCACTCCCTATCCACTGACTATCCACTCCCTATCCACTGACTATCCACTCCCTATCCACTGACTATCCACTCCCTATCCACTCCCTTTCCACTGACTATCCACTGACTACCCACTCCCTATCCACTGACTATCCACTGCCTTCCCACGCGATACCCACTGTCTATCCACTCCCTATCCACTGACTATCCACTCCCTACCCACTGACTATCCACACCCTATCCACTGACTACCCACTGACTATCCACTGACTATCCCCTCCCTATCCATTGCTATCCCACTGACTACCCCTGTCTATCCACTGACTATCCACTGATTACCCACTAACTATCCACTGTCTATCCACTGACTATCAACTGACTATCCACTGACTACCCACTAACCATCCACTGACTTCCCACTGACTACCCACTGCCTTCCCACTGACTACCCCCTGTCTATCCACTGACTATCCACTCCCTACCCACTGACTATCCACACCCTATCCACTGACTACCCACTGACTATCCACTGACTATCCACTCCCTACCCACTGACTATCCACTGACTATCCACTCCCTATCCACTGACTTCCCACTGACTACCCACTGCCTTCCCACTGACTACCCCCTGTCTATCCATCGACTTCCCACTGTCTATCCACTGCCTTTGGGAATACAGCAAAGTTTCCAGGAATCCAACAGAATGTAACATGCAGCTTTCATTAAAAAATCTACTTTATGTAAGTGTACAATACAGAAATAAATCCACATCACACTTAACAACATTGCAGGTTTTGAAGTCCAACTTTTTACAGCGATCTGCCATTGCTCTGGTCATAGCTGTCACCCTACATAACATACAAGCAGGGAGATTCAATAAAAGTTCTTATCATTAAAAATGGTGCTAATTTTGCCCCATCCAATCAGATATTATTTTTATATTTGAAAGCTAACATCTGATTGGTTTGTCTATCCACAGCCTTCCCACTGCATTCCCGCTGACTATCCACTCCCTATCCACTCTCTACCCACTGACTATCAACTCCCTATCCACTGACTACCCACTGACTATCCACTTCCTATCCACTGACTATGAGGAAGCTGAGTAGGCTGAGGGTGCACACATCGTCCGAGCCCACCCAACACAGTACAGACCAGCGCAGAGTAAGACAGTAGGAGTATAGAAATCGACATAAAATGGCATTTGTGCAGCATGTACAGAGCCCAGGACGGCACGGTACTGGGGATGATGGCAAGGATGTGTTGGAGAACTTCATCCTGGGTTTACATGAAAGCCCATCCAAACAACCTACCGCGCCCCAACGTTTCTGCCCCCCTGGTCCGTTGCCCGTAACGTCAGCCCCAGGTAAGCCAGCTACAATGGTAAAGCCCCAGGCCCGTCCCACTCCTATGCCTCTATACAGACAGTTTCCACCGGCCCTGTAAATTTCCCCTTGGTGCTTGCTGAATCAGACTCTGTTTTTCTTCAGCAGGAATAAACAATCATCTACCCCGACTATTGTTCATGTTGCATAGTAAACTCAGCTTCGGGTTATCTCGCTGTCGCTCTCCAGGACGCGCTGTGTGAGCCGTGCCGACGCAAGGATCGGTCTGTTGGGGGCCCACGTCCCTGGTGTGTGAAAAAACTGACCTGCAAACCCCAAGCATGAATAAACTGGCTGTCTGCGCGTCACCGTCGCTCCGCTTGCCTCTGGGTCCTCCATACTCTGGTGCCTTCGCTCCTCCCCCTTCCTTAGCCCATTCACAGTATGATGACATGCCGCTTCCCCTCAGATGTACTATGGACAATTACTTACCAGGCTCTGCCAGCGATCATCCACTTTCACAACCTTCCCCACCCCCAAGGCTCACAGCAGGAAAGTAGCACAGCCAAGTCATATGTGATGACGGATGTTGATAGGACTAGTTTGAACAGTATCTGTCCTACGTTGCCAAGTCAGCATGGGCATGCATTATCATGGACAGGAACCAACAGTGCCAACGGCAGATAATGGACCTATATCCTCTGTCCTTTCTGATGCCACCACTGCTGTCTACTACTAAGCAATACCCCAATGCCTGAGTACTGATCCCATTACCTTCGTGACTTGCAGTATTCACACCTCAGTGTTGGAAAGTCTTGTTTTCTATGGGAAGAACTGAGCAAAATAATTATGACTCTAATTTATGTAACTTATTTTACATACCATAGGTCAGGGAAATGGGATATGAACTGATGACTTCTTCCTGTAGGATGAGATAATAGATTCAATCGGTTTGATCTGTTTCTTTTCATTGAATGCAATGTGATGATTGTGTTACATGGTACACTGCTTATTATTATGCTTTGGGGTTAATTTCTATACATTGTTTTTATTTTGCACTTTTATAATAAACAATAAGAAACTACATATTCATAGCTCCAACATGTGTTTTGTGCTTCAAAATCTGGGACTATAATAAATACTATATTGGATTAAACACACCACAGTACACAAAGTACACAGTACAATGGAATATTTATATTGCAGATCGTTTTCTATTGATCTGTGATCTATTATCTTTCCAATAGAAAAAAATCAAATATTAACAAGAGAATGGTACAAGGGATGTAGTGTGTAGATCTGAATTCTATAGGAGAATACATATACTATATGTTTTTTTGAGTTTAGTTCTACAATGGTAAATAGGAATTCCTAGCTCTTGGCATTCTGTTTCCCACTCTGATGAGACTTTTCTGCCTTCACAACACACCATTATATCCTATCTGCCCAGTCTGGTGATATTCATAGAACATGTGAGGACATATAACAAGCTATAATATAATTGTGAGAAATGTGAGGTTGGAATACACGATCTACCTTAGTCATGTCTATTTACATTAAATTACAATGTTATCTACCAGCAAAGCCCAACGTATTACTTTACAGTATGATCTGTAAACCATACTGTCCAAATCTCCAAATCTGCCCTATTATTCCTTATATTCTAATACACAGTGCTACATACACTATTACTGTGTTTACTCTAAACTAGTTCTAAATGATAAATATAGCTGGGCACACCTTCGGTGTGGTTCCTTCATTAACAAACTGAAGGAACCACACCGGTTCCGAAACTCCCCGAATAAAAGCATTTTCACTTAGACTGGTGTGCCCAGCTATATTTATCATTTTGGATTACTGTTGGCGAACCCAGCAGTTTTTTGTTTTTGAACTGCTTTGGTTTATGGTGCAGGATCTCAATCCATTGCAATTGGTATTCTAAACTAGTTCAGGTTTGAATTCTCAACAAACACAAAGTCTTTTTATTCTTAATTATTTATTATTAGAAATAACACTAATACATAAAATATCTATATTAAAATATGTAATAATGTAATATCTATTAGTAATATATAGATAGTAGTAGAGAATTGTACCGTGTTACCATAGATAACAGGAAGACATCTTGGATATAAAGTAATACCTTTTATTGGCTAACTAAAATGATTGAAAATGCAAGATTTTGAAGCACTAGGCTTCTTCCTCGGCATGATACATTCTTATATATAGATATAAATAATATCTCTATTACTAATATATTAATAAATAATACTATTACAAAAATAAAGTAATAAATAATGTAATACCTTAACTAATATGTTGCAATAAACTGTAAATTACTATCTAGTAAAAAAAGGCAGCTATAGTAATAAATACTGTAGCTATAAGAACATATAATAATAGTATATCCATGAGTAATATATTGTACTTAAATCTATTAGTAAAATTAGTATATCTATTAGTTATATATATAATAATAATAATATCTATTAGTAATTAGCTATTATATATATATAATAAATAATATTCATTGAGTAATGAATAGCAATCAATATAGCTATTAGCAATAATAGAATATCATTAGTATATATATATCGAAAATATTAATATCACTTAGTAATATAAATATAAATATACAATATCTATTTGCAATAAATAATAGAATATTGGTAATAAATACTATTTAATATTAGCACATAATTATAAACTATTTAGCTATTCATAATATTACCAATATATTGGTATAAATAGTATATCTATTAGTTATATATAGTAATAAATAATATTTATCAGAAATATATATTAAATACTATAGCTTAACAAATGTATATTTATAAATAATGCAATATTTTTAGTAATATATAGAAATAATACTATCATATCTGTCATGTAAATTAAAATGAATATATAGTACTATATGTAATAAACAATATATCTATTGTAATATATAGTAATAAATACTATATCTATTAGTAATATATAGTAATAAAAATATATTGTAATATGCAGTATAAAGTACTATATAATAATAACAATATATCTATTAGTAATATACATTAATAATATATCTATTGTAATATATAGTAATAAACATATATCTATTAGTAATATACAGTAATAATAATAAACTATTAATAATGTATAGTAATAAATAATATATATATAGTATATACAGTGATAAATAATATATATTTATTAGTAATATACAGTAATAAATAATATATCTTTTAGTGATATGCAGTGATAAGTACTATATGTAATAAACATCTATTAGTAATATACAGTAATAAATAAATATACTTATTAGTAATATATATAATCTATTAATGGAACACAATGAATTTTCTAACAGTCAACATCCACAAACACCTTAATATGGGAATACAGTAAAGTTTCCAGGAATCCAACAAATTACATGCAGCTTTCATTAAAACATCTCATTTATATAAGTGTCAAACAGAATAAATCCACATCACACTAAACAACATTGCAGGTTTTGTAGTCCAACTTTTATACGCGATCTGCCATTGCTCTGGTCATAGCTGTCACCCTACATAAATACATGCAGGGAGATTCAATAAAAGTTCTTATCATTAAAAATGGTGCTCATTTTGCCCCAACCAATCAGGTATTATTTTTATATTTGAAAGCTAACATCTGATGGTTTGGGCAAATTAGCACCATTTTAAACGATAAGAACTTCTATTGAATAACCCTGATTATGCCATGAACACTTGCAGAATAGCTATTTATTGGGACTCCATCCTGTATACTGGGTTCCCCTCCCTTTACCTTTCTATGGCTCGTGCAGTGTTCCCCTATAGACTCACATAGTCACCACTGGTACCTGGTACCTTGCAATGTAAAAAGTGCACAACATGATGAGCTTTGGTAAAATAACAGGATCATTGCTGTGGTGCTGACACAGTGACATCATACATGATTATCCTGTATTGTGAATTAACATTACAGACTGTAATACTGTACATTAATGTTTATTTTGGTCACTGTCATTATATGTACACTGTCAGTCAGAAGTAACGTTATCAGATCAATTAGGTCGCAGCAATCTAATGAGCCCTAGTAGAACCATTTGTTTCCAGGTGTCTCTACCCAGGTTCTCGGAGAAAGTTACCCGGCGGTGCGGGCCAGATATTCTTCCATGTGATACTACCGCTCCGCAATGATCCCAGACTTTCCTCTATTGACTGGGCCGCCTGCTGCTGTATAATGGGGATTCATATGGTTCTAATACTTCGGATGGGAAGATACCCAGTGGTATGGTTTATAGCATGACATATATACACCCGATCCTGACACCAATACAGACACTAGTGTCAATGAACCTAAGATGGATTTGTAATTATTACTATTTAACAGCTGTTTATTAAAAGACCAAACAGAACTGTTATTACAGAATGTTCAGTATGTTCTCCTACAATCCTCATGTAATATCATTGTATCTTATCTATCATGTCATTCTGTATCTACCCAATGTAATCACCTGACTACTGACATCCACTGACTATCCACTGACTATCCACTGACTACCTACTGACTATCCACACCCTATCCACTGTACCCACTACTACACTGACTACCCACTGACTATCCACTCCCTATCCACTGACTACCCCCTGTCTATCACTGACTATCAACTGACTATCCACTGACTACCCCACTGACTATCCACTTCCTATCCACTGACTACCCACAGACTATCCACTCCCTATCTACTGACTACCCACTGCTTTCCACTGACTATCCACTCCCTATCCACTGACTACCCACTGCCTTCCCAGTGACTACACACTGTCTATCCACTGACTACCCCACCCTTCCCTCTGACTACCCACTGTCTATCCACTAACTATCCACTCCCTATCCACTGACTACCCACTGATTATCCACTGACTACCCACTGACTATCCACTCCCTATCCACTGACTATCCACTCCCTATCCCTGCTATCCACTCCCTATCCACTGACTATCCACTCCCTATCCACTCCCTTTCCACTGACTATCCACTGACTACCCACTCCCTATCCACTGACTATCCACTGCCTTCCCACTGACTACCCACTGTCTATCCACTCCCTATCCACTGACTATCCACTCCCTACCCACTGACTATCCACTCCCTATCCACTGACTACCCACTGACTTCCACTGACTATCCCCTCCCTATCCATTGCTATCCCACTGACTACCCCTGTCTATCCACTGACTATCCACTGATTACCCACTAACTATCCACTGTCTATCCACTGACTATCAACTGACTATCCACTGACTACCACTAACTATCCACTGACTTCCCACTGACTACCCCCTGCCTTCCCACTGACTACCCCCTGTCTATCCACTGACTACCCACTGCCTTCCCACTGACTACCCACTGTCTATCCACTGACTATCCACTCCCTATCCACTGACTATCCACTGACTATCCACTCCCTACCCACTGACTATCCACTGACTATCATCCACTCCCTATCCACTGACTTCCCACTGACTACCCACTGCCTTCCCACTGACTACCCCTCCCCTGTCTATCCATCACTTCCCACTGTCTATCCACTGCCTTTGGGAATACAGCAAAGTTTCCAGGAATCCAACAGAAGGTAACTGCAGCTCATTAAAAAATCTACTTTATGTAAGTGTACAACACAGAAATAAATCCACATCACACTTAACAACATTGCGGTTTTGAGTCCAACTTTTTACAGCGATCTGCCTTGCTCTGGTCATAGCTGTCACCCTACATAACATACAAGCAGGGAGAGTTCAATAAAATTTCTTATCATATAAAATGTTGCTAATTTTGCCCCATCCAATCAGATATTATTTTTATATTTGAAACTAACATCTGATTGTGTTGTCTATCCACAGCCTTCCCACTGCATTCCCGCTGACTATCCACCTCCTATCCACTCTCTAACCCCTGACTACACTCCGGATATGGGTTCGGGGATACAAGAATGACATTTCTGTCGATTGATGACAATATATTGTCCGCTCTATGAGGATGGAGGAGAACAATACTCCGACAACGGGTGGTGCTGATGAAGAGGGTACAGTTCTGTCATATGTGTGGTCCAGGGGGGTGGAGCACGGGTTGGGGGGGGGCGGCTTTAAAAGGGTGGCTGTTCTCAACTGCTCCTGTTCTCATAGATGGGTTACAGGTGTGGTGGACAGAGAGGGACATAGGGGGGAGAGAGGGAGGGTCTCTTGTTCATATCCCACTGGGTTACCTAGAGGGTCAGGGGGGGGTAGATAGTGGACGATGGTAGTAATAATTCAAATCCATCTTAGGTTCATGACACTAGTGTCTGTATTGGTGTCAGGATCGGTGTATAATGTCATGCTATAACACCTACACGTGTATCTCCTCCCATCCAGATGTATTAGAACCATAATGAATCCCCATTATACAGCCAGGCGGCCAGTCACATAGAGGAAAGTCTGGGATCATTGCGGAGCCGGTAGAATCACATTGGGAAGAATATCTGGCCCCACCGCCCGGGTAACTTTCTCCGAGACCTGGGCTAGAGACACCTGGAAACAAATGGTCTACTAGGGCTCATTACAGATTGCTGCGACCTAATTGTATCTGATCGTTACTTCTGACTGACAGTGTACATATAATGACAGTGACCAAATAAACATTAGTACAGTATATATACGTCTGTAATGTTAATTCACATATACAGGATAATCATGTATGATGTCACTGTGTCAGCACCACAGCAATGATCCTGTTATTTTACCAAAGCTCATCATGTTGTGCACTTTTTACATTGCAAGGTACCAGGTGACTATGTGCGTCTATAGGGAAACACTGCACGAGCCACTAGAAGGTAAAGGGGAGGGAACCCAGTATCAGGATGGAGTCCCCAATAAATAGCTATTCTGCAAGTGTTCATGGCATAATCAGGGTTATTCAATAAAGTTCTTATCGTTTAAAATGGTGCTAATTTTGCCCAAACCAATCAGATGTTAGCTTCAAATATAAAAATAATACCTGATTGGTTGGGGCAAAATGAGCACCATTTTTAATGATAAGAACTTTTATTGAATCTCCCTGCATGTATGTTATGTAGGGTGACAGCTATGACCAGAGCAATGGCAGATCGCTGTAAAAAGTTGGACTACAAAACCGCAATGTTGTTAAGTGTGTGTGGATTTATTTTCTGTATTGTACACTTATATAAATGAGATGTTTTAATGAAAGCTGCATGTTACATTCTGTTGGATTCCTGGAAACTTTACTGTATTCCCATATTAAGGTGTTTGTGGATGTGACTGTTGAGAAATTCATTGTGTTCCATTAATATATGTTTATTACTATATTTACTACTAATGATATATTATTATTACTGTATATTACTAATAGATGTTTATTACTTATAGTACTTATCACTGCATATCACTAAGATATAATTATTTATTACTGTATATGACAATATAATAATTTATTATTTATTACTGTATATTACTAATAGATATATTGTTTATTACTATATATTACTAATAGATTTATTATTTATTACTGTATATTACTAATAGATATATTGTTTATTAACCAACACTCGAGTTGTAATATATAGTAATAAACATATATCTATTAGTAATATACATAATAAATAATATCTATTAATAATGTATAGTATAAATATATTATATTAGTAATATCAGTGATAAATAAAATATATTAGTAATATACAGTAATAATAATATATCTTTAGTGATATGCAGTGATAAGTACTATATAGTAATAAACATCTATTTAATATACAGTAATAATAATATATCTATTAGTAATATATAGTAAATAACACATTTATTAATGGAACACAATGAATTTTCTAACAGTCACAACATCCACAAACACCTAAATATGGGAATACAGTAAAGTTTCCAGGAATCCAACAGAATGTAACATGCGCTTTCATTAAAACATCTCATTTATATAAGTGTTACAATACAGAAATAAATCCACATCACACTTAACAACATTGCAGGTTTTGTAGTCCAACTTTTTACAGCGCATCTGCCATTGCTCTGGTCATAGCTGTCACCCTACATAACATACATGCAGGGAGATTACTAAAGTTCTTATCATTAAAAATGGTGCTCATTTTGCCCAACCAATCAGGTATATTTTATATTTGAAAGCTAACATCTGATTGGTTTGGGCAAAATTAGCACCATTTTAAACGATAAGAACTTCTATTGAATAACCCTGATTATGCCATGAACACTTGCAGAATACTTTTATTGGGGACTCCATCCTGTATACTGGGTTCCCTCCCCCTTTACCTTTCTAGTGCTCGTGCAGTGTTCCCCTATAGACTGCACATAGTCACCTGGTACCTCATATCATGTAAAAAGTGCACAACATGATGAGCTTTGGTAAAATAACAGATCATTGCTGTGGTGCTGACACAGTGACATCATACATGATTATCCTGTATATGTGAATTAATTACAGACTAGTATATACTGTACATTAATGTTTATTTTGGTCACTGTCATTTATTGTACACTGTCAGTCAGAAGTAACGTTATCAGATACAATTAGGTCGCAGCAATCTGTAATGGACCTAGTAGAACCATTTGTTTCCAGGTGTCTCTACCCCAGGTCTCGGAGAAAGTTACCGGGCGGTGCGGGCCAGATATCTTTTCCCAATGTGATACTACCGGCTCCGCAATGATCCCAGACTTTCCTCTATGTGACTGGCCGCCGCTGCTGCGTATAATGGGGATTCATTATGGTTCTAATACATCTGGATGGGAGGAGATACCCAGGTGTATGGTTTATAGCATGACATATACACCGATCCTGACACCATACAGACACTAGTGTCAATGAACTAAGATGGTTTTGTAATTATTACTATTTAACAGCTGTTTATTAAAAGACCAAACAGAACTGTTATTACAGAATGTTCAGTAGTTTCTCCTACAATCCTCATGTAAATATCATTGTATCTTCTATCATGTCATTCTGTATCTACCCAATGTATCATACCTGACTACTGACTATCCACTGACTATCCACTGACTATCCACTGACTACCTACTGACTATCCACACCATCATCCACTGACTACCCACTGATCTCCACTGACTACCCACTGACTATCCACTCCCTATCCACGACTACCCCTGTCTATCCACTGACTATCAACTGACTATCCACTGACTACCACTGACTATCCACTTCCTATCCACTGACTACCCACAGACTATCCACTCCCTATCTACTGACTACCCACTGCTTTCCCACTGACTATCCACTCTCTATCCACTGACTACCCACTGCCTTCCCAGTGACTACACACTGTCTATCCACTGACTACCCACTGCCTTCCCTCTGACTACCCACTGTCTATCCACTAACTATCCACTCCCTATCCACTGACTACCCACTGATTATCCACTGACTACCCACTGACTATCCACTCCCTATCCACTGACTATCCACTCCTATCCATGACTATCCACTCCCTATCCACTGACTATCCACTCCCTATCCACTCCCTTTCCACTCCCTATCCACTGACTACCCACTCCCTATCCACTGACTATCCACTGCCTTCCCACTGACTACCCACTGTCTATCCACTCCACTATCCACCTGACTACCACTCCCTACCCACTCTATCCACACCCTATCCCCTGACACCCACTGACTATCCACTGACTATCCCCTCCCTATCCATTGCTATCCCACTGACTACCCTGTCTATCCACTGACTATCCACTGATTACCACTAACTATCCACTGTCTATCCACTGACTATCAACTGACTATCCACTGACTACCCACTAACTATCCACTGACTTCCCACTGACTACCCACTGCCTTCCCACTGACTACCCCCTGTCTATCCACTGACTACCCACTGCCTTCCCACTGACTACCACTGTCTACTCACTACTATCCACTCCCTATCCACTGACTATCCACTGACTACCACCCCTACCCACCCGACTATCCCTGACTATCCACTCCCTATCCACTGACTTCCCACTGACACCCCACTGCCTTCCCACTGACTACCCTGTCTATCCTCGACTTCCCACTGTCTATCCACTGCCTTTGGGAATACAGCAAAGTTTCCAGAATCCAACAGAATGTACATGCAGCTTTCATTAAAAAATCTACTTTATGTAAGTGTACAATACAGAAATAATCCACATCACACTTAACAACATTGCGGTTTTGAAGTCCAACTTTTTACAGCGATCTGCCATTGCTCTGGTCATAGCTGTCACCCTACATAACATACAAGCAGGGAGATTCAATAAAAGTTCTATCATTAAAAAGTGCTAATTTTGCCCCATCCAATCAGATATTATTTTTATATTTTGAAAGCTAACATCTGATTGGTTTGTCTATCCACACTTCCCACTGCATTCCCGCTGACTATCCACTCCCTATCCACTCTCTACCCACTGACTATCAACTCCCTATCCACTGACTACCCACTGACTATCCACTTCCTATCCACTGACTACCCACAGACTATCCACTCCCTATCTACTGACTACCCACTCCCTACCCACTGACTATCCACTCTCTATCCACTGACTACACACTGTCTACCCACTGACTATCCACTCTCTATCCACTCCCTATCCACTGACTATCCACTCCCTATCCACTGCTATCCACTCCCTATCCAATGACTACCCACTCCCTATCCACTGACTATCCACTGCCTTCCCACTGACTACCCACTGTCTATCCACTGACTATCCACTCCCTACCCACTGACTATCCACACCCTATCCACTGACTACCCACTGACTATCCACTGTCTATCCACTGACTACCCACTGACTATCCACTCCCTATCCACTGACTACCCACTGACTATTCACTTGTCTATCAACTGACTATTCACTGTCCATCCACTGACTGTCCACTCTATATCCACTGTCCCTCCAATACCTATCCACTTTCTATCCACGGTCTGCCCCTGTTTCCCACGGTCTTCCCACTGTCTATCCACTGTCTGGCATTGTCTATCCACTTTATATCCACTGTTTTATTAATCTGTGTGTCCAGCTCTCTGTTAACCACTAATCAATCACCTGTTCTGTGGGCATCTATTATTTGCCAATGTACACATCTGCCCATTATTATTATTACAGTGCATGTCCTACTATCTCATCCCCCACGCCTTGTTTTATGTATTCTTTCATCCATGTGTAACCCTACTAATCCATGTTTATTTCTACCTAATCTCCTGCTGTTTAGAGTACACAGTGGGACTACCAGGCTCTCTGTATTGTCTCGGGCCCCCCAAATCTCTAACTACCTCTAACCCACTTACTTCTTCCTACTGAGTATTATGGGACTATGCTATTCACCATTGTCCCCAATACAAGCTACATGTTATTTCTAATAATTGCTTTAAATGGAAAAGAATGGGGTTATTACAGTGCCCAGCCCAGACTCCATGATTGATTACTTGGCAGTAGAAATAAGATTGGGGACAAGTTAGTTTCACACTCTAGCTGAGGGTTAAAGGGCAATAACCTCACCTATTAAGAACAATTTACACTATAGAGATCAAGAATGAATGGATTATGGGGTATCTCTCGCTGTAATGCATTTATCAGACTGATAAACGATTATAGAGATAATATTTATGAAATAATCCTTTAAATGAACAGATTAATGCCCAGGAAGGTTCCTACATAACTTGACCAGGTTCCACCCTAGAGATACAATGTTGCACTGATAAAGTTCTATGTAGGTGTTAGTTATGATGGGTTAGCACACTTGATAATCCCTCTGCAATAGTAAATAAGAATGATTCTAATTTGGGTAAAATTATACATATGAACCCTTTCCTATCACTGTCACCTGTATGGGGTTTGCAGGATAAATGCCCAACACGTTAAGCTTTGAATACCAGGGCCAGGTTGTCTAGTCTGGTAATCTACTTAACACCTGGGGCGAAACTGAAACAAGTGGACTTAGGAATTGCAGAAATTGAGATTTTGTAGCAGGGAAATAATATGTACAATATGGGCAATATATGGGATATATTATATTATGGGCAATATATGGGATATATTATATTATGGGCAATGTATGAGATATATTATATTATGGGCAATGTATGGGATATAATATATATGGGCTATGTATAGATATGATTATTATATATGGGCAATGTATGGGATATCTTATATTTAGGTAATGTATGGGATATAATATATTATGGGCTATGTATAGGTGTAATATTATTATGGGCAATGTATGGGATATAATATTATTATATGGCTGTTTATGGGATATAATAGATTATGGGATATGTATGGTATATTTATATTATGGGCTGTTGTATGGGATATAATAATATTATATGGTCTGTTTATGGGAATAATTTTATAATATGGGCTATTTATGGATAATTAATATATTATGTTCTGTTTTAGGGAAATAATATTATATAGGCTGTTTATGGGATATAATATTATATTTTGGGCTGTTTATGGTAAATTATTATATTGTGGGCTGTTTATGGGATATAATATTATATTATGGGCTGTTTATGGGATATAATATATTATGGGCTGTTTATGGGATATAATATATATGGGCTGTTATATGGGATATAATATATTTGGACGTTTTATGGGATATAATATATTATGGCTGTTTATGGTATAATATATTATGGCTGTTTATGGGATATTATATTATGGGCTGTATGGAATAATATTATATTATGGGCTGTTTATGGGAATAATATTTTGTCGCTATTTATGGAAAATAATACTATAGGATATTTATGGGAAATAAAGTATTATGGGCTATTTATGGGAAATGTTATATAATATTTATGGGAAATAATTATTATTAAAGTCTAACATAATTATAAGGTAGTATGGAGATATAGCAACAACCGTGACTCTATATGTGCTTGGTTATTATTTTATGGAAATTTGAGAATAAGATGGGAAATAGAAATATTGTCATTCACTATGATAATATTAAAGGAAACGTTCTGATGCACATAAGTGAGCTAAACTGACTAGTTTCATGGAACGTTGCAATTCCCTCAAAAATTTGAAAAAGACAATTCACTCACTATGCAATTTTAATTTAACTTTAATTGCTATATAAATATTTCAAATTATTATCTATCTGCACAATATAATTAACAATCTTTCTTCTTTTCTTGTCTCTTTTTTTGTTTCTATTTTTCAATTATCTATCTATCTAAAATTATAATTAACAATCTATATTATTCCTTCTTTCTTTTTTTGTTTATTTTTTATTCTGTTTCTCAATTATATATATCACAATATAATTAGCAATCTATTTCTGTCTTTCTTTTTTGTCTCTGTTTCTCAAATATCTATCTATCTATCTATCTATCTATCTATCTATCTATCCATCTACCTATCTATCTGTCTGTCTGTCGTCCGTCCGTCTCCGTACGTCTCTCTATTACTCTCTCTATCTCTCTATCTTCTGTCTATTATATCATCTCTTCACAATCTATCTATCTAATCTATCTATCTATCTATTATCTATCTTCTATCTATCTATCTATCTATCTATACTATCTATCTATCATCTATCTATTCTCCTCTCTCTCTCTCCTATCTTTTATCTATTATATCTATCTATCTCTTTATCAATCTATCTCTATCTTTCTTTCTTTCTTCTTTCTTTCTTTCTTTTATTTATCTTTCTATCTACTATCTATCTATCTATCGCCCCTCTCTCATATCTATCTATCTATCTATCTATCTATCTATCTATCTATCTATCTATCTCTCATCTATCACACATATCTATCGATCTATCTATCTTTATATAACACTTATACTATCTATTATCTATCTATCTATATACTATCCATCCACCTATCTATCTATCTATCTATCTATTTATCAATCTACTATCTATATATCTATCTATATCTATCTATTATCTTATCATCGCTCTCTCTTTATTATCTGTCTATCTATCTATTATCTTTCTCTGTCTCTTTTTATCTATTATATCTATCTATCTATTTATCTTTCAATCTACTATACATCTATCTCCCCCTCTCTCTATCTCTATCTATCATTCTATCATCTCATCTATATATATATCTATCTATATTAATATAACACACATTCTATCTATCTATCTATCTATCTATCTATCTATCTATCTATCTATCTATCTATTATCTATCTATCTATCTATCTATCTATCTATCTATCTATCTATCTATCTACCTATCTATGATATATCATCTACTATCATCTAACTATCTATCTATCTATCTATCTATCTATCTATCTATCTATCATAACCTATCTATGATATATATAATATATAATATAATATATATATATATAATTTTATCTATCTGTCTGTCTGTCTGTCTGTCTGTCTGTCTGTCTGTCTGTCTGTCTACCTACCTACCTACCTATCTATCTATCTATCTTCATCTATCTATCTATCTATCTATCTACGGTATCTCTGTAAAGGGAAAGGTGCAGGTCCCGGATCAGGGGGGTTTCAGTACCCAGGATATGGTCTGTACTGGACCCTTCACACTGAGGTTTCGGTTGACACTCTCCCTTTTCTGTATGTTGATTGGAAGCTGCTGCCATTAACAGCCCCTCAATAGCAAACCACAAACTGTTGATTTTGAACTTGACAGTGTCAGGAAGAAGAAAGGGAATTTAAATGGAGTTATGGTTGTAGGGACATTAATCTCCTAATAACTATGCTAATGAATGAAGATTTGTGTTTATTTTGTCAGCCACATTCACACCTTCCTCTCAAAGGAATGGAGACCCCAGATAATGCCAGACAACAAGTCAGAACATGAACTGTAATGGGAAATCAGGGTCTTGGTTTCGAGAGACCATTAACCCAGACACTGGCAGACAGAAGCAGTTTCAGGCAGTAAAACGGTGGCTAAAAACCTGCTCAGCATCTATATCATCATATACAATATGTATAGTCCTTCCCTATATCCCACAGACACCCCCAGTTGTCTGCTGGGATTCCCTTTGCTTTTATTACTTATATGGAGAGGAAGTTATTAGCACAGACTGAGATCCTACAATCCATTATATTATATGTATCCTTAACAGGAAGCAGCTTACAGGTTTCAATATGCAGCTCCTGATCTTACACCAAGACCCTGTACAATGACTACCAATTTAAAGACACACACCCAACTCTGAATATGGTCAGCTCCAGGCTCACTCTCTAATTATTACAATGAACACAGATTACATATATCAAGCAATATAGTCAACATATAAACAGCCATAAGCCCAAACCTAATAAAACTGGGGATTTCTGATTATTGTAATGGGTGTTTTCAGTTTTATAATACAGTGTTCTGTTTGCCTGGCCAGTGTGATTTTCACATCTTTAGTTAAGGTTTCCATTACAGGATCATCTACAGATTCCAGAACATAATTGGATCTGCCTTAATCCCACTATATGAATACACTAGACTGGAAAAATCTTCTATAATGTTTGTAAGGGAACATCTACAACATTACTTATGGATCTGTAGGAAACCGGTCTTGTATATAATTCAATATTGTATTTTGGTGTTTTCTATTATGTAACAAATGTTACTAAAATGTTAAAATAATGGCACCAACAAGGAGTGCAAAGGAAGGAATATCTTCCAATGCTGATGGATAATATGGTACATGGTATATGATATATAGTAGATGAATATGGTATACATATCTCTATTTTTATCTCTATCTCATTTCAGCAAACGAAAGTTTTTTTCTGTGTTTTATTAGGTTAGGTTATAATAGATACAATACATGTTCTGGTTACAACCACACTGCGTTGGGTAGAAGTTATATAATATATTATTTTATGGCCCTGAAGTGTTTCAATAGCTGTAAGCAACATGAAAATACCATGTCACCTACAAGACTGCATTGTATTTAATAAAGGTTAAATACATTTAAAAGTACAGGGTAAAGAAAAGGAAGAGATAAGTGAAAGGGGACAGGAGATTAGTATGTTTACCGAGATATTCACTGTCTGGGCTGGGCAAACACCATGTACATAGGGACACAAACAGTGCAGTCTGTATCTGTACCCACATTGTAATAATAAAAATCAACACATTATCCATAGCAACCAGTCCACCTTCTAAATATAATATACTATTTGTAAGTGATGTCAATAAGCTGAAATGCACAGTGTAACCCACCTACCACATTACTGAACCTCATCCGTGACAGTGACAGCCAGAAACCAATACAGATGCCACACAGCAACATAAAACTGATTTTATATTAACCAGCAATGACCCCATCATCACCCACAATCATCACTCATAGATGATAAGCCTATGCAATAAATAATTGCAAGTAGCCATATAATGTCATATCTAGTGTGTGTGTGTGGGGTGGGTGTTTGGTGTGGTGTGTGTATGTGTGTGATCCCATGGATATTATGGTACCAGATAGGAACACCCATGACTACAACATTGATAGAAAACAATGTTCACTGTGAATATTCCAGGACACAAATATGATCCATCAAGGGGTTAGAATGTGATACATAGAGCTGGATTATTACAGGACACAGTACAATGATTCACCTCAACGGTTCATTTCCTGAGAACCAAATTATAACTACAGTTACAATAATAATGTTTATATAATACTTCTAGCTAAAGTAGACAGGGATTGTCCATTGGAATGACCAGACAGTGAATTACTCCTGACTCCAGGAGCAATTGTTGCAAAATGTGCACCCATCTTTATGCAAACACAACGTTTCGGGCAATCTCTCTGCTCTTTCACAGAACAGTGAATTAAATAGATGGCTATAGAACTGGCTTTTCTTATTGATAAAATGATGTTATATAGATACAATGTAACTTTCCAGATATAACTTATTATAACATGTATTGTATAGATACAATGTAACTTTCCCAGATAGATCTTATTGATAACATGGTGTTTATAGATAAAATGTAACTTTCCCAGATAGATTCATTGATAACATGGTGGTATATAATACAATGTAACTTTCCCAGATGTGTCCTATTGATACATGGGTTTATATAGATATAATGGACTTTATGTAATAAAATAACTGATAATTGTAATGTTTATTGGTCTTGGTAGCACAATATGCAGGGGGAAGGTTACTGGTTCCTGCTCAGTGCAGTCAGGGCCGGCCTTTAAAATGGCTGCTGTTCAACTTCTCCTGCTTTCCATAGATTGTTACATATTTTGTTACATAGATTGTTACATAGTTTGTTATATAGATTGTTACATTGATTGTTACCTGATTGTTACAGTTACAATGTAACTTTCCCAGATGTGTCCTATTGATAACATGGTGTTATATAGATACAATGTAACTTTCCCAGATAGATCTTCTTGATAACATGGTGTTATATAGATACAATGTAACTTTCCCAGATAGATCTTATTGACAACATGGTGTTATATCGATACAATGTACTCCCCCAAGATAGATCTATTGATAAACATGTTTTTTATATAGATACAATGTAATTTCCCGATAGATCTTATGATAACATGGTGTTATATAGATACAATGTAACTTTCCCAGATAGATCTTATTGATAACATGGTGTTTATAGATACATGTAACTTTCCCAGGTGTATCTTATTGATAACATGGTGTTATATAGATACAATGTAACTTTCCCAATATATCTTATTGATAACATGGTTTTATATAAGATACAATGTAACTTCCCCAGATAGATCTTATTTAGATACAATGTAACTTCCACGGTGTATCTTATTGATAACATGGTATTATATAGATACAATGTACTTTCCCAGATGAATCTTATTGATAACTGGTGTTATATAGATACAATGTAACTTTCCCAGATATCGTATTTAACATGGTATTATATAGATAAAATGTAACTTTCCCAGATAGATCTTATTGATAACATGGTGTTTATATAGATATAATGTAACTTTCCCAGATATACTCTATTGATAACCTGGTGTTATTGATATAATGTAACTTTCCCAGATGATCTTATTGATAACATTGTATTATTATATACAATGTAACTTTCCAGATAGATCTTATTGATAACATGGTATTATAGATAATAATGTAACTTTCCCAATAGATCTTATTGATAACATGGTGGTATATAGATACAATGTAACTTACCCAGATAGATCTTATTGATAACTGGTATTATATAGATATAATGTAACTTTCCCAGATGTATCTTATTGATAACATGGTATTATAAGATACAATGTAACTTTCAGATGACTTATTGTAACATGGTGGTATATAGATACAATGTAACTTACCCAGATAATGTTATTGATAACATGGTATTATATAGATATAATGTAACTTTCCCAGATTTCTTATGATAACATGGTATATATATAGATATAATGTAACTTTCCCAGATAGATCTTATGATACATGGTGTTATATAGATACAATGTAACTTCCCCAGATATATTTATGATAACATGGTATTATAGATACAATGTAACTTTCCCAGAAGATCGTATAGTTTATTTCGGGGTAAATACATGTTTACATGTGTTACTGGGGATTGTATGGGTGGGTGCAGGTGATTGGAACATGTATGGGCGGGGCCTATTTCAGTCTGCTCTCCCCTAATTTCACACCTTTAATGAATGAGGCCCCGCCCATAGAATCTGATTTGCTGGGGCGCTAGATAAGCTGACTGGAACGTTCCACTCAGTACAGTTGCTGATAATCTCCGCAGGATCCGTGTGTCAGACTAGGGATCAACATCGATATAGAGCTGGAAACTTTCCATACCATGAGCAGACTCTGATGGTGGTTCGGCAGCGACGATCAAAACCAAGGGAAGTGCTCAGCGCCAGCGATGATGGGAATGTTCCAATGGACTGAACCCCAGTGCACACTGGAGTCCAAAGTGAAGGCTAGTGTAGGAGACGGGATCTGCAAGCGCGGGCAGAGGCGCGGATCCGCCGTCCATGAACGCCTTCATGGTCTGGGCCAAGGACGAGCGCAAGAGACTGGCACAGCAGAACCCGGACCTGCACAACGCGAGCTTAGTAGATCTCGTAAGGACGCGGTTATCACATTGTCCGGGTCACATTGTACTGACCATCCAATACAAATGTAGTTACTGTTTTCCGACACTTACCGTATGGCTGATAGTTGGTTATCATTTTATAGCTGCCACTGTACTTACCTATACTGCCCCTTTAATGTATAACTGCTTATTTTATTAATAGCTGCCACTGTTACCCTACTGTGCCCCTTAATGTATGACTGCTTATTTATTATATAGCTGCAACTTTGTGCTTACCTTTACTGCCCCTTTAATGTATGACTGCTTATTTATTATATAGCTGCAACGGTGCTTACCTTTACTGCCCCTTTAATGTATGACTGCTTATTATTATATATGCTGCAACGTGTCTACACCCTTACTGCCCTTTATGTATGACTGCTTATTTATTATATAGCTGCCACTGTACTTACCCTTACTGCCCTTTAATGTATACTACTTATTTATTATATAGCTGCCACTGTACTTACCTTTACTGCCCCTTTAATGTATGACTGCTTATTTATAAATAGCTGCAACTGTGCTTACCTTTACTACGCCCCTTTAACGTAATAACTAGCTATTTGCTATTTATTGTTTATATAGCTGCCCCTGCCACTTGCTTTACTGCCCATTTGTATGCTCTGCCTCTATCTCTTTTCAACAAATGAAAGTTTGTTTCTGTGTTTTATTAGGTTAGGTTATAATAGATACAATACATGTTCTGGTTACAACCACACTGCTTTGGGTAGAAAGGTTATATAATATATTATTTTATGGCCCTGAAGTGTTTTTCATAAGCTGTAAGCAACATGAAAATACCATGTCACCCTAGCAGACTGCATTGTATTTAAATAAGTTAATATATTTTAAAAGTCACAGGGTAAAGAAAAGGAAGAGATAGATAGGGGACGGAGATTAGTATGTTACCTGAATGATATTCACTGTCTGGGGCTGGGCAGACACCATGTACATAGGGACCCAAACAGTGCAGTCTGTATCTATTTTATATATAAAAATCCTCACATTATCCAATGCAACCAGTCACCCGTTAACATTTTGTAAGTGATGTCTATACACCTGAAATGCACATTGTAACCCCAACCTACCAACATTACTGAACCTCATTCAGTGACATTGTCAGTCAGAACCAATTATTGTATATATAGCTGCACTGCACTTGCCTTACTGCTATGTATTGCAGGAGTAGTTGTTTTATTATTTGTATAGCTGCCACCACCTTTACTGTTCCTTTTATCTATTGGTCTTATGAATATAGATGCCACTGTACTAACTTTCACTATACTAGCTTTACTGTAAATAAAAAAAGCTTTTTATTTATAAAGGTGTCACTGTACTTACATTTAATGTCCCTTTAATGAATGTGTAGTTATTTATTGTTCAAATAGTACAAGGTATTATTGTTTATAGCTGTAATTTATTACCTTACTGACCCTTAAGGTATGGTATTTTATTAGACTAACATACTACTTTACTAACCTTACTTTTGCATGGTTTAATATTGCTGCCACTGTACTTACCTTTACTGTCTCTTCCAGGTAAATCTGGAAATCACTCACTCTGGCAGCTAAACGTCATTTGTGGAGGAAGCAGAGAGGCTGAGGGTCCAGCACACACCAGGACCATCCTGACTACAGTCAGACCCCGGAGGAGGAGCGATAAAGAGGATGAAGAGGGCAGATGAAGCTTTCATACCAGGTACTGGCCCTGTAAATAACCAGGGACTGGGCAGTCACAGATTCAACCTGATGTATCCTGGATACAATCACCAAGAAAATGATCTCCTCTCCTACCAGCCACATGGGGGACAGGACTCATGGGACACTGTTATAGTCCACTCAAATATCACCCATTAGAGGGCAATTCTGGATTTTAACAGCCCCCCTACTCAACATGGATATCAAACCATGTCTTACATGACAATTACTGTGCCATCAACGGGAGCTGCCACTCCAGTGCCAAGTGGACAGATTTCATGTGTTGACAGAATTGCACAGGAAAGCCCTAATATGGCTGCCTGGGTGCCAATCCTCCTCACCACTATCTATGGACAAATGATTTCCATGAGCCCTTAAACCAACCAGATGGAGCACCCTGGACAGCCCTCCGCCACCCTCTGAACAGGCAGGAAGCCACATTATGTACACCAAGGAGGACACCTGGTAGGGGAAATTGACAAGAATGAATTTGACCAGTACCTTATGTTTGAGGCCAGACCTGACACAGCTCCTCTATGATACTGACCATGTGAATGGGCTGATGGGGGGAGCTTACTACCTTCTTTAATTCAGAAGCGATAATGTATGTTATTATGACTATTGTGTAGTATAAGCACCACAAGGAGGTGGGGAGCTTTTTATCAGTTTTCCATCTAGGTATGTGCTCATGCACGCGTACACAAACTCTGCAGGCATGCGCACACTTGTTAAAGTGGTGCGCACACAAACTCCTGGAAAGTACTGCGTATGTAGCGCACCATTTCATTTTGTTTGCCACAGAAAAATGTATATCTCACACACATACAATTTTCCAATTAGAGGGAACATTGCTGTTTACATGTAAATGAACTTTAATGCAACTCTGCATTATATGCTGTAGGTCTGGTACCTAGTAGTGCAATCACACCTGAGGATGTGTGTAATATTATATATTGTATAAAGCATTTTTGTACATTTATTTTGTAGCTATGTGAATTTATATTACTATAAATAAACTATTATTTGTATATACACTGGTGTAGTGCTTATCTCTTCATGTCACCCTGACATACTTTACATAAATTATTATATCTTTTTCATTCAAGGATATTATTAATATTATTATAGTATATAATTATAATTAAGTGTCCATTCTATACCAAAAGATAAAATTTACTTACTTTACATTACCGGTAAATGGTTGGGGATAAAAAAAACAATTCCATGTTTGTCTTTCTGAATGTCCAAAACGGCTTTAAAATATCTAGATGGCCTTACACTAGTCACAGTACGTACAATAAGGGCTTGTTCACCCAAAAAAATGGTCAATCGGTTACCTGACCCCAACTTTTTTATGTTGCTTTATTACCTGCATTGTAAACCAGATGTTAATGTCCCCATTCTGGACAGATACCTTGCCAGAAGGACAGAACCTACCATTAAATATTTCGTTGCAAATGCATTTTAAGAAACTGGTAAAATAGCAGTTTTGTTGAGCACCAGGTTTTTGTTTTAAGGATGGGCAGCCTTTATAGCCAATTCGAATTCGCAAAGTCGGCTACCAAATGGCTTTAATGTCTAACACCACAGTGTGTTTTACCTGTGACATTCCACAAACATTTCCTTGCTGGGTAAATCTCTATATTGGATAGGGTGTGGATAGTCAGTGGGTAGGGAGTGGATAGTCAGTGGATAGGGAGTGGATAGACAGTGGGTAGTCAGTGGGTGACTATACCCACTGTCGATCCACTCCCTTCCACTGACTATCCACTCCCTAACCCACCTGACTATCCACCACCCTATCCACTGACTACCCACTGACTATCCACTGACTACCCCCTCCCTCTCCATTGCTATCACCACTGCTATACCCCTGTCATTCCACTGACTATCCACTGATTACCCCACTAACTATCCACGTCATCCACTGACTATCAACTGACTATCCACTGACTACCCCCTAACTATCCCTGACTTCCCACTGACTACCCACTGCCTTCCCACTGACTACCCCCTGTCTATCCTGACTACCCACTGCCTTCCCACTGACTACCCACTGTCTATCCACTGACTATCCACTCCTCTATCCACTGACTATCCACTGACTATCCACTCCCTACCCACTGACTATCCACTGACTATCCACTCCCTATCCACTGACTTCCCACTGACTACCACTCCCTTCCCACTGACTACCCCCTGTCTATCCATCGACTTCCCACTGTCTATCCACTGCCTTTGGAATACAGCAAAGTTTCCAGGAATCCAACAGAATGTAACATGCAGCTTTCATTAAAAATCTACTTTATGTAAGTGTACAATCCAGAAATACTCACATACAACTTAACAACATTGCAGGTTTTGAAGTCCAACTTTTTACAGCGATCTGCCATTGCTCTGGTCTAGCTGTCACCCTACATACATACAAGCAGGAGATTCAATAAAAGTTCTTATCATTAAAATGGTGCTATTTTGCCCCATCCAATCAGATATATTTTTTATTTGAAAGCTAACTCTGATTGGTTTGTCTATCCACAGCCTTCCCACTGCTCCCGCTGACTATCCACTCCCTATCCACTCTCTACCCACTGACTATCAACTCCCTATCCACTGACTACCCACTGACTATCCACTTCCTATCCACTGACTACCCACAGACTATCCACTCCCTATCTACTGACTACCCACTGCTTTCCCACTGACTATCCACTCTCTATCCACTACTACACACTGTCTACCCACTGACTATCCACTCTCTATCCACTCCCTATCCACTGACTACCCCTCCCTATCCACTGACTATCCACTCCCTATCCAATGACTACCCACTCCCTATCCACTGACTATCCACTGCCTTCCCACTGACTACCCACTGTCTATCCACTGACTATCCACTCCTACCCACTGACTATCCACACCCTATCCACTGACTACCCACTGACTATCCACTGTCTATCCACTGACTACCCACTGACTATCCACCCCTATCCACTGACTACCCACTGACTATTCACTTGTCTATCACACTGACTATTCACTGTCCATCCACTGACTGTCCACTCTATATCCCCTGTCCCTCCAATACCTATCCACTTTCTATCCACGGTCTGCCCACTGTTTATCCACGGTCTTCCCACTGTCTATCCACTGTCTGGGCATTGTCTATCCACTTTATATCCACTTTTTTATTAATCTGTGTGTCCAGCTCTCTGTTAACCACTAATCAATCAACCTGTTCTGTGGGCATCTATTATTTGCCAATGTACCATCTGCCCATTATTATTATTACAGTGCATGTCCTACTATCTCTATCCACCCGCCTGTTTTATGTATTCTTTCATCCATGTGTAACCCTACTAATCCATGTTTATTTCTACCTAATCTCCTTGCTGTTAGTAGTACCAGTGGGCCTACCAGGCTCTCTGTATGTCTCGGGCCCCCCAAATCTCTAACACCTCTAAAACCATTACTTCTTCCTACTGAGTATTATGTGACTATGCTATTCACCATTGTCCCCAATACGCTACATGTTATTTCTAATAATTGCTTTAAATGGAAAAGAATGGGGTTATTACAGTGTCCAGCCCAGACTCCATGATTGATTACATTGGCAGTAGAAATAAGATTGGGGACAAGTTAGTTTAATCATCTAGCTGGGGTTAAGGGGCAATTAACCTCACCTATTAAGAACAATTTACACTAATGAATCAAGAATGAATGGATTATATGGGTATCTCTCTCGCTGTAATGCATTTATCAACTGATAAACGATATATAAGATAATATTTTAGGAATAATCCATTTAAATGAACAATTAATGCCCAGGAAGGTTCCTACATAACTTGACCAGGTTCCACCCTAGAGATACAATGTTGCACTGATAAAGTTCTATGTAGGTGTTAGTTATGAGTGGGTTAGCACAGCGTAAATCCCTCTGCAATAGTAAATAGAGAATGATTCTAATTTGGGTAAAATTATACATATGAACCCTTTCCTATCACTGTCACCTGTATGGGGTTTGCAGGATAAATGCCCAACACGTTAAGCTTTGAATACCAGGGCCAGGTTGTCTAGTCTGGTAATCTACTTAACACCTGGGGCAACTGAAACAATGTGACTTTAGGAATTGCAAAATTGAGATTTTGTAGCAGGGAAATAATATGTACATATGGCAATTATGGGATATATATATATGGGCAATATATGGGATATATTATATTATGGGCAATGTATGAGATATATTAATTATGGCATGTATGGGATTATATATATGGCTATTTAATAGGTTGATATAATATTATGGGCAATGTATGGGATATCTTATTTATAGGTAATGTATGGGTATATATATTATGGGCTATTTTATAGGATGTATATTTATATATGGGCAATGTATGGATATATATTAATTATGGGCTGTTTATGGGATATATAGATTATGGATATGTAGGGGATATATTATATTATGGGCTGTTGTATGGGATATAATAATATATTATGGTCTGTTTATGGGAAATAATTTTATAATATGGCTATTTATGGGATAAATAATTATTATGGGCTGTTTATGGGATAATATTATTGGGCTGTTTATGGATATAATATTTTTTGGCTGTTTTGGATTATTTATATTGGGGCTGTTTATGGATATAATATATATTATGGGCTGTTTATGGGATTAATTATTATGGCTGTTTAGGGATATAATATTATGGCTGTTTATGGGATTAATATATTAGGGCTGTTTATTGGGATATAATATATTATGGGCTTTTGGGATAATAATATGGGCTGTTTATGGGATATAATATATTATGGGCTGTATATGGGATAATAATATTATATTATGGGCTGTTTATGGGAAATAATATTTTGTCGGCTATTTATGAAAATAATACTATAGATATTTATGGGAAAAAGTTAATTGGGCTATTTATGGGAAATGTTATATAATATTATGGGAAATAATATTATTATTAAAGATCTAACATATTAAAGGTAGTATGGAGATATAGCAACAACCGTGACTCTATATCTTGGTTTATTTTTTATGGAAATTTGAGAATAGATGGGAAATAAAATATTGTCATTCACTATGAAAATATTAAAGGAAACGTTCTGATGCACATAGTGAGCTAAACTGACTAGTTTCATGGACAGTTGCAATTCCTCAAAAAAGTTGAAAAAGACATTCACTCACTATGTCAATTTTAATTAAAACTTTAATTGCTATATAAATATTTACAAATTATTATCTATCTGCCACAATAAATTAACAATCTTTCTTTCTTTTCTTGTCTCTTTTTTTGTTTCTATTTTTCAATTATCTATCTATCTAAAAATATAATTAACAATCTATTTATTTCCTTCTTTCTTTTTTTTGTTTATTTTTTATTCTGTTTCTCAATTTATATATCACAATATAATTAGCAATCTATTCTGTCTTTCTTTTTTGTCTCTGTTTCTCAAATATCTATCTATCTATCTATCTATCTATCTATCTATCTATCCATCTACCTATCTATCTTTCTGTCTGTCTGTCCGTCCGTCCGTCCGTACGTCTCTCTATTATCTCTCTCTATCTCTCTATCTTTCTGTCTATTTATCTATCTTCTCATCATCTATCTATCTATCTCTATCTATCTATCTATCTATCTATCTATCTATCTCTATCTACTGACTATCTATCTATCTATCTAACATCGCCTTTTCCAGCGTACATTAATTGTAACTTTTCTAGTCTCTCTTCATATTCAAGCTCCCCCAATCCCCTTATTGCTTAGTTGCCCTTCTCTGAACCCTTCCATTTCAAAAGATTCCTTTTTGTACACATGATTCCAAAATTGCCTGCAATTTCCAAATAAGGCCTAACCAATGCTTTGTAAAGAGGGAGAATTACATTTCCCCCTTGAAATCTAACTTCTCTTTATACAAGACAATACCATGCTGGCTCTGGCTGTGTGCTGCCTGGCACTGCTTTGCTACCTTTAAGTTTGTTATCCACAAAACTCCAAGACCCTTTCCAACAGGGATTCACTTAACACAGAGCCATTTATAGATAAGTAGCACAGATTTTTAAGTCAAAAATGCCTCACCTACATTTATCAACATTGAAATTCATTGCCACATAGCAGCCCAATGTGACAATCTATCTAGATCCACCTGCAACGATTGCACATCCTCTGAGTTTTTAATGGTCGACAAAGTTTTGGGTCGTCAGCAAACACAGAAACCTGCTGACAATACCCACTTCCAAATTATAAAAAAGATAAATAGAAGCGCCCCCAACACAGAACCCGTGGCACCCCACTTAGCACTTTGTCCATAATGTGATGCCCCATGTACAACTACTTCTGCATCCTATTCATTAACCAATTTCTATCCCATATACAAATGGTGACTCCCAGACCAACAACCTTAGCTTATACATTAGCGCCTATGGGGGACTGTATCAAAGCCTTTGCAAATCCAAGTAAACTACATCTACTGCTATGCCAGAGTCTAAATTTCTACTTACTTCCTCATAAAAGCCAGCAAGTTAGTTTGACAAGATCTATTCCTCAAATCACTGCTTGTTACTCACTTATAATGTCAGTCCTTGAACTACTCTAGACATGTCCCTTATTAAACTTTCCAGGATCTTCCCACCACTGAAGTTAAACTTACAGGCCTGTAATACCCGGCTGTGAACGACTACCCTTTTTGAATATTGGAATAACATCAGCCTTTTTCCAATCAGAGGCACACCTTCAGAACATGAGGGAATCTGCAAAAATAAGAAACAATGCCTGAGAACAATGAACTGTAGGTCCCAAAGACCTGAGGATGTATTTATCAGATCCAGGAGATATATAATATTAACCTTATTTGTTCTAGCAATGCTAGAATTATTAGGAATGAATAAATTCTGTTACCAATCAAACCACTATTATCGATATGTATATAATATATGATATAATTATTCAGACTCATACAAATGGAATTATTTCGTGTAAATACAATCCTCTTTTTTGATGTAAACAATATGAATAGCAGTTATTAATGGGAATATTTTTTATTTCCTCTTCTTTTTTTTGTGTTGTGTTAGACATTAATATTTAAAGTAAAACAGCAACTGCAGATATTTAAAGACAGCTGGCTATTAACCCATAGGAGCATGAAAGTTCAGATGATTGCCGCTAGCTAACACTACATCCAGGTGTTTTTGGCAGCCACCGGGATAGAAGTGTGGTAGAGTGGTTTGTTTGGGAATGGTGGGAATCAGTAAAGCAGGAGGTGTATAGGCGGACTAAGAAATTTTTTCCCTCCCTTGTTTGGCCCCCTGCCTTCAGCTTGACCCTGCACACCTGTTATACTTTCTCTAGGGCATGTCTCTGCAATGCATCACACAAGAAAGAGTTAAATTTCTGATTTCTGCAGGTGGCTCGTACCAGCTGGGGACTGACATTGTGTGCACAGGAAAGATCCTCCGTTCTGGTCTGTGTGGGGCCATCCAGATAAGGGAGATAAAATACGACCATCCTATAGCCTTACCACTTACAGGAGTACGGGAAGAAAGTCACCACAATACAATGGCTCATTAGTTCACAATGCATTCTCTTTCTACTCAAAAAATACTCTGTGTGGGAACTTTATGCTTACCCTTACAGATACAATCTTAAGGAATATTAATTTTTCTAGTGAAGACTAATACCCGGGATATCGATATGGGAGGACTAAATCACTACCCTACCCTGGAAGAATCAACGATAAAACAAGATAAACCAAGTACGGCGGTCTAACAGCTTGTTCCTTTGGTATTTGAGTTTACCCCCTGGAACAGGCCACAAGGAATTAGCAGGCACGGCCAACTTTCTACACATCAGTTATCCTCGGCATTATTAGTAATTTATGATATGAGTAATAAACATAAAGGATTTATGCAGAAAGAGTTACTAACATTGTCTCCTTGTGGTAAACGGACACAGATAGCTTTTGGCCCTACCATATAAAATGTCATTATATGAATCTAATTTATAATCTAGTGAAGAGAAGGAGTAATTCATATTGAGAAAGCCACGAATTTGAATGTAAAACCAACAAAGCTGCAACAAAGTTGTTACTGCAAATGATGCAAATGAAATACTCCATTTAGTGTTTACTCCATCTTTACTAATAATGACGCTTATTGGACAATTGGTATTTTCAATATTGTTCATTAGATCTATAAAAGCTCTATAAAAAAACGTCACATTAACCCCCTGGACTTCCAATGCTCCTACTATGTTCCCCTTCCTGGTCCATTCATTTGCATTGCAAATATTAGCCAAAATAACCGGGCAAGTTGTTGTCCCAACATTGTGGGATTGACAGATGTGTTGGTGGTAGATACAAGGGTAATCATCTGGCCAGTGAACAAAAGCAGAGTACACACCATCCATATTCAGCCAGACTGACATTTCAGTGTATCAATGATACATATTTCAGATCAATGGAACAACGCCCACCCAAGTGACACCCACATGTCGATTGTGGAGTGAATCGCCAATTCATCGCGTTACCTTGCGTCTGACAAATAATCTTTATATATGGTAAAGATATATAGGTGTACCAGGGAATTAATCCAATTTTCCAATTCTAATAGGCAATTTGTAAAATTGTAAACTCTTTAAATTGCAAAGGTTAATTCACAATACAAAAATACCTAAAAATCACACTACTTTTGGCAGTTAGAATAACAAGCCATAGAGCACTACAGGTTATTCATAAAAGTTTTATCGTTTAAAATGGTGCTATTTGCCCAACCAATCAGATATTATAACATTGAAAGCTAACAGATTGCTTGGGCGCAGAATTAGCACCATAAACTAAAAGAACTTTATTGAATAACCCTGTTAGTGTCGAAAATGACAGGTGCAAGTTCTTCATCTCTTTTCAATGATCACATCTCTCTGGAAGTGCTGCTCTCTTTATGTCTGGCTACCAGATCTCACCTCATCGTCTCCACAAATCCAATTTTCATCTAGTGAAACAGTGATAATAATACAAATAGGGTAATTTTGTATAGCAAATTAGTATAGAATTTAAACTCTACACATACAATATATTTTATTAAAGAAAAACTGATTTTGAAAATTATAGTTATATAATATAATGTGTTCACTATAGATTAAGTGGGAGTAGAAACTAAGGTCTACAAACAATTAGTTAAGGGGAGCTGTATATAAATACATATAAATACATTACAATTAATCCAGGCCAGTATTCTGCTTGGTACAAATAGACAAGCACATCTTTTCTACCAACCAAGTCATATAAAGTTCTATAATAGTGAGTAAAAACAAGACTTACATTCAATATTTCTACCCAACCACCTGATCCTGCTATTAAAATATCATTTTGATATAATTAGATGGTTCAATGCATAAGTGGTGAGTGCAACACTATAAGGTCTTTAGGCCACATCACATGCCAATTGACCGACCAACACCACCACACCAATATTCTGTCTACCAGGTCAAAATACTGGTGGCAAATTTTGCTGCATGTTGTAGATCTTGGTCATACGTTGGTAAATTTTGGCTGCTCGTGCCGTCTTCAATGGGAGTTCAGTGACCAAAATGTCGGCACGTTTGTTTTCTTCCTACTAGCAGATTACCAATCAGTTTATTATTAATAGTGTGAAACATAGTAAAAATGTACTGTGCGTACCAGGCCTTATCCAGGATGATCAATCACAATTGGAGTCAAATCTCTGTTGAAAAGGGAAATAATATAATATAAGCAAGTTGAATAAGGCCTCTAATTTATGTACACATGTCAGCTTCACACGCCCGCTTATGTGTGTTTAGGTGTATTGTCCGTATTTCCCTTTGCAAAGGCAAAATCTGTCCTGATTGTTATTGGTTATTCGGGTGACACTAAAAACTATACTTTACATAACTGCATGCAAACATTTAAACTTGTGTGTGATTGTCTACATGAACATATACAACCATGCACCAAAAACATTTGTATTACCAGTACTGGTAAAATTCACCCACGATTCCAGATCTTTAAGGTGATTTCTCTTTTATTCGGACCTCACCCAGCCTTGTTTGCTGATTGGGAGAATTAGTCGATAACTACACCTATCAGTAGCTCTCTCATGAAGTTTAACCAGGTTCATAGCCTTGGTTGCTTTGATGTGTCATCTTCAGTCATTCTTTATTTGTACAGCTGTTACTTCTCCCTGCATATATTTCTTTCATTAGGTTAAAATGACATTGCCTATTTGTTATAGGACTTGGATTGGATAAGCCAGGGAATTTGAAAGATACGCCATGTTTGATGAGCAATTCATAGGCAGCCACAGAAGTTAATCACTTTCAGTGTCCCATGCAACTTGCAAACATTGGGAACCATAAACAACAGGGTCATTGCAAGTGCAAGACTGCCTAGTAATCTGTCTACACTGACACATCATTTAATCGTGTTTATCCATATTTAGTATTGGAGACTAGTCAAAACATTTACCACAACCAAGGTAGTTTAGCTGAATTTAAATAATGGTTTGTTTGGTTGATGTATGTGTACCTAGGAGTTTGTCGTTATCTTTATACATCACTCGGGTTTTTTGGTTTTGAAGATCTGTTCAGCTATGCAGTAATATAAATAAACATGTATCCAGACATGCAAGTACAGAATAGTGGTCTCCGGTTTATAGAGGGGGTGATAACCATTGGGATAAAATACGATAGAATGTTGGTACGTTTTTACTTTTTAATAAAAATTACAAGATGCTATTTGTCTTAGATATGAACAATCCCAAACAGCACGGAGGTAAAATTAAATCAATTTCAAGCAAGTGCTTCTTGTACTTTAATTCTAGAGTTAGGAGTAACAGGGTGGCTGAGAAACAAAATCATTCACTAAGGGCATATTTTCCTTTTATATCTCTGTATAATCGTCTCTTTGCTTGATTTTTCAATTAATAAATGTATATTCCCTTTATAGATAGTTCGATCTTCTGTGTGAGCAAAACCTTCAGTTTGTGTTCAGTTCAACATCTTACATGCCCCTTCCCCTTTAGGGACCCTGTGAACTCGAGCTACAAAAGCTAATGAATGAAAGCATCCACTGTGGCAACGTCTTTTAAACTCCTACAGATGGATATACTTACCAATACTTTTCTGTTCACAAAAGAACTGAAGCAGCACAAGGTGAATGGATAACAACTTTAGATTGCAGCCAACTTGGAAAGAAGCCAGTGACATGCAACCATCACACGTTAGATGTGACTTCCTAGAGACTCAACTGATACTGATCTCTAAAACCTGGCTTTTGGTGCAACAATGAAGCATCTAACCGATGACATTATGAATAACAGCAACAGTGTGGTTATGACTTAATGTTTACCAGCCTATAATGTGCTTGAAATAGAAACTAGTTACATAAGTTGAATCCATTTTATCGCTAAAGTGGTATATAGCACTAACCAAAACAAGGCTTTGAACACAGGAGGATAAAATAAAACTTTCTATCTTAGGAGCCACAGACTGGAACCATGAACTGGATGAAAAGATGGGCTCTTCAGCTCTTCCCCTACACAGAATTTGTTATCTTTACTTTTAGGGTTATTTGTGAGATTGTAAACAAGTGCGTATTTGACGACCATTTTAACATGCATATCTCCTTGTGAAAGTCTCTGCTGCAATAAAATGTTTACTGCACAGGTTGGCAAACACTATTTCTGACGGTATAATAAAACCTGTTTATCTAGGTATCCACTGATAAAGTTAGACTTTAACTACAACAATGCTTTCTTCTCAGATTCTCTTTGCCAAAAAACTGATTTTTGTTCAACTATTTTAGATTTTATTTATATATAAAGATTTGTATTGTCCCATAGAATAGATGCAAAGACCCATCTTCAGATATAAATGTAAAACCAGGTACGGAATGAGTTATTTTTTGCCTTTTCGGTCATCATACTCTTGTATGGTCATCATACTTTTGTATTGTCATCAAACTCTTGTATGGTCATTATACTCTTGTATGGTCATTATACTCTTGTATGGTCATTATACTCTTGAATGAACCTTCATCCAAATCAGATGAATGTTCGATCAGCCATGTCGATTAATTTCAGTGTTGGTCCGACCTGGCATTGGAGGTCTGACCTGGCATTAAATTTCCCTGTGCAAAATAAATGATTTCAAAATACAACAAAAACAGAATTCTACTGCACCAAACAATTCTAATTGCATATTGGCTACCTCCATAAGGTTGTTACTACAAACAAGTCTGCTAAACCCTGGATAAATAAAAGCAATTAGTTCAATAAGTTGGCCAAATTATTTAACCCCAGTCACCATGTCAAGGTTGCTTTCTTTAACTGGGTCCTAACCTACTGGTACTGCCTTTTGGCTACATGAGCTGACAGCTTCCTGTGTGCCTGGATGCTTGAAGCTGACTCTCTAGTTTAAAGTACTTTGCTCAAACAAGCACATGATCTAACTCTGGGTGGAGTACAATTTCCCAGAAAGCTTGGTCAAACCTTTAATGTAACACACAATATATAGAAATTGGGCTGTTGTACATCCATATTAAAGTGCAACTACAGACCAAAAATACAATACATACAAAAAACAGAATTCTAGTGTACAAACAATTCTAATTGCATATTGCATATGCAATAATTAGAATGTTTGCACTAGAATTCTGTTTTTTGTGTGTACTATTTTTGGCTGTAGTTGCACTTAATATGGATGTACAACAGCCAATTTTCTATATATTGTGTGATTCCAAAGTACTCTAAATCCCTCTTTGCAGGAACACTAATAGTGTACTGCTTGTTTAAAACACCAACAACAGCTAATTATGTAAAAATGACTGCAATGGATGTTCCAAAAGCAAAATCAAATGAAAAGAATTACTGAGGTATGTTTAATATAAATTAACAATTCAGTGGACCCTCCCTTTAACCTTTAAGGTGATACAATTAGCAGTTTGTAGGAGTAATGTCTTTACACCTGCACCATGAATAAGTATACACAACATGCAATTCAAGGAACTTCCCAGTAATTAAAAGCTGCATTTTAACAACAGCGTTCGGATGGAACACATAAAATGGTGGCTCCATTCTTTTATTTAGCATTGTCTGAACAAGTAATATTGTTGCTAGATCCTGATTCTAATACTTTTTTAGGAATGTATAACACTGCAAATGAGGGACACATGAGGTATTAAGGAAAGTGTGGGAGGCACGAGTCATCAAGGAAAGGTACTGTGAATACAGTAAGGAAATGAAGTCATTGCCTTGGGAGAAAAAGGCAACTCTGGACATGTGAGGAGTGCACACAGAGGACACTTGTGTAGAATGGTGGATAAATCACTTGTTAAAAGTTCAGTAAATACAAATGAAACTCAATCTTCTGCAAGGGTAATCACACAGACTGGAGGTAAAAATGGACAGTTGATATCAAAACGTTTTTACGTTGTAATGTCATCCAGCCTTTCTTACGGTCTTTAGCTCATGTTCTGCACAGTGGATTGCTGAGATAACATATAAGACATGGGCAAGTGTTTTTAAGACACATTTCAGTTAACCACAGCCAACCATATGATTAGGTTTTCAGGAATTAGGGTCTGCGAGAAAATATTATTTTTACTTGAAAATGTTTTAATTAAAAAGTATATCACCCCCAAAACACAATAGTTAAGCTGGGAACACAGATGAGAATTTCGGCCCGATCGACCGAAATTATTGCATCCGAATGAGCCATGTCCGACCGATCGTTCGTCCGAATCGGACGAAAGGACGATCGAACATGGTGCTTTTGCCGCGACCGACAGTCCTTCCTCCTGGCCGACCGGTCGAAAGTATCAAACGGTCGGTCAGGAGGAAAATCGCTAGGTGTGTACCTAGCTTTAGAAAGCTGACAGACATAGAGCTAATTTGTATGCAGCAAAATGTTCTTCTCCCCCTTTATCTGCCTCTCAAAATGTTTCCGCTCTCCAGGTTCTTTGCAAGCTGCGCGAGCTCAAAGGAAGCAGCTAGGGAATAGCATTTCCAGTGATATCATCCTCCAATCCATGACACCCAAATATCAGGCAGATTTCAGGTTACTTTTAAGTCAGTCAATTTCTATTGCAGTTTTGGAGTTTGGTGGTGAAAATTTGAAATTCAAAGATTTGAAATTTTTGAAAATTCCTAAAATTTAGATTTTTTAAATTTTCAAAAATACTATGCAGAATGCCAAAACAGGAAGAGCATGATGTTATGGTATGGACTGTATAAAATTGTGGGCATTGATATGTGTTCCCCAGACCATTTTCCATCCCTGAGCCATTTACTGTAGTTACCATTGCTATTTATACCTTTATTTAGGCAGAGAGTGGAACAGATTTTCAGAAGTTCAGCCATCTCTAGTCGAATGGACAAGGCAGAGAGATATTAGTATTTTGAAAGTAGTGGGGTTGTCTGTCTTTGTCTGGCAGGCAGCGAAAGTTCAGTAAAAGACAGAAAGGATAGAAATAATCTGACATTTCAAAAGATTTAAAGAAAAATATTGGAGGGGAGATTAGACTTGTAATACTGGGCACAGAGAATGTCTTAGTTTCATTTACAAGCATTTAATTAGCAATCCTGCTATGAAACTGTAACAGCAGTATCTTTCTAGTGGTAAAACATCTAGAATGCCACTAAAATTTAATGCAGTTCATCAGAACATAGCCTAAAAGGTATCATAGTGATTGTAAAGGTAAAACAATCCAAGAAAATTTGGCAACCTGTTCTATCAATATTGTTTGAATTACACTCAATTGAATAAAACATTTTGTTAAAAAAAGTCTGGACTGATTGATTAAATGAAAAATTCAACCTCAAATGTAGACAAATGCAGAGGTAGGGGAAGTCCACAGTGGCAACACAAGAAGCAGGAATGTAACGTTATGGAAGGGGAAGGGAAAAGAGAGTAATTGTACCCTAGATTAACCAGTTTATTTAATTTGCTAGAGGTGTAGAGCAATCATTTTTTTATGAATAATGGTGGTGTAGTAAAGGGTAAATCTGGAATTAATTTTATTACAGCTTGATCAATCATACTATTAAGAGAGCTGTGCTCGACCACTTGACTGACTGTTTCCTAGTCTTAACAAGTCAGTCTTAGGGCTAGGCCTCACTAGTCCATTTTGGTGTGCGCTGTGCTAAAGCAGCGCAAATCGCTGAAGAGGACGGGTGGGGCCCATTACTCCGGTGCCCTGCGGTGTGTGCCGACCCTTTTCGCAGCGCATGTGATCACCATTTTTGGTGTGTTCGCATGCGCTACGATAGGGGTACATCAAAAAGATTGCAGCACACACGCAGGGTAGCGTCATGAATCCCGTGGTGTTACGATTTTGCTCTGTTGCGTGATTTCTGGCGCTCCCTAGTGGGGCCCTGCCCTAATTGATTATGCATGTCAGTAAACCATGATAAGCTGCTTGGTACTACGGACTTATTTTTGCCAAATCTACCAACTAGCAGCTGCAGCAATTGATCAGGCCAAATATAATTGACTATGGCTACCAGCCCAAAAATATAAAACAGAATATAAGGACTGGTCTTCTTCTGTATGGTTTGAAATTAAGTTAAATTATAATCAAAGCCCAGCATACTTGTGACAGTTATTGGATAGTAAATATGTTGTTTGAGTTATAGTTAATACTGGTTTACATAGATGGTCGTCTATATCATTACAAACAGCGAGTGTGTCTGAACATCACTTTATGGAGAGTATAGTGGGAAGTGTATTTATTTTACTGTACATTACATACCCTACTGCCCTGCACAGTAACTTTGATGTTCGGTGGATTGTATTTGTTTTTTGTGTGCTTATCTCCCTCTACTGTTAAGGTCTTTTTTTTTTACTGCGAATGCAAACAAGAGAATGCCGGTGCCTGAGCCTACAGATTCTTTATAGTAAAGGACATGGAGAGCTGTATAGAAAGCTTGGCCATAAAATATCTTCAAGATCCTGTTATTTGTTTAGGAAGGGGACAATCACTTGATTGCCTGAAATAAGGTAAACAGGGCCTTGTGCTAAATTATCAGCTGGTCTCCGAAAGGTTGCTTAAACATGATATATGGACCTAAAAGGCACATACGGCTATCTCAGATCACTGACATCTTCCATGGAATCTGGGATTGATCATACAAGGAATGTTGTTGGCTCCATAGTGGAAGTCTGTAATGATATAACAGTAGTCTTCTGCAGAGCTAATTGATCCCACGATAGCTTGTCAGCTATGGGAAGAATGATTTTCACTTTATACACCATGACCTGATTTGCCATTATGGAGCATTATGATATTAGCCGCTGGAAAAGATGCACTAATATTAAGCATCAAGCAAATACTATTATTAAAAAAAAATATTTTGGGGATTTATCCCAAAAAAGGACCTGTTGCTGTTTTGAACGCAACTTAACAGCAATGTAATATCAATACTTAATGAATGAAACACATATGAAGATTGGAAAGTAAACACACCCAATGGGACATGGTTGGCAATATGACTTGGTTTCTCAAGCGAGTTTCACTTTTGTTTTATACAGGGAATCTGCTGGAGGTGGGTGGTGTTTATTTGAAAGGGTTTTAATAATCAACCCTTCTTCAGACACCCATTGATTACCGGGACAATTAATACCCAAATCTATAGATTGATTTAAACATCAAAGACCTTTCTTTGAAATTCAAGGAAGTGCCAGGTTACTGTTTATTGACTTGCTGGAAATAATAGAAAGACAGATACGTGTTCTGTCCCTACTATTCCCTTTTCAGCATTTATAGTATTCTATCTGATATTACACTAAACTGGAAAGTAAAAGAAAAAGTCATTTCCTGACACTCGTGGAAAAATAGCCACATTCATCTAAAATAATGTGTGGGTAGATTTGATGGTGCTCTTGTTACAGGTGTTAAGAGATCTGTGCTACCTGGGAGAACTGAATTCTGGAAATAGTTGCTTTCACACTGACTTTTTTTCTGGGTTTCACTTGTAAGATCATCACCAGAGAAGCTCAGAAACGTACCCATTGAAGTCAATGGGGAGTTAATAGTTTGAAAAGTTTGGATGAATAATAGATAAAATATCAATGTTAACTTACTGTAAATGGCTGTGGCGCCTGGGAATGGTGATAGGGAACATGTCACTATTACCAAAACGCATTTAAACACTTCTTTTCTTCAAGATCGGGCAATTGTCAGGTTCCGCATGCTACATTCGAGGATTACGGCCAATTTTGAGGGTTACCGAACGATATTCGAGGGTTACTAAAAAATGAAAATTAGATTTGAGGGGTTACCGAATTTGAGGTCTACATTCGAGGATTATTGAAGATCGAACACAACATTCAAGGGTTATTGAACAAGACATTGATTCAAGGGTTACAGAATACAAAGGCTACATTCGAGGGTACAGAAATCGGCCACTACATTTTAGGGTTACCAAATGATACATTCGAGGGTTACCAAAAACGAAGGCTACATTTGAGGGTTACCGAATTTTTTGATAAGTATCGAAAATAAGTCGGCGAGTTCGGAAAACCAAACTAGTTTGAATAGTTCAAGTTCACCCAAACTCGGGTTTGGGCCCATCACTATCGTCAAGGGACTGCACATAAAACTCTGACAAAGCAGTGACCGGCTTTCTATGGGAAAGTAGCCTTAATAAGGACAATTTTACTACAACTAAAGTTGAGACATTGATTACCAGATTTAAAGGTAAACTAAATCATTTAAACCACCCTTCCTCCATAGTTTTCTCAGGTACTCTCCAGGTAGGTCCATTCTTCTTCGGACTATGTATATCTGTGATATACTGAGAATATTACTACTAAAGGGAGTCAAATTATTGCAATGTGTGCAGCCCATACAACAATTGCTTCTATACTAGGTAGTAGATCATGGCATGTATTTGCCAGGCAATTCACAATGGATTTTAATGGTATAGATGGGAATTGGGAAGCTTGTCACTTGTGTATGGAACATGAAACTGTGAATAACCATAGAACTATAGCAGTACACAAATTTCTCAACGCATTTGTATTTTTATTATTCTCTTACATGCCACTAGCAACTCTCACATTCACTTTCGCAAGTATTTATCACTGACACCTACGCGTAATGATTTCACACTTCACACTTTACCCTTCACACTCTTCAAAAAAAAAAAAACATACTGTCACAGGTACACAAAAAAACTAACATTGTCACAATAACTCTTCACAACACCCTCTAAAATTCACACTCCCACAATGTAATCCAGAAACGAGAGAGGTAGATACTGTGATCATACAGACGGTTTGTGCTCATATACATACAGGTGCGATTAATGGGGAGGCATTGCACTATTTTTTCAATATCATTTAGCGCAACCTTAACCCTTCATTTGCAGCAACAACAAATTAAATTAGTGGTGTTTGCGTTGGATTAGGCGCGACTTTTCAACGCCAGTGAATACTCCAATCTGGTGGATCAACAATCAATGCCTGACCAAACATCCATAGGCATACAATCAAGTCTGGTACGGCTTTATATTATTTTTTGGCGAATGCATGATTGATCCAACATGTGGACAAGCCTTAAGGGCTAGGTCTCACTAGGCTGTTTTGGTGTGGGCTGTGTTAGTGCAACACCACCAACGCAAACCAATAGAAGTGCATGGGAAGGGCCCCACTATCCCACTGACTGCAATGGGATGCCGACCCTTTTTTGTGGCGCATGTGATCACATTTTTGGTGAGCATCACAGGGCTGCATAGGGTTACATCAAAGGAATTGTAGCGTATGACAGAGCATGAATCTCGCGTCATTGTGATTGGGCTGCATTTTGCAATTTGTATGCGCTGCCTTGCCCTTAAATGTTTTGAAAACTGGAATTTTTTTCTTCCTCATGTTAATGGATAATTAGCCAATAAGGGCAGTGGAAATCCCAGCTAGTGACATGATTGTGAACATATTTGACTGGTTTAATGATGAAAAGTTTGTAGCTCTGTGACTCCAGAAGGGAATTGATGTAGTACAATCAGAATACTACCTAGTAACATAGTACACAAGAACAAGGTACAACTTACACCTCTCGGAACATATTTAGTAATTCTTTTAATGTTTATTAGAATTTTGAAATTTATGCAGATTTTGTTCGTAAGCAAAGTGTTATAAAGATATATATATTATATGTGGGCTAATAAAACATAAATAGGTATACATGGGTATAAGTGTGTGTAGAAGCTTGGGGTGTAAAAATGTGGGGGTCACTGATTGAAACCTCTAGTGCAGGGATATATTGAATTTATCCTATTTACTACTCTTTATAAAACTAAAAACTGCAATATTGTAACCAGGTAGCCAAAGATAGTAGTCTAGTTGACTTTATGCAAGCTCTTCACTAATTCAAATCCACAGTTCTCGAAGGAGTAACGTTAAGATCTACCAAAAGCTCCCCCTAGAGGCTGTTTCATCAGACCTGCTGAGCTCTGCAATTCTACATTAATTCTCCAATAGGAGGTGAAGGTTGAAGGGTCGGGATCAATGTCCATAGACTGCAGGACAGAACAATATAATGCACACATTATATACAATGTACTATAACCTGATGCATAATATTTACTATAAACATTAAACATTCCAGACTGTGTGAAGTACACTGTAGATACTTACATGATATTACCACCACAAAACTTATATGGTGTAGTTTTTACTATCAGACAGAATGTATGTAAATTATTCTGTAATTTTGTCCATTACCTCTATCCTGAACATACTTAACATAGTAACACATAGTTTTAAAAAGCCGGAAGGTTTGTACCACCTACTATTGATTGTAGCAGGGTCCATATCCTGCACTGTGTGGGACCAGGTTATCTGTGCTGTGACTGTACAAGAGGCAGCTGTTTTTTGTGGGTGGCCCTGGTTACATAAATACCACCTGTAACCTCATTAACTGTACCACCTACCACTCTGTGACATCAACACTTGAGAAAGGTCAAGTGACTCCAAACATGCGTGTTACTCATTCTGTACCATCTACTACTCTGTGCCACATAATCATTCGTGCTACTACCAATCTGTGCCACCCTACCAATCTGTGCCACCTACCACTCTGCGTAACCTACCATTGTGTACCACCTATTCATTCTGTGCCATCTACCACTCTGACCACCCACTACTTTGACATAATCCACAGTTGCCAAATAGAGTAGCCATATGATGTCATATCTAATATGTGTGTGCCTGTGTTATAGCCCCATTAATATATAATTGCTAATAGCCATGGCTAATCCCATGGATATATTATGGTACTAGATAGGAACACACCTGACTACAAACATTGATGAAAACAATGTTCTCTGTGAATATTTCCAGGACACAAATCGATCATCAAGGGGGTTAGTAATGTGATACATAGAGCTGGATTATTACAGGACACAGTACAGGATTCACCTCAACTTGTTACATTTCGTGAGAACCAAATTAAACATTACAGTTACAATTATAATGTTTATTAAAAACTTGCAGCCAAAGTAGGAGGGATTGTCCATTGGAATGATCAGAACAGTGAATTAAATAGAAATGGCTACAATGAACTTTCACAGATATGTATATGTTGATAGATACAATGTAACATTCCCAGATGTATCTTATTGATAACATGGTGTATATAGATACAAAGTAACATTCCCAGATGTATTTATTGATAACAGTATTATATAGATACAATGTAACTTTCCCAGATGATCTTATTGATAACATGTGTGTTTATATAGATACAATGTAATTTCCCCAGATATATTTATTGAAACATGGTGTATATATTACAATGTAACTTTCCCAGATGATCTTTTGATAACATGGTATTTTATAGATCAATGTAACTTTCCCAGATTAGTATATTGATAACATGGTGTTTATATAGTACATGTAACTTACCCAGATAGATCTTATTGATAACATGGGTGTATATATTGATACAATGTAACTTCCCAGATGTATCTTATTGAGAACATGATGTATATAGATACAATGTAACTTCCCAGAGTATCTTATTGATAAACTAGTGTTATATAGATTAATGTAATTTCAGATAGATCGTATTGATAACATAATGTTATATATCGATACAATGTTACCTCCGCCAGATGTATCTTATTGAGAACATGGTGTAATATAGATACAATGTATTTCCCCAGATGTATCTTATTGATAACATGGTGTTATTTAGATACAATGTAACTTTCCCGATAGATCTTATTGATAACTAGTGTTATATAGATACAATGTAACTTTCCAGATAGATCTTGATAACATAATGTTATATTGATACAATGTAACTTTCTCAGATGTATCTTATTGAAACATGGTCTTATATATTGATACAATGTAACTTTCTCAGAAATATCTTATTGATAACATGGTGTTATATAGATACAATGTAACTTTCCTAGATAGAATTATTGAACATGGTGTTATATAGATATAATGAACTTTCCTAGATAGATCTTATTGATAACATGGTGTTATATAAATACAATGTACGTTACTAGATAGATCTCATTGATAATGTGTATAAAGTACAATGTGAATTTCCCAGATAGATATTGAAACATGGGTGTTAATAGATACAATGTAACTTCCCCTGATGTATCTATTGAGATATGATGTTATATAGTTACAATGTAACTTCCCCAGATGTATCTTATTGATAACATGGTGTATATAGATATAATGTAACTTTCCCATAGATCTTTGATAACATGGATGTTATATAAGATACAATGTAACTTCCAGATGTATCTTATTGAGAACATGATGTTATATAGATACAATTTAACTTCCCCAGATGTATCTTATTGATAACATGGGGTTATTAGATTAATGGAACTTCCCAGTAGATCTTATTGATAACATAATGTTATATATAGATACAATGTAACTTCCCCAGAGTATCTTATTGAGAACATGGTGTAATATAGATACAATGTAACTTCCCCAGATGTACTTATGATAACAGGGTGTATATAGACACAATGTAACTTCCCAGATAAGTCTTATTGATAATATGTGTTATATAGATACAATGTAACTTCCCCAGAGATTTATTGATAACATGGTGTTTATATAGAACAATGTAACTTCCCAGATGTATCATATGATAACATGGTGTTATTTAGATACAATGTAACTTTCCCAGATAGATCTTATTGATAACATAATGTTATATATAGATACAATGTAACTCCCCAGAGTATCTTATTGAGAACATGGTGTAATATAGATACAATGTAACTTCCCAGATGTATCTTATTGATAACAGATGTATATAGACACAATGTAACTTCCCCAGATAGATCTTATTGATAATATGGTGTTATATAGATACAATGTAACTTCCCCAGAAAGATCTTATTGATAACATGGTGTTATATAGATACAATGTAACTTTCCCAGATGAACTATTAGAAACATGTGTGTATATAGATACAATGAACTTCCCCAGAGTACTTATTGATAACATGGTGTTATATAGATACAATGTAACTTCCCAGATAGCTCTATTGATAACATGGTGTTATATAGATACAATGTAACTTTCCCAGATAGATCTTATTGATATAATAATGTTATTTAGATACAATGTAACTTTCCCAGATAGATCTATTGATAATATGGTGTTATATAGATACAATGTAACTTCCCCAGATGATCTTATGAGAACATGGTGTATATAGATACAATGTACTTTCCAGATAGATCTTATTGATAACATGGTGTTATATAATACAATGCAACTTTCCCAGATAGATCTTATTGATAACATGGTGTTATAAGATAAATGTAACTTACCCAGATAGATCTTATTGATAACATGGTGTATATAGATACAATGTAACTTCCCCAGATGTATCTTATTGATAACATGATGTTATATAGACACAATGTAACTTACCCAGATAGATCTTATTGATAACATGGTATTATATATATACAATGTAACTTTCCCAGATAGATCTTATTGATAACATGGTGTTATATAGATACAATGCAACTTTCCCAGATAGATCTTATTGATAACATGGTGTTATATAGATACAATGTAACTTTCCCAGATAGATCTTATTGATAACATGGTGTTATAGATACAATGTAACTTTCCCAGATAGATCTTATTGATAACATGGTGTTATAAGATACAATGTAACTTTCCAGATAGATCTTATTGATAACATGGTGTTATATAGATACATGTAACTTCCAGTCATATCTATTTATAACATGGTGTATATAGATACAATAGACTTTATGTATAAAATAACTGATGGATTGTATGTTTATTGGTCTGGTAGCACAATATGCAGGGGGGGAAGGTTACTGGTGCCTGGATCCCCCCCTTTTCCTGCTCAGTGCAGTCAGGGTCGGCCTTTAAAATGGCTGCTGTTCAAATTCTCCTGCTTCTATAGATTGTTACATATTTTGTTACATAGATTGTTACATAGTTGTTATATAGATTGTTACATTGATTGTTACCTAGAGTTACATAGTTTGTTATATAGATTGTTACGTATGTTGTTACATAGATTGTACATGCAGGCCTATGCAACAAAAGTTCTTATCGTTAAAAATGGTGCTAAGTTTGCCCCAACGAATCAGATGTTATGTACCTTTTGAAAGCTAACATCTGATTTGTTACCACCATTTTACAATAAGAACTTTTGTTGCATAGGCCTGATAGTTTGTTACATAGTTGTTACCTTGTTGTTACCTGGTTGTTACATAGATTGTTACATGTTGTTACATGGTTTGTTACATAGATTTTACATGTGTGTTACATAGTTGTACATTGTTGTTCATAATGTTACACAGTTGTTTACATGGTTTGTTACATAGATTGTACATGGTTTGTTACATAGATTTTTACATTGTGTGTACATGTTTGTTACATAGATTGACATTGTTTGACATAGATTGTTACATTGTTGTTTGTTGCTATATGTTACTAGATTGTTACAGGATTGTTCATAGATTGTTACATTGTTAATTGAGCTGTGAGAAGCAGCATTTGTATGTTTCAAAAATGTATCTAGCCTGCCCGTGATTGAGCAGCAAGAGATCTGTATCAATATAACCCCGCAGCTGCTGAAGTGATAGCTGAGACTGGGTTTATATACAGTACTAATTCATTGTATTTACTGTACCTACTGTACTTACTGTACCTACGTACCTACTGTACTTACTGTAGCTACTGCACTTACTATAGTTATGACCTACTGTACTTACTGTACCCACTTACTACTGTACCTACTGTACCAGAATCTCCTCAGATATTTCTGACCTACTGAGCAGTATCAATTGCTTGGCCCGATAAATCTGCGTGGTGTGCCAGCCTTAATGAATATACTTTATGGGAAATCTGTATCTGCCAACGGGTGGCTAATCATGGCAAGTAGGGACTGTATATTATTACATGATCCCTATATAATAACATGTATAGGTGTATTCGATCTGTTTACAGGGTAACTCTTTTGGATTAAACAAAATAAGAAAAGTGGTATAGGTCATGACCCTCCTTCTGGTCCTGTTCGGTGGTGACCCATTCAGGAATCTGTGCTGTGGGTTATCACAATAGGGACAGGGGAACTTCTGTGCGTGGGCGGGGCTTATTTACTCTGCCCGATAGCAATGTTGACTCCTCCTTTCACACCTTTCACGATACAGACCCCGCCCCTTAGAAGTTGATTGGTTGTGACGGTGGTTATAGTGACTGGGGAGTGTTGTACAGCAGAATAGTGTGAGTGCCGCTGTCTTGGAGAAGCACAGAGTGACTCTGACACCTACATCCCGTCCAGGTTTTCCTAATCCTGAGCAGCCCTGATGGTGGTTACGGCAGCGACGACCAGAACCAGGGGAAGAGAGTGCTCAGTGCCAGTGATAATGCAGGGCTAGGGCAATGCCAGTGGGAGAGCCCATCAGCGCTATCGGGGAGGGTAAACTGAAGAGCGATGTTGGATCTGCCATTCAAAGGGAAAAGCAGAGGCGCGGATCCGCCGTCCAATGAACGCCTTCTGGTCTGGGGCCAAGGGTGAGCGCAAGAGACTGGCACCAGAACCGGACCTGCACAACGCGGAGCTCAGTAAGATGCTGGTAAGGACGGGGTTATGGGGGGACAGCGGGTTGTGGAACGTTTAATCTCTGTTAAAACATTGACCTCCCTTGCATTCGATCTGTGTTTAGTCTTTATCCTATAGCTCCTTATATATAGTCTCTATCCTATAGCACCTTATATTTAGTCTTATCCTATAGCTCCTTATATATAGTCTCTATCCTATAGCACCTTATATATAGTCTCTATCCTATAGCTCCTTATAATAGTCTCTGTCTATAGCACTTTATATATAGTCTATATCCTATAGCTCCTAATATAGTCTCTATTCTATAGCACCTTATTTAGTCTTATCCTATAGCACTTATTTAGTCTCTATCTATAGCTCCTTTTATATAGTCTCATATCTATAGCACCTTATATATAGTCTCTATCCTATAGCTCCTATATATAGTCTCTGTCCTATAGACACTTTATTAAGTCTATATCCTATAGCTCCTTATATATAGTCTCTCCTATAGCACCTTATATATGTCTATCCATAGACCTATCTATAGTCTCTATCTATGCACCTTATATATAGTCTCATTCCTATAGCACTATATATAGTCTCTATCCTATAGCACTATCTATAGTCATATCCTATAACACCTATATTAGTCTCTATCCTATAGCACCTTATATATAGTCTCTATCCTATAGCACTATATATAGTCCATATCCTATAGCACCTTATATATAGTCCATATCCTATAGCACAATATGTATATATAGTCTATATCCTATAGCATTTATATATAGTCTCTATCTAATAGCACCTTATATATAGTCCCTATCCTATAGCTCCTTATATATAGTCTCTATCCTATAGTTACTATGTATAGTCTCTATCCATAGCACCAGATATGTAGTCTTTATAGTTCCTTATATATATCTTTATCCCATAGCTCTCCATAATAGTCTCTACCCCATAGCACCAGTATATAGTCTCTATCCTATAGCCCTAATAGTCTCTATCCTATAGCCCCAATGTATAGTCTCTATCCTATAGCTCCTTATATATAGTCTCATTCCTATAGCACCATATGTATAGTTCTATCCTATAGTAGATATATATATATATATATTATATACACACACACCCTTATATGACGCACTCCCATTGGACCGCCCTGGTGCTAATACCAAAAAGTGTAGCAACAAAATTAAGCACTCATAAGGGACTTCATATAATTTGCAATATTATTCCGGCTCAACGCGTTTCAACCCACAGGACAGTTCCTGACGACGACCCTGTGGGTTGTGAACGTTGAGCCGGATTAAATGTTTGCAAATTATCTGAAGTTCCTTATGAGCGCTTACTTGTGGATTTTAATATATGTCTCTATATGGTCTATTCTGTAGTACCTGATCGGTTACATACATGTGTCCACTTGTCCCGGCTAGTGAATGGAGGGTTGTCAGTTGTCACTGTTATTATCAGTTGCCACATTGTAACTTTCCCTCTCTGTGTTTTAGGTAAATCGTGGAAATCCCTGACTCTGGGTGACAAGCGGCCATTTGTGGAGGAAGCGGAGAGGCTGAGGGTGAGCACATGCAGGACCACCCCAACTACAAGTACAGACCCGCAGGAGGAAGCAGGTAAAGAGGATGAAGCGAGCAGAAAATGGCTTTGTGCACATGTACGAGCAGCAGGACGGCACGGTACTGGGGATGATGGCAGGATGTGTATGGAGAACTTCAGCCGGGTTACCATGAACAGCCCTACCCCACAGCCAACTCCCAAGGTAGCCACTACAGGGAGCCCCAGGCCATGCCCACTCACTATGACCTTTACAGTTTGCCAACCCCTGAAAGTTCCCCATTGGAGCTGGCTGAAGCAGACTCTGTGTTTTTCACATCAGTACCCAGGACGATTGTCAGATGTGCCATACAGCTTCAATGCCAACTATGCTCATCAGCAAACCCCTGCCAGTTCCATGTTGGTAAGGCAGGCAACCCAAGCTGAGCCCATGGGTCAGGGTAGCCCAGTTCACAGTATGATGACATGCCAGGCTTCCCCTAGATGTACTATGGACAAATGTACTTACCAGGCTCTGCCAGGCATCATCCACTTTCACAACCTCCCCACCCCCAGAGGCTCAGCAGATGGGCAGAGTAGAGCACATGCAGCAAGTCGATATGATGACGGATGTTGATAGGACTGAGTTTGAACAGTATCTGTCCTACGTTGCCAAGTCAGACATGGGCATGCATTATCAGGACAGGAACCAACAGTGCCAACTGCAGATAATGGACCTATATCCTCTGTCCTTTCTGATGCCACCACTGCGTGCTACTACTGCAATTACCCCAATGCCTGAGTGACTGATCCCATTACCTCGTGGACTTGCAGTATTCAGACACCTCAGTGTTGGAAAGTCTTGTTTTCTATGGGAAGAACTGAGCAAAAATTATTGACTCTAATTTATGTAACTATTTTACATACCATAGGTCAGGGAAATGGGATATGAACTGATGAACGTCTTCCTGTAGGATGAGATAATAGATTCCTCGGTTTGATCTGTTCTTTTTCATTGAATGCAATGTGATGATTGTGTACATGGTACACTGCTTAATTATTATGCTTTTGGGTTAATTTTAACATTGTTTTTATTTTGCACTTTTATAAATAAACAATAAGAAACTCATATTCATAGCTCCAACATGTGTTTTGTGGCTTCAAAATCTGGGACTATAATAAATACTATATTGGATTAAACACACCACAGGTACACAAAGTACACAGTACAATGGAATTATTATATGCAGATCGTTTTCTATTGTCTGTGATCTATTATCTTTCCAAGAGAAAAAATCAAATATTAAAAAAGAATGGTATCAAGGGATGTAGTGTGTAGATCGAATTCTATAGGAGAATACATATACAGTATATGTTGTTGAGTTTAGTTCTACAATGGTAAATAGGAATCCTAGCTCTTGGCATTCTGTTTCCACTCTGATGAGACTTTTCTGCCTTCACAATCACCTTATATTTCCTATCTGCCCAGTCTGGGGATATTTCATAGAACATGTGAGGACATTATAACAAGCTATAATATAATTGTGAGAAATGTGAGGTGGAATACACGATCTACCTTAGTCTATGTCTATTTACATTAAATTACATGTTAATACCAGCAAAGCCAACGTATTACTTTACAGATGATCTGTAAACCATACTGTCCAAATCTCAAATCTGCCTATTATTCCAATTATAATTCAATACACAGTGACATACACTATACTGTGTTTACTCTAAACTAGTTCTAAATGATAAATATAGCTGGGCACACCTTCGGTGTGGTTCCTTCATAGACAAACTGAAGGAACCACACGGTTCCGAAACGTCCCGAATAAAAGCATTTTCAATTAAGACTGGTGTGCCAGCTATATTTATCATTTTGGATATACTGTTGGCGAACCCAGCAGTTTTTGTTTTTTGAACTGCTTTGGTTTAGGTGAGCAGGATCTCAATCCATTGCAATTGGTATTCTAAACTAGTTCAGGTTTGAATTCTCAACAAACAACAAAGTCTTTTTATTCTTAATTATTATTATAGAAATAACACTAATACATAAAATATCTATTATTAAAAATAGTATATAATGTAATATCTATTAGTAATATATAGATAGTAGTAGAGAAGTACCGTGTTAGCCATAGATGAAACATGAAGACATCTTGGATATAAAGTAATAACTTTTATTGGCTAACTAAAATGATTGAAAATGCAAGATTTTGAAGCCTAGGCTTCTTCCTCAGGCATGATACAATCTTATATATAGATATAAATAATACTCTATTACTAATATATTAATAAATAATATCATTACAAAAATAAAGTAATAAATAATGTAATACCTATAACTATATGTTGCAATAAACTGTAATTACTAATTAGTAAAAAAAGGCAGCTATAGTAATAAATACTGTAGCTATAAGAACATATAATAATAAAAGTATATCCATGAGTATATAGTACTTAATATCTATTAGTAAAATATAGATATCTATTAGTTATATATATAAATAATAATATCTATTAGTAATTAGCTATTATATATATAATAATAAAAATATATCTATTGTAATGAATAGCAATCAATAATAGCTATTAGCAATAAATAGATATATAGTTATATATATATCGAAATAATTAATATCACTTAGTAATATAAAATAATAAATAATACAATATCTATTTGCAATAAATAATAGAATATTGGTAATAAATACTATTTAATATTAGCACATAATATAAACTATTTAGCTATATAATATTACCAATATATTGGTAATAAATAGATAATCTATTAGTATATATAGTAATAATAATATTTATAGAAATATATATTAAAACTATAGATATAACAAAGTATATTTATAAATAATGCAATATATTAGTAATATAGAAATAAATACTATCAATCTGTCAGTAAAATATAAAATGAATAATATAGTACTTATAGTAATAAACAATATATCTATTAGTAATATATAGTAATAATACTATATCTATAGTAATATATAGTAATAAATAAAATATAGTAATATGCAGTAATAAGTACTATATAATAATAAACAATATATCTATTAGTAATATACAGTAATAAATAATAAATCTATTAGTAATATATAGTAATAAACAATATATCTATTAGTAATATACAGTAATAAATAATAAATCTATATAATGTATAGTAATTATAATATATATATTAGTAATATACAGTGATAAATAATAATATTATTAGTAATATACAGTAATAAAATATATCTTTTAGTGATATGCAGTGATAAGATATATAGTAATAAACAACATTATTAGTAATATACAGTAATAAATAAATATATCTATTAGTAATATATAGTAATAAACAATAATAATGGAACACAATGAATTTTCTAACAGTCAACATCCACAAACACCTAATATGGGAATACAGTAAAGTTTCCAGGATCCAACAGAATGAACATGCAGCTTTCATTAAAACATCTCATTTATATAAGTGTACAATACAGAAATATCCCATCACACTTAACAACATTGCAGGTTTTGTAGTCCAACTTTTACAGCGATCTGCCATTGCTCTGGTCATAGCTGTCACCCTACATAACATACATGCAGGGAGATTCAATAAAAGTTCTTATCATTAAAAATGGTGCTCATTTTGCCCCAACCAATCAGGTATTATTTTTATATTGAAAGCTAACATCTGATTGGTTTGGGCAAAATTAGCACCATTTTAAACGATAAGAACTTCTATTGAATAACCCTGATTATGCCATGAACACTTGCAGAATAGTATTTATGGGGACTCCATCCTGTATACTGGGTTCCCTCCCTTTACCTTTCTAGTGGCTCGTGCAGTGTTCCCCTATAGACTGCACATAGTCACTGGTACCTTGCAATGTAAAAAGTGCACAACATGATGAGCTTTGGTAAAATAACAGGATCATTGCTGTGGTGCTGACACAGTGACATCATACATGATTATCCTGTATATGTGAATTAACATTACAGAACTAGTATATACTGTACAATTAATGTTTATTTTGGTCACTGTCATTATATGTACACTGTCAGTCAGAAGTAACGTTATCAGATACAATTAGGTCGCAGCAATCTGTAATGGAGCCCTAGTAGAACCATTTGTTTCCAGGTGTCTCTAGCCCCGGTCTCGGAGAAAGTTACCGGGCGGTGCGGGCCAGATATTCTTCCCAATGTGATACTACCGGCTCCGCAATGATCCCAGACTTTCCTCTATGTGACTGGCCGCTGCTGCTGTATAATGGGGATTCATTATGGTTCTAATACATCGGATGGGAGGAGATACCCAGGTGTATGGTTTAAGCATGACAATATACACCGATCCGACACCAATACAGACAATAGTGTCAATGAACCTAAGATGGATTGTAATTATTACTATTTAACAGCTGTTTATTAAAAGACCAAACAGAACTGTTATTACAGAATGTTCAGTATGTTTCCTACAATCCTCAGTTAAATATCATTGTATCTTATCTATCATGTCATTCTGTATCTACCCAATGTAATCATACCTGAACTGACTATCACTGACTATCCACTGACTATCCACTGACTACCTACTGACTATCCAACCCTATCCACTGATACCACTGACTATCCACTGATACCCACTGACTATCCACTCCCTATCCACTGACTACCCCCTGCTATCCACTGACTATCAACCGACTATCCACTGACTACCACTGACTATCCACTTCCTATCCAGACCCTACCAGACTATCCACCCATTCTACTGACTACCCACTGCTTTCCACTGAATCATCCTTTACTCAGACTACCCACTGCCTTCCCAGTGATACACACGTCTATCCACTGCTACCACTGCTTCCCTCTGACTACCATGTCTATCCACTAACTATCCACTCTATCCACTGACTACCCACTGATTATCCACTGACTACCCACTGACTATCCACTCCCTATCCACTGACTATCCACTCCCTATCCACTGACTATCCACTCCCTATCCACTGACTATCCACTCCCTATCCACTCCCTTTCCACTGACTATCCACTGACTACCCACTCCCTATCCACTGACTATCCACTGCCTTCCACTGACTACCCACTGTCTATCCACTCCCTATCCACTGACTATCCACTCCCTACCCACTGACTATCCACACCCTATCCACTGACTACCCACTGACTATCCACTGACATCCCTCCCTATCCATTGCTATCCCACTGACTACCCCTGTCTATCCACTGACTATCCACTGATTACCCACTAACTATCCACTGTCTATCCACTGATATCAACTGACTATCCACTGACTACCCACTAACATCATGATTCCCACTGACTACCCCCTGCCTTCCCACTGACTACCCCCTGTCTATCCACGCACTACCCATGCTTCCCCTGACACACTGTCTATCACTGACTATCCACTCCCTATCCACTGACTATCCACTGACTATCCACTCCCTACCCACTGACTATCCACTGACTATCCACTCCCTATCCACTGACTTCCCACTGACTACCCACTGCCTTCCCACTGACTACCCCCGTCTATCCATCGACTTCCCCACTGTCTATCCACTGCCTTTGGGAATACAGCAAAGTTTCCAGGAATCCAACAGAATGTAACATGCAGCTTTCATTAAAAAATCTACTTTATGTAAGTGTCAATACAGAATAAATCCACATCACACTTAACAACATTGCAGGTTTTGAAGTCCAACTTTTTACAGCGATCTGCCATGCTCTGGTCATAGCTGTCACCCTACTAACTACAAGCAGGGAGATTCAATAAAAGTTTCTATTCATTAAAAATGGTGCTAATTTGCCCCATCCAATCAGATATTATTTTTATATTTGAAAGCTAACATCTGATTGGTTTGTCTATCCACAGCCTTCCCACTGCATTCCGCTGACTATCCACTCCCTATCCACTCCTAACCACTGACTACTAAACTCCCTATCCACTGACTACCCACTGACTATCCACTTCCTATCCACTGACTACCCACAGACTATCCACTCCCTATCTACTGACTACCCACTGCTTTCCACTGACTATCCACTCTCTATCCACTGACTACACACGTCTACCCACTGACATCCACTCTCTATCCACTCCCTATCCACTGGGACTACCCCTCCCTATCCACTGGACTATCACTCCACTCAATGACTACCCACTCCCTATCCACTGACTATCCACTGCCTTCCCACTGACTACCCACTGTCTATCCACTGACTATCCACTCCCTACCCACTGACTATCCACACCCTATCCACTGACTACCCACTGACTATCCACTGTCTATCCACTGACTACCCACTGACTATCCACTCCCTATCCACTGACTACCCACTGACTATTCACTTGTCTATCAACTGACTATTCACTGTCCATCCACTGACTGTCCACTCTATATCCACTGTCCCTCCAATACCTATCCACTTTCTATCCACGGTCTGCCCACTGTTTATCCACGGTCTTCCCACTGTCTATCCACTGTCTGGGCATTGTCTATCCACTTTATATCCACTGTTTTATTAATCTGTGTGTCCAGCTCTCTGTTAACCACTAATCAATCAACCTGTTCTGTGGGCATCTATTATTTGCCAATGTACCATCTGCCCATTATTATTATTACAGTGCATGTCCTACTATCTCTATCCACCCGCCTTGTTTTATGTATTCTTTCATCCATGTGTAACCCTACTAATCCATGTTTATTTCTACCTAATCTCCTTGCTGTTAGTAGTACACAGTGGGACTACCAGGCTCTCTGTATTGTCTCGGGCCCCCCAAATCTCTAACTACCTCTAAACCACTTACTTCTTCCTACTGAGTATTATGTGACTATGCTATTCACCATTGTCCCCAATACAAGCTACATGTTATTTCTAATAATTGCTTTAAATGGAAAAGAATGGGGTTATTACAGTGTCCAGCCCAGACTCCATGATTGATTACATTGGCAGTAGAAATAAGATTGGGGACAAGTTAGTTTCATCATCTAGCTGAGGGTTAAAGGGCAATTAACCTCACCTATTAAGAACAATTTACACTAATGAGATCAAGAATGAATGGATTATATGGGGTATCTCTCGCTGTAATGCATTTATCAGACTGATAAACGATATATAGAGATAATATTTTAGGAATAATCCATTTAAATGAACAGATTAATGCCCAGGAAGGTTCCTACATAACTTGACCAGGTTCCACCCTAGAGATACAATGTTGCACTGATAAAGTTCTATGTAGGTGTTAGTTATGAGTGGGTTAGCACAGCTGTAAATCCCTCTGCAATAGTAAATAGAGAATGATTCTAATTTGGGTAAAATTATACATATGAACCCTTTCCTATCACTGTCACCTGTATGGGGTTTGCAGGATAAATGCCCAACACGTTAAGCTTTGAATACCAGGGCCAGGTTGTCTAGTCTGGTAATCTACTTAACACCTGGGGCGAAACTGAAACAATGTGACTTTAGGAATTGCAGAAATTGAGATTTTGTAGCAGGGAAATAATATGTACAATATGGGCAATATATGGGATATATTATATTATGGGCAATATATGGGATATATTATATTATGGGCAATGTATGAGATATATTATATTATGGGCAATGTATGGGATATAATATATTATGGGCTATGTATAGGATATGATATTATATTATGGGCAATGTATGGGATATCTTATATTATAGGTAATGTATGGGATATAATATATTATGGGCTATGTATAGGATGTAATATTATATTATGGGCAATGTATGGGATATAATATTATATTATGGGCTGTTTATGGGATATAATAGATTATGGGATATGTATGGGATATATTATATTATGGGCTGTTGTATGGGATATAATAATATATTATGGTCTGTTTATGGGAAATAATTTTATAATATGGGCTATTTATGGGATATAATAATATATTATGGTCTGTTTATGGGAAATAATATTATATTATGGGCTGTTTATGGGATATAATATTATATTTTGGGCTGTTTATGGGATAATATATTATATTGTGGGCTGTTTATGGGATATAATATTATATTATGGGCTGTTTATGGGATATAATATATTATGGGCTGTTTATGGGATATAATATATTATGGGCTGTTTATGGGATATAATATATTATGGACTGTTTATGGGATATAATATATTATGGGCTGTTTATGGGATATAATATATTATGGGCTGTTTATGGGATATAATATATTATGGGCTGTATATGGGATATAATATTATATTATGGGCTGTTTATGGGAAATAATATTTTGTCGGCTATTTATGGAAAATAATACTATAGGATATTTATGGGAAATAAAGTATTATGGGCTATTTATGGGAAATGTTATATAATATTTATGGGAAATAATATTATTATTAAAGATCTAACATAATTATAAGGTAGTATGGAGATATAGCAACAACCGTGACTCTATATGGCTTGGTATTATTTTTATGGAAATTTGAGAATAAGATGGGAAATAGAAATATTGTCATTCACTATGATAATATTAAAGGAAACGTTCTGATGCACATAAGTGAGCTAAACTGACTAGTTTCATGGACAGTTGCAATTCGCTCAAAAAAGTTGAAAAAGACAATTCACTCACTATGTCAATTTTAATTTAACTTTAATTGCTATATAAATATTTACAAATTATTATCTATCTGCCACAATATAATTAACAATCTTTCTTTCTTTTCTTGTCTCTTTTTTTGTTTCTATTTTTCAATTATCTATCTATCTAAAAATATAATTAACAATCTATTTATTTCCTTCTTTCTTTTTTTTGTTTATTTTTTATTCTGTTTCTCAATTATATATATCACAATATAATTAGCAATCTATTTCTGTCTTTCTTTTTTGTCTCTGTTTCTCAAATATCTATCTATCTATCTATCTATCTATCTATCTATCTATCCATCTACCTATCTATCTGTCTGTCTGTCTGTCCGTCCGTCCGTCCGTACGTCTCTCTATTATCTCTCTCTATCTCTCTATCTTTCTGTCTATTATATCTATCTCTTCATCAATCTATCTATCTATATCTATCTATCTATCTATCTATCTATCTATCTATCTATCTATCTATCTATTCTCTCTCTCTCTCTCTCTATCTTTTTATCTATTATATCTATCTATCTCTTTATCAATCTATCTCTATCTTTCTTTCTTTCTCTTTCTATTTATCTTTCTATCTACTATCTATCTATCTATCGCCCCTCTCTCTATATCTATCTATCTATCTATCTATCTATCTATCTATCTATCTATCTATCTATCATCTATCACCATATCTATCGATCTATCTATCTTTATATAACACATTATATCTATCTATTATCTATCTATCTATATATCTATCCATCCACCTATCTATCTATCTATCTATCTATTTATCAATCTATCTATCTATATATCTATCTATCTATCTATCTATTATCTCGCTCTCTCTTTATCTATCTGTCTATCTATCTATTATCTTTCTCTGTCTCTTTTTATCTATTATATCTATCTATCTATTTATCTTTCAATCTACTATCTATCTATCTCCCCCTCTCTCTATCTCTATCTATCATTCTATCATCTATCTATATATATATCTATCTATATTTATATAACACATTCTATCTATCTATCTATCTATCTATCTATCTATCTATCTATCTATCTATCTATTATCTATCTATCTATCTATCTATCTATCTATCTATCTATCTATCTATCTACCTATCTATGATATATCTATCTATCTATCTATCTATCTATCTATCTATCTATCTATCTATCTATCTATCTATCTATCTACCTATCTATGATATATATATATATATATATATATATATATATATATATATATTATCTATCTATCTGTCTGTCTGTCTGTCTGTCTGTCTGTCTGTCTGTCTGTCTGTCTACCTACCTACCTACCTATCTATCTATCTATCTATCTATCTATCTATCTATCTATCTACTGTATCTCTGTAAAGGGAAAGGCTGCAGGTCCCAGGATCAGGGGGGTTTCAGTACCCAGGATAGTGTCTGTACTGGACCCTTCACACTGAGGTTTCGGTTGACACATCTCCCTTTGTCTGTATGTTGATTGGAAGCTGCTGCCATTAACAGCCCCTCAATAGCAAACCACAAACTGTTGATTTTGAACTTGACAGTGTCAGGAAGAAGAAAGGGAATTTAAATGGAGTTAGTGTTGTAGGGACATTAATCTCCTAATAACTATGCTAATGAATGAAGATTTGTGCTTTATTTTGTCAGACACATTCACACCTTCCTCTCTAAGGAATGGAGACCCCAGATAATGCCAGACAAACAAGTCAGAACATGAACTGTAATGGGAAATCAGGGTCTTGGTTTCGAGAGACCATTAACCCAGACACTGGCAGACAGAAGCAGTTTCAGGGCAGTTAACTGGTGGCTAAAACCTGCTCAGCATCTAATATCCTATCATTACAATATGTAATAGTCCTTCCCTATATCCCACAGACACCCCCAGTCTGTCTGCTGGGATTCCCTTTGCTTTTATTACTTATATGGAGAGGAAGTTATTAGCACAGACTGAGATCCTACAATCCATTGATATTATATGTATCCTTAACAGGAAGCAGCTTACAGGTTTCAATATGCAGCTCCTGATCTTACACCAAGACCCCTGTACTAATGACTACCAATTTAAAGACACACACCCAACTCTGAATATGGTCAGCTCCAGGCTCACTCTAATTTATTACAATGAAACACAGATTACATATATCAAGCAATATAGTCAACATATAAACAGCCATAAGCCCAAACCTATAAAACTGGGGATTTCTGATTATTGTAATGGGTGGTTTTCAGTTTTATATTATACAGTGTTCTGTTTGCCTGGCCAGGTTGATTTTCACATCTTTAGTTAAGGTTTCCATTACAGGATCATCTACAGATTCCAGAACATAAATTGGATCTGCCTTAATCCCACTATATGAATACACTAGACTGGAAAAATCTTCTATAATGTTTGTAAGGGAACATCTACAACATTACATTATGGATCTGTAGGAAACCGGTCTTGTATATAATTCAATATTGTATATTGGTGTTTTCTATATATGTAACAAATGTTACTAAAATGTTAAAAATAATGGCACCAACAAGGATGCAAAGGAAGGAATATCTTCCAATGCTGTATGTGGATAATATGGTACATGGTATATGATATATAGTAGATGGAATATGGTATACATATCTCTATTTTTATCTCTATCTCTATTCAGCAAACGAAAGTTTGTTTCTGTGTTTTATTAGGTTAGGTTATAATAGATACAATACATGTTCTGGTTACAACCACACTGCGTTGGGTAGAAAGGTTATATAATATATTATTTTATGGCCCTGAAGTGTTTCAATAGGCTGTAAGCAACATGAAAATACCATGTCACCCTAGCAGACTGCATTGTATTTAAATAAGGTTAAATACATTTTAAAAGTCACAGGGTAAAGAAAAGGAAGAGATAAGGATGAAGGGGACAGGAGATTAGTATGTTACCTGAATGATATTCACTGTCTGGGGCTGGGCAGACACCATGTACATAGGGACACAAACAGTGCAGTCTGTATCTGTACCCACATTGTATATATAAAAATCTACACATTATCCAATGCAACCAGTCACCCGTTAAATATAATATACTATTTTGTAAGTGATGTCAATACAGCTGAAATGCACAGTGTAAACCCACCTACCAACATTACTGAACCTCATTCAGTGACAGTGACAGCCAGAACCAATACAGATGCCACACAGCAACATAAAACTGATTTATATTAACCAGCAATGACCCACATACATCACCCACATACATCACTCATAGGATGATAAGCCTATGCAATAAATAATTGCAAGTAGCCATATAATGTCATATCTAGTGTGTGTGTGTGGGGTGGGTGTGTGTGTGTGTGGTGTGTGTATGTGTGTGATCCCATGGATATATTATGGTACCAGATAGGAACACACCTGACTACAGACATTGATAGAAAACAATGTTCACTGTGAATATTTCCAGGACACAAATATGATCCATCAAGGGGGTTAGTAATGTGATACATAGAGCTGGATTATTACAGGACACAGTACAATGGATTCACCTCAACATGTTACATTTCCTGAGAACCAAATTATAACATTACAGTTACAATAATAATGTTTATATAAATAACTTCTAGCTAAAGTAGACAGGGATTGTCCATTGGAATGACCAGAACAGTGAATTACTCCTGACATCCAGGAGCAATTGTTGCAAAATGTGCACCCATCTTTATGCAAACAGCAACGTTTCGGGCAAATCTCTGCTCTTTCACAGAACAGTGAATTAAATAGAACTGGCTATAGAACTGGCTTTTCTTATTGATAAAATGATGTTATATAGATACAATGTAACTTTCCCAGATATAACTTATTGATAACATGGTATTGTATAGATACAATGTAACTTTCCCAGATAGATCTTATTGATAACATGGTGTTATATAGATAAAATGTAACTTTCCCAGATAGATCTTATTGATAACATGGTGGTATATAGATACAATGTAACTTTCCCAGATGTGTCCTATTGATAACATGGTGTTATATAGATATAATGGACTTTATGTAATAAAATAACTGATAGGATTGTAATGTTTATTGGTCTTGGTAGCACAATATGCAGGGGGGGAAGGTTACTGGTTCCTGCTCAGTGCAGTCAGGGCCGGCCTTTAAAATGGCTGCTGTTCAACTTCTCCTGCTTTCCATAGATTGTTACATATTTTGTTACATAGATTGTTACATAGTTTGTTATATAGATTGTTACATTGATTGTTACCTAGATTGTTACAGTTACAATGTAACTTTCCCAGATGTGTCCTATTGATAACATGGTGTTATATAGATACAATGTAACTTTCCAGATAGATCTTCTTGATAAACCTGGTGTTATATAGATACAATGTAACTTTCCCAGATAGATCTTCTTGATAACATGGTGTTATATAGATACAATGTAACTTTCCCAGATAGATCTTCTTGATTAACATGTGTGTTATATAGATACAATGTAACTTTCCCAGATAGATCTTATTGACAACATGGTGTTATATCGATACAATGTAACTTCCCCAGATAGATCTTATTGATAACATGGTGTTATATAGATACAATGTAACTTTCCCAGGTGTATCTTATGATAACATGGTGTTATATAGATACAATGTAACTTTCCCAGATATATCTTATTGATAACATGGTTTTATATAGATACAATGTAACTTCCCCAGATAGATCTTATTTAGATACAATGTAACTTTCCCAGGTGTATCTTATTGATAACATGGTATTATATAGATACAATGTAACTTTCCCAGATGAATCTTATTGATAACATGGTGTTATATAGATACAATGTAACTTTCCCAGATAAATCGTATTGATAACATGGTATTATATAGATAAAATGTAACTTTCCCAGATAGATCTTATTGATAACATGGTGTTATATAGATATAATGTAACTTTCCCAGATATATCTTATTGATAACATGGTGTTATATAGATATAATGTAACTTTCCCAGATAGATCTTATTGATAACATTGTATTATATATATACAATGTAACTTTCCCAGATAGATCTTATTGATAACATGGTATTATATAGATATAATGTAACTTTCCCAGATAGATCTTATTGATAACATGGTGGTATATAGATACAATGTAACTTACCCAGATAGATCTTATTGATAACATGGTATTATATAGATATAATGTAACTTTCCCAGATGTATCTTATTGATAACATGGTATTATATAGATACAATGTAACTTTCCCAGATAGATCTTATTGATAACATGGTGGTATATAGATACAATGTAACTTACCCAGATAGATGTTATTGATAACATGGTATTATATAGATATAATGTAACTTTCCCAGATGTATCTTATTGATAACATGGTATTATATAGATATAATGTAACTTTCCCAGATAGATCTTATTGATAACATGGTGTTATATAGATACAATGTAACTTCCCCAGATATATTTTATTGATAACATGGTATTATATAGATACAATGTAACTTTCCCAGATAGATCGTATAGTTTATTTAGTCTGGGGTAAATACAATGTTACATGTGGTTACTGGGGATTGTATGGGTGGGTGCAGGTGATTGGAACATGTATGGGCGGGGCCTATTTCAGTCTGCTCTCCCCTAATTTCACACCTTTTAATGAATGAGGCCCCGCCCCATAGAATCTGATTTGCTGGGGCGCTAGATAAAGCTGACTGGAACGTTCCACTCAGTACAGTTGCTGATAATCTCCCGCAGGATCCGTGTGTCAGACTAGGGATCAACATCGATATAGAGCTGGAAACTTCCAATACCATGAGCAGCTCTGATGGTGGTTACGGCAGCGACGATCAAAACCAGGGGAAGTGCTCAGCGCCAGCGATGATGGGAATGTTCCAATGGACTGAACCCGCCAGTGCACAACTGGAGTCCAAAGTGAAGGCTAGTGTAGGAGACGGGATCTGCAAGCGCCGGGCAGAGGCGCGGATCCGCCGTCCAATGAACGCCTTCATGGTCTGGGCCAAGGACGAGCGCAAGAGACTGGCACAGCAGAACCCGGACCTGCACAACGCGGAGCTTAGTAAGATGCTCGGTAAGGACGCGGTTAATTCATTGTCCGGGTCACATTGTACTGACCATCCAATAGCAATGTAGTTACTGTTTGTCCGACACTTACCGTATGGCTGATAGTTGGTTATCATTTTATAGCTGCCACTGTACTTACCCTTACTGCCCCTTTAATGTATAACTGCTTATTTATTATATAGCTGCCACTGTACTTACCCTTACTGCCCCTTTAATGTATGACTGCTTATTTATTATATAGCTGCAACTGTGCTTACCTTTACTGCCCCTTTAATGTATGACTGCTTATTTATTATATAGCTGCAACTGTGCTTACCTTTACTGCCCCTTTAATGTATGACTGCTTATTTATTATATAGCTGCAACTGTGCTTACCCTTACTGCCCCTTTAATGTATGACTGCTTATTTATTATATAGCTGCCACTGTACTTACCCTTACTGCCCCTTTAATGTATGACTACTTATTTATTATATAGCTGCCACTGTACTTACCTTTACTGCCCCTTTAATGTATGACTGCTTATTTATTATATAGCTGCAACTGTGCTTACCTTTACTGCCCCTTTTAACGTATAACTAGCTATTTGCTATTTATTGTTTATATAGCTGCCACTGCACTTGCCTTTACTGCCCATTTGTATGGCTCTGCCTCTATCTCTTTTCAACAAATGAAAGTTTGTTTCTGTGTTTTATTAGGTTAGGTTATAATAGATACAATACATGTTCTGGTTACAACCACACTGCTTTGGGTAGAAAGGTTATATAATATATTATTTTATGGCCCTGAAGTGTTTCAATAAGCTGTAAGCAACATGAAAATACCATGTCACCCTAGCAGACTGCATTGTATTTAAATAAGGTTAAATATATTTTAAAAGTCACAGGGTAAAGAAAAGGAAGAGATAAGGATGAAGGGGACAGGAGATTAGTATGTTACCTGAATGATATTCACTGTCTGGGGCTGGGCAGACACCATGTACATAGGGACACAAACAGTGCAGTCTGTATCTATTTTTATATATAAAAATCCTCACATTATCCAATGCAACCAGTCACCCGTTACATTTTGTAAGTGATGTCTATACACCTGAAATGCACATTGTAACCCCACCTACCAACATTACTGAACCTCATTCAGTGACATTGTCAGTCAGAACCAATTTATTGTATATATAGCTGCCACTGCACTTGCCTTTACTGCCTATGTATTGCAGGAGTAGTTGTTTATTATTTGTATAGCTGCCACCAACCTTTACTGTTCCTTTTATCTATTGGTACTTATGAATATAGATGCCACTGTACTAACTTTCACTATACTAGCCTTTACTGTAAGAATAGCTTTTTATTTATAAAGGTGTCACTGTACTTACATTTAATGTCCCTTTAATGAATGTGTAGTTATTTATTGTTCAAATAGTACAAGGTATTTATTGTTTATAGCTGTAACTTTATTATCCTTTACTGACCCTTTTAATGTATGGGTAGTTATTTATTAGCATAACTACTACTTTACTAACCTTTACTTTTTTGCATGGTTTAATATTGCTGCCACTGTACTTACCTTTACTGTCTCTTCCAGGTAAATCCTGGAAATCACTCACTCTGGCAGCTAAACGTCCATTTGTGGAGGAAGCAGAGAGGCTGAGGGTCCAGCACACCCAGGACCATCCTGACTACAAGTACAGACCCCGGAGGAGGAAGCAGATAAAGAGGATGAAGAGGGCAGATGAAGCTTTCATACCAGGTACTGGCCCTGTAAATAACCAGGGACTGGGCAGTCACAGATTCAACCTGATGTATCCTGGATACAATCACCAAGAAAATGATCTCCCTCCTACCAGCCACTATGGGGGACAGGACTCTATGGGACACTGTTATAGTCCACTCAAATATCACCCAGTAGAGGGCAATTCTGGATTTTACAGCCCCCCTACTCAACATGGATATCAAACCATGTCTTACATTGACAATTACATGTGCCATCAACAGGGAGCTGCCACTCCAGTGCCAAGTGGACAGATGTCATGTGTTGACAGAATTGCACAGGAAAGCCCTGAATATGGCATGCCTGGGTGCCAATCCTCCTCACCACTATACTATGGACAAATGTATTTCCATGAGCCCTTAAAATCCAACCAGATGGAGCAACCTGGACAGCCCTCCGCCACCCCTGAACAGGCAGGAAGGCCACATTATGTACACCAAGGAGGACACCTGGTAGGGGAAATTGACAAGAATGAATTTGACCAGTACCTTATGTTTGAGGCCAGAACTGACACAGAGCTCCTCTATGATACTGACCATGTGAATGGGGCTGATGGGGGGAGCTTACTACCTTCTTTAATATCAGAAGCGAATAATGTATGTTATTATGACTATTGTGTAGTATGAAGCACCAGAGGAGGTGGGGAGCTTTTTATCAGTTTTCCATCTAAGGTATGTGCTCATGCACGCGTACACAACTCTGCAGGCATGCGCACACTTGTTAAAGTGGTGCGCACACAAAAATCTCCTGGAAAGTACTGCGGTATGTAGCGCACACAATTTCATTTTGTTTGCGCACAGAAAATGTATATCTGCACACACATACAATTTCCAATTAGAGGGAACATTGCTGTTTACATGTAAATGAACTTTAATGCAACTCTGCATTATATGCTGTAGGTCTGGTACCTAGTAGTGCAATCACACCTGAGGATGTGTGTATATTATATATTGTATAAAGCATTTTTGTACATTTATTTTGTAGCTATGTGAATTTATATTTACTATAAATAAACTATTATTTGTATAATACACTGGTGTAGTGCTTATCTCTTCATGGTCACCCTGACATACTTTACATAAATGATTATATCTTTTAATCAATTCAAGGTATTATTAATATTATTATAGTATATAATTATTAATTAATTGTCCATTTCTATACCAAAAGTAAAATTTACTTACTTTACATTACCGGTAAATGGTTGGGGATAAAAAAAACAATTCCATGTTTGTCTTTCTGAATGTCCAAAACGGCTTTAAAATATCTAGATGGCCTTACACTAGTCACATACGTACAATAAAGGGCTTGTTCACCCCAAAAAATGGTCAATCGGTTACCTGACCCCAACTTTTTTATGTTGCTTTATTACCTGCATTGTAAACCAGATGTTAATGTCCCCATTCTGACAGATACCTTTGCCAGAAAGGAACAGAACCTACCATTAAATATTTCGTTGCAAATGCATTTTAAAGAAACTGGTAAAAATAGCAGTTTTGTTTGAGCACCAGGTTTTTGTTTTAAGGATGGGCATGCCCTTTATAGCCAATTCGACATTCGCAAAGTCGGCTACCAAATGGCTTTAATGTCTAACACCACAGTGTGTTTTACCTGTGACATTCCCACAACATTTCCTTGCTGGGTAAATCTCTAGATCAAAGTTATGTCTAATTGTCATTCAGTTATTGGGCCTAGCTGTTGTCCAACACATCGCAAGAACAAGCGGTAGTGTTTGAGCACCTAAAATGTTTATCTGTTGTATTCAATTAGATCAACTGGACTTGAAGTTTAGTTAGAGGACGTTTCGCTAGTCATCTGACTGGCTTTCTCAATTCAGAATGACTTGTACAAGAATCTGTGGCAATTATGTACCCTGGAAAATCCCAATTAGCATATCACAGCCAAGTGTTAAGGGCGTGATTGGATAGTGGCTAAGGGGTGTCAACCCCCCCCCCCACCACCACCATTATTTAGGCTTGGTTTCTTTATTTTCACATAAATGGCCTCCTTAACACCTCTCTTGAACCAGTCACGTTCCTTTGACAATATGTTAACATTACAATCTTCAAAGGTATGTCCTTTATCCTTAAGATGCAGGTACACGGGCTGAGGAATTGGCTCTTCTGTGCTGGGCCATACGTTGATGCAGTTGCTGTTTGGTCTCCCCCACATACAAATCAGAGCATTCTTCACTGCACTGCACTGCATATATGATGTCGCTTTTCTTGTGTTTTGGTATTGGGTCTTTCGGATGTACCAATTGCTGCCTCAGTGTGTTGTTCGGTTTAAAGCAGACAGGGATACAGTGTTTTTTGAAAATTCTTCTTAATTTCTCGGAGACCCCTGCTACATATGGGATGACCATGTTCTTTCTCCTGTCTTGCTTTTCCCCTTCACTGTTGGTATTCGTGTTCTTTTCTTTCCTTCAAGTCCAGTTGATCTAATTGAATACAACAGATATACCATGACCTGGATGAACGAGAACCTTCACAAGCACCTAAAAGGTTTGTTTCTTTGTTCTTTGGTTTTTAGGATTTTAAAAGCGCTCAGTGGTTTTTAGTGACAAATAATTCTACCACCCAATGAATCAGAATCTGAGAGATACAAATAATGAATACAAATCTAATCTGTTCTTGAGTCTGTGGCCCCATAAAATGTGTTATCATGAGAGGCTGCACAACAAAAATATTCATTAACTGGTTTACTTTTAAAATACAGATGACTAAAAATACTGATGAACAATGTAGCATTGTAAAAGCAAATTGGTTGATACATCTGCAATTTATTAAGCCAGACAGAAAAATGAATGGTATTATTTTATAGTTGGGACACTTTTTGGGGACTCATTACTTTTGTCTTTCTCTCTCAGTGAACATGTAATTTGGAGCAGAAACTATAGCAGTTTAAAGTGAAACTCTAAATAACAAACTCTTCATTTGGTTTATAAAAGCAAATTTTACACCAATGGCAGATCACATGAGGAGGGGTCAAAAGACAGGAAATCTGGAACTTTGTATTGTATATGAGCCTGTAGAGCAGAGATGTGTTCATTTGGCAGAAAGCCTGGATATGTGCAAATTCTAATTCTACTAAAAAAACTATTTACAACAAATCTTTGATATAGATGATACATTTATAAATTGAAAGTTTTCCTGAAACAATTTTTTACGTTATATGAAGAGGGTAAATTCCTCTGAGGTCATGTTGTAGAGAATAAATTATATTGCTTTACTGTCATCTTTTTAATTAAGATGTGTATGTGGTGGTAGTGGGGGATATGAAATGGTGGCTCCCCACTTCTCTCACCATAGAACTACTGAAACCATAGAACTTGGCAACTGCTGAGCAGCTTGTCTGTAGGAGGATCTTCAGATAAATCGTTGCTTTTTATAAGAAACAATAAAGGCGCGCTATCGCTTTTTAGCGATACTATGTCTTTAACAAACAGTTTACCAATCTTAACTCTACGATAGTGTTATCAGAGATTTACAATCGGTAAACCCATAAAATGCCATTGCGTTAGTTTACTAGCGTATACAGTGTTCTACTACTTAATGTCCGCTGTCATACGTTATTGAAAATGCGCGGTATCGCTAAATTGCAATATAGGGCGTTTACAAATAGGACCCAAGAGGCTTCCCACCTTACACTGATAACATTGGCGGTAAACTACACTTCCGTTATTGTAAAATAACAAATGGTAAATATCATTATTTAACTATAACAATCTTTTATAAATTTTAGACAAAAAAACTTATTTTTTATGCACTAGCAGAGATACTATTATATACTACTATAATACTACTATAATGTATGGGGCTCAGGAATGTTCATGGCTGATCTTTTCTTTCAGTTAAACTCATCTTTTAAATGAGCTGGATGAGCTTGTTTTTTGTTGAAGAAATACAGTCCGTTTAACATATTAAAAAGACAGAAAAAGACTGGAAATAGGTGATTTGCTTCCATTCTGTGTGCAGTGTCATTACTGCTTGTATTTGCATCCATTTCCTGTTACCTATGCGACTATCACCTTTCCATAGTGAAGTACATCCGTGACCCTCTGAGAGAAACAGGACTGATATTGTATATATTATATTATTATACTAGCAGTTGTACCCAGTGTTGCCTGTGTGCACAGTTGGTAATGTACGTCATGTATTTAATAGTTATGAGTTGAGGAGGTGACATTGCTTGAGGGACGTATAGTACATATGTTTATTGCAAAACCTTATATACAACGTTATCATTTTTCCACTTGGAGCGTAAATATACAAATGTTGTGGTGAACCTATTCGTGAACATGCTACATGGAATTTGCCGCTAGGTAAACATGTTGATTGCAACTGAATATCGCAGCACTTGAGTGACTGACAGGCGTCAGTATCTCTGAAGCATGTGATGTGCGGCTCTTTGTCTGTGTTGTTAAAGCCGGGCTTCATTCTGTTGCGCTGTCTGAGCCTTGTGTGTTTTTATTAAGCATGCTCAATTTTTTGCACATTTGTTAGCAGTTTGTCACCTTGTTTGCACTTTAACACTTTATCCTTGCTCAAGGACCACTTTATATTTACTATTAGATTCAATAAAGTTACTTTCTGGTCCAAATTGAAAGTGCCATGATGTCTTTTAGTTGTAACTATCTGTGAAGTGTGTGGCATGTGGGCAGTGTGTGTCTGGTTCTTAAGACTAGGTAATTCAGGTAATTCCCATATAGTCCATACCCCCAACTGTCCCGGTTTGAATAGGTGGATGGGGCATGTCTGCAATGTTGTGGTGAGTGGGGGCACGGCATTCTAGGGTGTGAACAGTCTGGGTCGTGTCTGTAATGTGGTGTCCAGGAGGCTTGGACGTGATATGTGGTGGTCGCGATATTTGGGGGCATGGCCACGCTGTTTGAAAGCATGGGCATAGCCATGGCATTTAGGGGCGTGGTGTTTGGAGGTGTGCCTGCGATGTTTAGGGGCATGGACAGGATGTTTGTGTATGTGGGTGTGATTTGGGAACAGACCTGGGATGTTTGGGGGTGTGGCCATGATGTTTTGGTTTTTTTTGGGGGTGACCACAGTATCTGATAGTGTGGTCACAACATTTGGGGTCATGGTTGCAATGCATGGCAGTTATCTTTGGGGGCGTGGCCTTGATGGTTTGGGTATGAGCGTGACCATGATGTTTGGGGGCTCTGCTTTAAATTTCTTAGCATGACAATAACCACAAATGTGATTCTTATCACCAATAGTAACATAGACTTTCCAGGATTTATATTTGTATATAAATGTCATTCATATCACAATAGTAATATAGTCTTTCTAGGGTTTATATTTTTATATAAATGTGATTCATATCCCTAATAGTAACATAGTCTTTCCAGGGTTTATATTTGTATATAAATATGATTCATATCACCAATAGTAACATAGTATTTGCAGGGTTAATATTTGTATATAAATGTCATTCATATCACCAATAGTAACACAAGTCTCTCCATGGGTTTATATTGTATATAATGTCATTCATATCACCAATAGTAACATAGTCTTTCCAGGGTTATATTTGTATATAAATGTCATTCATATCACCAATAGAACATAGTCTTCCAGGGTTTATATTTGTATATAAATGTCATTCATATCACCAATAGTAACATAGTCTTTCCAGGGTTATATTGTATATAAATGTCATTCATATCACCAATAGTAACATAGTATTTGCAGGGTTTATATTTGTAAATAAATGTCATTCATACCACCAATAGTAAAAATGTCTTTCCAGGGTTAAATTTGTATATAAATATGATTCATGTCACCAATAGTAACATAGTTTTCCAGTGTTTATATTTGTATATAAATGTCATTCATACACCAATAGTAACATAGTCTTTCCAGGGTTTATATTTGTATATAAATGTCATTCATATCACCAATAGTAACATAGTCTTTCCAGGGTTTATATTTGTATATAAATGTCATTCATATCACCAATAGTAACATAGTCTTTCCAGGGTTTATATTTGTATATAAATGTCATTCATATCACCAATAGTAACATAGTATTTGCAGGGTTAATATTTGTAAATAAATGTTATTCATACCACCAATAGTAAAATAGTCTTTCCAGGGTTAATATTTGTATATAAATATGATTCATGTCACCAATAGTAACATAGTCTTTCAGTGTTAATATTTGTATGGAAAATTCATTCAATCACCAATAGTAACATAGTCTTTCCAGGGTTTATATTTGTATATAAATGTCATTCATATCACTAATGTAACATAGTCTTTCCAGGGTTTATATTTGTATATAAATGTCATTCATAACACCATAGTAATATAGTCTTCCAGGGTTAATATTGTATATAAATGTCATTCATATCACCAATAGTAAAATAGTCTTTTCAGGGTTATATTTGTATATAAATGTCATTCATATCACCAATAGAATATAGTCTTCCAGGGTTTATATTTGGATATAAATATGATTCATATCACCAATAGTAACATAGTCTTTCCAGGGTTATATTTGTATATAAATGTCATTCATATCACCAATAGTAACATAGTCTTTCCAGGGTTTATATTTGATATAAATGTCATTCATATCACCAATAGTAACATAGTCTTTCCAGGGTTTATATTTGTATATAAATATGATTCATATTACCAATAGTAACATAGTATTTGCAGGGTTAATATTTGTATATAAATGTCATTCATACCACCAATAGTAAAATAGTCTTTCCAGGGTTAATATTTGTATATAAATGTCATTCATACCACCAATAGTAAAATAGTCTTTCCAGGGTTAATATTTGTATATAAATATGATTCATATCACCAATAGTAACATAGTCTTTCCAGGGTTAATATTTGTATGTAAATATCATTCATATCACCAATAGTAACATAGTCTTTCCAGGGTTTATATTTGTATATAAATGTCATTCATATCACCAATAGTAATATAGTCTTTCCAGGGTTTATATTTGTATATAAATATGATTCATATCACCAATGTAAAATAGTCTTTCCAGGGTTATATTTGTATATAAATGTCATTCATATCACCAATAGTAACATAGTCTTTCCAGGGTTATATTTGTATATAATGTCATTCATATCACCAATAGTAACATAGTCTTTCCAGGGTTTATATTTGTATATAAATATGATTCATATTACCAATAGTAACATAGTATTTGCAGGGTTAAATTTGTATAAAGTCATTCATACCACCAATAGTTAAATAGTCTTTCCAGGGTTAATATTGTATATAAATATGATTCATATCACCAATAGTAACATAGTTTCCAGGGTTAATATTTGTATGTAAATATCATTCATATCACCAATAGAACATAGTCTTTCCAGGGTTATATTGTGATATAAATGTCATTCAATACACTAATAGTAAAATAGTCTTTCCAGGGTTTATATTTGTATATAAATGTCATTCATATCACCAATAGTAATATAGTCTTTCCAGGGTTATATTTGTATATAAATATGATTCATATCACCAATAGTAACATAGTCTTTCCAGGGTTTATATTTGTATATAAATGTCATTCATATCACCAATAGTAACATAGTCTTTCCAGGGTTAATATTTGTATATAAATGTCATTCATATCACCAATAGTAACATAGTCTTTCCAGGGTTTATATTTGTATATAAATGTGATTCATATCACTAATAGTAAGATAGTCTTGCCAAGGTTTATATTTGTATATAATTGTCATTCATATCACCAATAGTAACACAGTCTTTCCAGGGTTTATATTTGTATATAGATGTCATTCATATCACCAATTGTAACATAGTCTTTCCAGGGTTTATATTTGTATATAGATGTCATTCATATCACCAATAGTAACATCGTCTTTCCAGGGTTTATATTTGAAACCTTTCAGGAGCAAATTGTGATGTGTTACAGACATTAAGGGAAATGTCTGGTTCCCTCTGTTATAGAAGCTGTTGTTCTGTGTGTGCAGCTCTCTGAGTTGTGTAGCCATACAATACACTATTGTTGTGGACTTTTTCACTGTGTTGTTGAAGTCGGGCAGCGCACCGAGCCCAGACCATTTATCTGAGTTACTGAATTGGGGAATCACACTCTGCAAGTGATGTGCAGGATTTTTGTTGTAAAACGTAGACTTCATGGGCGTCGCCGTTATGGTGAGTCATTCAGGGGTCTGGCTATGAGGTGAGCACATACATACAAGATTTCTGCTTATATAGTAGATTAGATTTGAATGGATACGGGTAAAGCCTTTATAGCAATTACTGCTTGTACTAAGCATAGTGATGAGTTAAAATTCTGCCAGACGGTATATACAGGACTATAAAGATCTCTCAAAAACCATACACAGAGAAAAATACATCATGGCACTCTCAATTGAACTAGAATAAACATTATTGCTAAGAGTCTGACTTCCATATATAAAGTGGTTAAAAGTGAAAATAAAGTGACCAAAGTGCATATAAAAAGTTATTATACAAAACACAAGTTAAAAACACATCAATCTCTGATACAGGGCTCCAGAATGGGTAGTAATATAAAACAGTAATTATCTATGTATATGCAGATTAATATATTATATAAAGTACAATAAAGTATAAGCATACACACATAGACCCACAGTCTCCTAGTCAGAGGTAGTGCCAAAGGTGTACCCTATCTTTACCTTCACAGTTATAGTAAATATGAATATAAGTATAAGTAATACAGTATAAGTTAATGAATCTATAGTATAAGTAATACAATAAGTATTTATGATATTATATAGTATAAGTAATACAGTATAAGTATTATGAAATATATAGTATAAGTAATACAGTATAAGTATTATGAATATATAGTATAAGAATACAGTTAAGTATTTAGAATATATGTATAAGTAATACAGTATAAGTATTTTGAATATATAGTATAAGTAATCGTATAAGTATTTATGAATATATGATGATAAGTAATACAGTATAAGTATATATGAATATATAGTATAAGTAATACAGTATAAGTATATATGAATATATAGTATAAGTAATACAGTATAAGTATATATGAATATATAGTATATGTAATACAGTATAAGTATATATGAATATATAGTATACGTAATACAGTATAAGTATTTATGAATATATAGTATAAGTAATACAGTATAAGTATATATGAGACTGTGTATGGTTTATGTAGTCTTATTCATAGACCACCTCATATTGTCATTTATAATATTTGACATATTGTGAAAGATTGTCATTTATACTCTAGTACTTTAAAACACTAGTAGCCCCTGTATTTGGTGTTTATTTGATATAAAGGTCTCTCACACATGGTAAAGTTAGATGGAGTTGGCCTTTGTGCACAGGTTTTACAAGACTGAAAATGATTTGTTTGACCGGCTAACTAAAGGTTTATTAATCAGAGTCGTTGGAAAGAAAGGGTCAAAATTGACCATTCTTAACTTCATTCTCCTTTAAATCAGGCAACCAATACTACAGAATAAACAGTAATCTCCACCCTAAAACACATTTATTGTCATGAATTGGTAATTCCAATCAGTATCATTTGTATCAAATAGCCATTTAGATAATTTCCCTTTCTGTTTTACTCCTCTCCCTTTAGTACAGATAGACATAAAAAATAGATCAGGGGAATAACCTCTTAAAATAACCACACTGATCATGCCCCAGCTCAATGCACTGAGTGGGCTGTAACTGTTAAATTATATAACCTGCTATCTTTGGTTTTGAAACAGTAAATCAATGACCAGATGGAGTAAAAACTCATTCTAAGCTTTTTTTTAGAATGAAGTTTAAAGTTAAATATAGATGCCCGATTAGGACACGGTTATCACCTGTTTTTGAGTGTGTGGCACACCCTTGGTCATCGGCCCTTCGTCCACCAAATCAAACGTCTGTACAAGCCTTAATGGGAATATCCAACTAACTATGATTGATGATAGCCGTATAGTGTAATACTATATCAGGTGTGCCCGCTAATAAAACTGGACCAAGAGAATCAGTCCAATTTAGATATCATGACATGCTGAAAAGTATGGATGGACCCCTTTAGACATCATTACAAGACAAAGGCAAATATGTCAATTTAATGTGACACTTAGATATTACTAGCAAAAAAACAGGATATGCTTTTTATGTGATTTATTTATTAGAATATCACAGTGTTAAAAGATAATAAAGCTAGGTAAAACATGGTCAGAAAAAGACAAAATACCGGCAAGCCAGTCAAAGGGGATAGTGATTTGCTGGCACATGAGCCATGTGTTCCCCATGATGCCAGTCAAACAGAGGGGAGAAAAGGCACCTCCTGATAAAGTCAGACAGTGTAACAGTGTATGGGAGATCAGTCTGGGTAGTGTATGTGCTTGCCACCACATGTTGTAAAAAGAATCCGATTCCCATTTAACAGATTGGTTAGAATAAAAATAATTACTGGCTGGCACAAATGAACAGATTCATCCCTGGCCAACCGTTTATCATGAATCTCAGTCGGGGTGAAGTAGGGATAGATTCTAATTTGGACAAACAGACATCTGTGGTGAAAAATCAGAGCAAATATTTTGGCCTATACTGGATATGGAAAATATCCGTCAGTCTGCACTTAATATCGGCTCATGTGTACCCAGCCTTATATTTATCTGGCCAAACACTGAGTTCGTACCATCTGACATTCCCACAATGTTCGGAAACCCACCAGCCCAATCATTTTGCAATCGGCCTAATGTCACTAGAAATCCATTATTCGACCGTATTGTGGGAATGTCAGAAGATAGGGAAATCTGCGCCACCCAAAGTTGTGGCCACTTTTTTTCCGATCTTATTAAGTAACACATTCTATTTCATTATTTATAAGTAAAAGAACTGTAATCATATTTTACCAGCCATCTTTAATAGGAGATATGAGTCTTGGAATGTTATTTAACATTTGTCCTTAGCGAATAATGAAGATACACCAATTCAAAGTGACCTTTGAACTCCCAGACCACCTAAGTAAAGACGAATGTGATAGCTATATTCGTGTGTGAAAAAGGTAGGATTAAGCTCTAAATATGTTAAAAAAGTGAGGACAGTGACTTCCTCCAGGAACAGACTCTGCAATGCCTTACAGGATGTGTTCAGGCAGTGAGAAGAGATCTCCCACAGACTAAATAAACTCCCAGGGGATTATGTTATTTTGTTTGGTCTACTAAAGAGGTTGTGTTTTGCTGTAAACTCTTCCTGGTTAAGGGAGTGGTTCTTTGAAAGAGCTGAAACCCCCAAAATCTTCTAAATTTCATCTAATATATAAGCAGAAAATCTTGTATGTATGTATGTATGTGTGTGTGTATGTATGTATGTATGTGTGTGTATGTATGCGCTCACCTCACAGCCACACCCCAGAATGCATCCACATAATGGCGACGCCCTCTGAAAGGGCTGATGCTCATGAAGTCCAGTTTGACCAATAAAACTTGCAAAGTGTGATTCCCCAATTGAGTAACTCAGATAAGGGCCTGGGCTCTGTGTGCTGCCGACTTCAACAACACAGACACAGAATCCACTTCAGTGACACAACAACAATGTAATGTACAGCTACAAACTCAGAGAGTGCACGCACGAACAACAGTTCTATAACAGGGAACCAGAATTCCCTTAAGGTCTGTAAACTCATAATTTAAACCCTGGAAAGACTATGTTACTATTGGTGATATGAATGACATTTATATTCAAATATTAACCCTGGAAAGACTATGTTACTATTGGTGATATGAATGACATTTATATACAAATATAAACTCTGGAAAGACTATGTTACTATTGGTGAAATGAATGACATTTATATACAAATATTAACCCTGGAAAGACTATGTTACTATTAGTGATAGAATGACATTTATCTTAATATTAACCCTGGAAAGACTATGTACTATTGGTGATATGAATGACATTTATATACAAATATAAACTCTGGAAAGATATGTTAATTGGTGAAATGAATGACATTTATATACAAATATTAACCCTGGAAAGACTATTTTACTATGGTGATATGAATGACATTTATATACAAATATAAACCCTGGAAAAGACTATGTTACTATGGTGATATGAATGGCATTTTATATACAAATATAAACCCTGGAAAGACTATGTTACTATTAGTGATATAAATGACATTTATATACAAATATAAACCCTGGAAAGGACTATGTTACTATTGGTGATATGAATGACATTTATATAAAATATTAACCTGGTAAGACTATCAGGGTTATTCAATAAAAGTTCTTATTGTTAAAAATGGTGAATTTTACCCCAACCAATCAGATGTTAGCTTTCAAAAGTTAAAATAAAATCTAATTGGTAGGGCAAAATTAGCACCATTATAAATGATAAGAACTTTTATTGATCTCCCTGTATGTTACTATGGGAATGAATGACATTATATACAATATAAACCTGGAAGACTATGTTACTATTGGTGATATGAATGACAATAGTACATCCATATTAAAGTGCAACTAGAGACCAAAAATGTAATACATACAAAAAACAGAATTTCAGTGCACAAACAATTCTAATTGCATATTGGCTACCTCCATAAGGTGGCTGCTACAAACAGCCAGCTAAACCCTGGATAAATAAAAGCAATTAGTTCAATAAATGGCCAAATTATTTTAGCCCAGTCACCACATCAAGGTGGTTGCTTTCTTTAATGCGGTCCTAACCTACTGGTACTTGTCTTTTTGGCTATATGAGCTGACAGCTTCTCCTATGTGGCCTGGATGCTTGAAGATGACTCTCTAGTTTAAAGTACTTTGCTCAAACGAGCAATGACCTAAATCTGGGTGGAGTACAATTTCCCAGAAAAGCTTGGTCAAACCTTCAAAGTGTAAAACATATATACAGAAAATTAGGGTGTACATCCATATTAAAGTGCAACAAGAGACCAAAAATAAATACATACAAAAAACAGCATGCAGCAGTTCAACACAACATTTGTATATTTGTGCTCCAAGTGGAAAAAAACTGATAACGGTATGATAAAGTTTTGCAATAACATATGTGCTATACACTCCCTCAAGCAATGTCACCTCCTCAACTCATAACTATAAATATTGACATACATTACCAACCTGGGAACTTTCCCCCTGTCTCTTCCATCTATACCCTCATGTGTACATGGGCAACATGGGTACAACTGCTAGTAGTTAATATGGGAATGTATAACATACACCTACCTATTAATAGAGGTAATTACCAATTGCTGAATACAGAGTTCTGTGACCATATTATGATGGCTCCTATTGACTTATAACACATTTACCTCTTCTATATAACGTTTGGGTTTGTTTGTTTTTGCTGTTGGTTGACTGTTGCACACTGGCGCCCTCTGATGTTCACTTTTATTGACTTGTGACAGCAGTCTCCAGTTTTTAAATAAACTGCTGCATTGGTTTTATAATTATTTTATTTTTTTTGTTCTACAGTTGTTATTTTTGCAGTGGTTATTTAATCTGTAAAATAACAGAGTTAAGAGTTAAAAGAGAGTACATCTAATAATAAATCAGGTTTAGGGTGATCTACCATGTAATGAAGACCTGATCTGCTATATTTTTAATTATGAAAGATAACAAATACTATAAACCATTTCTATTATTTATGATCTCCCTGCTCACTTTCCTAGTTCCTTTGCCACTTGTAAGGTAATCCCTATTGAAGTCTAAAGATTTGGCTTATGGAGATGTTACCAGAAGCAGAGATAGACATGGAAAAGAAAGAGAAGAAGCAGCTCTCACAAAACATACAAATAGAACTTTCAGGATTAGAGGGCAATTAAAGTAAAAAAACAACAATTTCGATTTGTAGGGAAGCACACTCAAATAGGAATTAGTAACAAAAGTTCCATTTATTAAGTGCTCAACATACAAGCCAGGTACACAACGTTTTGGGGGGTCCAACCCCCTTCTCAGCACTCAGCGTAGTTGAGCACTTAATAAATGGAACTTTGTTACTAATTCCTGTGTTGAGTGTGCTTCCTACAAATCGAAATTGACTTATACTTAACAAATAGTACAATGCGACAAACTTGATGACAGGTACACCTGATCTCCTAGTCAACGCGTAGCAGTGACGTTTACGTTGGACGTATTATCCCAGGGACGGCGGGAGCAGCGAAGACGCTGTGCTTGAGACGAACGGTGACTCGGAAATACTTTTGTGGGGAATACACCTACCCGCTTAAACGGATCCAAGAGCGTGCGGAGCCACGGACATAAGCTTGATAGTCCGGGGGACCGGAACGGCCGACTACCGGGTTATACTGTTACTACCAGAGTGGTGAAGAATCATTAACTTGTCTCATATTTTCTCTCGCATCCCCGAGTTTTAGGTGTGCACACACGGAGGGACTTGTACTTACCTCCCCACAATTTTCAAATCTTTGCAGGATTCCTATCTATTGAGTTGAATACGATTGGACATTATATCCACCCGTTATTCTACTATCTGCTGCCACAGTTTTTGTGATTCTATCGGATATTTTTAGTATCGTGGTCATAGGTCGTTTATTAGAGGGGTATATATATTTATATTTTTTTGATTGTATACAGATTTGCAGCTGGCCAGCTTTGTTATATTATGTATAAGGGATTCATCGGGTATGTATGTATATGGTTTATTGTGTGCTTAAATATAACCCCATTTTTTATTTCCTTGCTCTATTTATTGTTCCACCGACTAGGGTACATTTCTATTTGATTTATTTGGACTTATACTTACCTGACGTGGCACAGGCTGCAGGGAGTGCACCTCTCAACTTACCTGGTGGGATTCCATAAAGCCGAATAAAAATTAAAAAAAAAACAACCTGGGCTACAAAGTAGAGAGTACATGTTATATTATGCACCTGCAATTGTGACAACAACCCAATGACAGTGAGAGACAGGTTTTAAAAGTTGTCCTATGGGGGCTGCCATCTTTAATCCTCACCCTGTACCCACTGGGTATCACACATGCCCATTAGCTTTATCTTAGGGTCTGAGGATCAATAGCAAACTTTCTGTAACAAAAAGGTCACATTTGTGCCAACTGGTTGAACGATAATAGTTTTTTTTTTTAAAACATATGCATACCCTCCAACCAGGGTTGCCAGGCGTCCCTATTTGGGACAGGATTGTCCAGACTGCAGGGACAAAATACCGTATAGTCAGGGCTGAAATCCTGTCCAAACACCGCCCCTGGCAGCCCCACCCAGAACGCCTTCTTGGCCCTCCCCACCTCCAGCCACATCCTGCCCCAACTCTGCCCCCAACCCACCGTGACATCAATGTAACATCATGGCCCTGCCCTCTACCGCTCGAGGAAATAAAAAACTGGCAACCCTGCCTCCAACATTCCCTTTCAAAATAGGTGCCACTGATAAGAAATGCATTAACAGAGTGTGCTAACATTAGGGTAACTACATAGCCTCTACCCTGCAGCTCTGCATCTGCATCTGCATCTTGCTGCTAGAGAAGAATATTTGGCCCTGTACTTCCTGATTACAGGCACCGTTGGCCATGTGATCAGGGCATGTCACTTGTGTTGGGGACTCCAATCGTTTAGGTGAACAGCTGACAACAGGCGAGGTCAAGGCAGGAGGAGTATGTAAAAGGAGGAGAATGTAGGAAACGGGAGGTATATCGCAGGGAAGGGCTAGGCCACACTTCCGCATTTTCGATGCGATTGCGAACGCTTTTCCAATCATTGCAATCAACGGCAACGCACCGAACCACGCATTTTTCTAATGAAAAAAACGCAAACAAAATCGCACATGGAATCGCATGTGATTCCGTGGTGCGATTGCGTTTGTGGCCATGCCTAAAACATTTTCTAAACTTTAATGCTGCGGTGTTATCAGCAAGGGTTAGGGATAAATAAGCAAAACTTTATTTTTGGCTGGACTGGCCCTTTTTTGTCCTTTTTATGAAAATTTTCTATGCCATGAAATGTATGGTCTAATCTCGATGCATAAGAAATGTTATCACATTTTTGTTCACATCTGATGGCTAGTATAACACTTATATGTCATAACAATACACCATGTCATTAGTAGTAGATGGCTGATAGATATAACACTACTATAGTTATAACAATACACCGTGTCTTCATGTGGTAGATGGCTGATAGATATAACACTGCTATAGTTATACAATACACCGTGTCATTATGTGTAGATAGATATAACACTACTATAGTTTAAACAATACACCATGTCAGTAGTAGTAGATGGCTGATAGATATAACCCTACTATAGTTTAACAATACACCGTGCATTATGTGGTAGATGGCTGATAGATATAACACTACTATAGTAATAACAATACACCGTGTCATATGTGTAGATGGGCTGATAGATATAACACTGCTCATGTTATCAACACACACCGTGTTCATTATGTGGAGATGGCTGATAGATATAACACATGCTATAGTTATACAATTACACCGTGTCATTATGGTAGTAGATGGCTGATAGATATAACACTACTATAGTTATACACAAACACCGTTGTCATTATGTAGTAGATGGGGGCTGATAGCTAACACTGCTATAGTTATAACAATACACCGTGTCATTATGTAGTAGATGGTGATAGATTATAACACTGCTATAGTTAAACAATACACCGTGTCATTATGTAGTAGATGGCTGATAGATATTAAAACTGCTTAGTTATAACAAATACACTGTGTCATTATGTAGTAGATGGCTGATAGATATAAACACTGCTATAGTTATAACAATTACACGTGTCATTATGTAGTAGATGGCTGATAGATATAAAACTGCTATAGTTATAACAATCCACTGTGTCATTATGTAGTAGATGGCTGATAGATAAACACTGCTATAGTTATAACAATACACCGTGTCATTATGTAGTAGATGGCTGATAGATATAAACTGCTATAGTTATAACAATACACCGTGTCATTATGTAGTAGATGGCTGATAGCTAAACACTGCTATAGTTATAACAATACACCGTGGTCTTATGTAGTAGATGGTGCTGATAGATATAACACTGCTATAGTTATAACAATACACCGTGCATATGTAGTAGAGGGATAGATATAAAACTGCTATAGTTATAAACAATACACTGTGTCCATATGTAGTAGATGGCTAGATATAACACTGCTATAGTTATAACCAATTACACCGGTCATTATGTAGTAGATGGTGATAGATATAACACTGTATAGTTATAACAATACACGTGTCAGTATGTAGTGATGGGTGCTAGATATAACACTTGCTATAGTATAACATACACCGTGTCATTATGTAGTAGATGGCTGATAGATATAACACTACTATAGTTATAACAATACCCGTGTCATTATGTAGTCAGATGCTGATGATAAAAACTGCTATAGTTTATAACAATACACCGTGTCATTATGAGTAGATGGTGAAGATATAACACTACTATAGTATAACAATACACCTTGTCATTATGTAGTAGATGGCTGATAGATAAAAACTGCTTTATAGTTATAACAATACACCGTGTCATATGTAGTAGATGGCTGATAGATATAAACACTGCTATAGTTATAACAATACACGTTTGGTCATTATGTAGTAGAGGCTGTAGATATAAAACTGCTATATTTAACAATACTCTGTGTCATTATGTAGTAGATGTGCGATAGATAAACACTGCTATAGTTATAACAATACACCGTTGTCATTATGTAGTAGATGGCTGATGATTAGATATAAAAATGCTATAGTTATACAATACACACGGTCGTCATTATGTAGTAGATGGCTGAGAGCTATAACATGATATAGTTATAACAATACACCGTGTCTTATGTAGTAGATGGCTGATAGATATAACACTGCTATAGTTATAAAAAATACACCGTGTCATTATGTAGTAGATGCTGATGATAGATATAACACTGCTATAGTTATAACAATACACCGTGTCATTATGTAGTAGATGGCTGATAGATATAACATGCTATAGTTATAACAAATACACCGTGTCATTATGTAGTAGATGGCTGATAGATATAACACTACTATAGTTATAACAATACACCGTGTCATTATGTAGTAGATGGCGATAGATAAACACTGCTATAGTTATAAACAATACACCGTGTCATTATGTAGTAGATGGCTGATAGATATAAACACTGTATAGTTATAACATACACCGTGTCATTATGTAGTAGATGGCTGATAGATATAACACTGCTATAGTTATAACAATACACCATGTCATTATTGTAGTAGATGATAGATATAACACTGCTATAGTTATAAAAAACACCATGTCATATGTAGTAGATGGCTGATAGATATAAAACATACTATAGTTATATAAAATACACCATGTCATTATGGTGGTAGATGGCTGATAGAATAACACTGCTATAGTTATAACAATACACAGTGTCATTATGTAGTAGATGGGTGATAGATATAACATGCTATAGTTATAACAATACACCGTGTCATTATGTAGTAGATGGCTGATAGATATAACACTGCTAAGTTATAACAATACACCGTGTCATTATGTAGTAGATGGGTGATAGATGATAACACTGCTATGTTATAAAAATACACATGTCATTATGGGTAGAGGTGATAGATGATAACACTACTATAGTTATAACAATACACCAGTGATTATGTAGTAGATGGTGATAGATATAACACTGCTATAGTTATAACAATACACCGTGCATTATGTAGTAGATGGCTGTGATAGATATAAACACTGCTATAGTTATAACAATACACCGTGTCATTATGTAGTAGATGGGTGATAGTGATAGATATAACACTGCTATTAGTTTAACAATACACCATGTCATTATGTGGTAGATGGCTGATAGATAACACTACTATAGTTTATAACAATACACCGTGTCATATGGTGGTAGCTGGCTGATAGATTATAACACTGCTATTGTTATAACAATACCCCGTGTCATTATGTAGTAGATGGCTGATAGATAAACACGTATAGTGTATAACAATACACCGTGTCATTATGTGGTAGATGGCTGATAGATATAACACTGCTAAGTTATAAACTACACCATGTCATTATGTGGTAGATGGCATTATGTAGTAGATGGCTGATAGATAAAACACTACTATAGTTATAACAATACACCGTGTCATTATGTAGTAGATGGCTGATTAGATATAAAAACTGCTATAGTTATAAAAATACACCGTGTCATTATGTAGTAGATAGATATAACACTACTATAGTTATAACAATACACGGTGTCATTATGTAGTAGATGGCTGATAGATATAACACTACTATTGTTATAACAATACACCATGTCATTATGTAGTAGATGGCTGATAGATATAACACTACTATTGTTATAACAATACACCGTGTCATTATGTAGTAGATGGCTGATAGATATAACACTACTATAGTTATAACAATACACCGTGTCATTATGTAGTAGATGGCTGATAGATATAAAACTGCTATAGTTATAAAAATACACCGTGTCATTATGTAGTAGATGGCTGATAGATATAACACTACTATTGTTATAACATACACTGTGTCATTATGTAGTAGATGGCTGATAGATATAACACTGATATAGTTATAAACAATACACCGTTGTCATTATGTAGTAGATGCTGATAGATATAAAACTGCTATAGTTATAAAATACACCGTGTCATTGATGTAGTAGATGGCTGATAGATATAACACTATATAGGTTATAACAATACACTGTGTCATTATGTAGTAGATGGCTGATAGATATAACACTACTATTGTTATAAACAATACACCATGTCATATGTAGTAGATGGCTGATAGATATAACCACTCTATAGTTATAAACAATACACCGTGTCATTATGTAGTAGATGGCTGATAGATATAAAACTGCTATAGTTATAAAAATACACAGTGTCATTAGTGTAGATAGATATAAACACACTATAGTTATAACAATACACCGTGTCATTATGTAGTAGATGGCTGATAGATATAACACTACTATAGTTATAACAATACACCGTGTCATTATGTAGTAGATGGCTGATAGTATAAAACTGCTTTAGTTATAAAAAATACACCGTGTCTTATGTAGTAGATAGATATAAACACTACTATAGTTATAACAATACACCGTGTCATTATGTAGTAGATGGGCTGATAGATTATAACACTGCTATAGTTAATAACAATACACCGGTCATTATGTAGTAGATGGCTGATAAAGATAAACACTGCTATAGTTATAAACAATACACCGTGTCATTATGTAGTAGATGGCTGATAGATATAGCACTGCTATAGTTATAACAATACACTGTGTCATGTAGTAGTTGATGGCTGATAGATATAAACACTACTGTCATTATGTTGACTCCCACCACCCTTAGATCACAAGCAGGGTGTCATCAGAACCCAGCAACACAGAGCTGAGAACTCCCCACTAGCACAGAGGCAAAGGTGAAAGAAATGAAACATTCAGAGGAGTCCTTAAAACTTGTGAGATCCAGACTGGGCCTTTGTCAAAAGAAGTAGAAGGAAAGAAAAGAACACAAATACCAACAGTGAAGCGGAAAAGCAAGACAGGAGAAAGAACATGGTCATCCCAATGTAGCAGGGGTCTCGAGAAATTAAGTAGAATTTTCCAAAAACACTGTATCCCTGTCTGCTTAAACCAACAACACACTAGAGCAGCAATTGGTACATCCGAAAGAAGACCAATACCAAAACACAAGAAAAGCGACATCATATACGCAGTGCAGTGCAGTTAGAATCTCTGATTGTATGTGGGGGAGACCAAACAGAAACTGCATCAACGTATGGCCACACACAGAGGCCTTCCTGGGCAGCTGGTTGGACCTGCATCTTAAGGTAAAGGACATACTTTGAACGATTGTATGTAACATATTGGCAAAGGAATGTGGACTGGTCCAGAGAGGTGTTAAGGAGGCCAGTTATGTGAAAATAAAGAAACCAAGCCTAAATAGAGGTGGGGGGGTTCGACACCAACTGTCTGCCAGGTAAAACGCGTTTGACACCTTTACTGGGCGTCCTATAACTCCCTTAGCGCCACTATCCAATCACACCCTTAACACTGGCTGTGATATGCTAATTGGGATTTTCCAGGGTACATAATTGCCACAGATTCTTGTACAAGTCATTCTGAATTGAGAAAGACCAGTCGGATGATAGCGAAAGTCTTCAAGAACAAACTTCAAGTCCAGTGAACTAATTGATATAACAGATATACTAGAGTTAACAAATACACTGTGTCATTATGTAGTAGATGGCTGATAGATTATAACACTGCTATAGTTAAAACAATACACAAGTCATTATGTAGTAGATGGCTGATAGATATAACACTGCTATAGTTAAAACAGTACACGGTGTTCATTATGTAGTAGATGGCTGATAGATAAACACTGCTATAGGTATAACAATACACCATGTCATTATGTGTGTAGATGGTTGATAGATATAACATGCTATAGTATGAACAATAAACCATGTCATTATGTGGTAGATGGGTGATAGATATAGCACTGCTATAGTTATAACAATACACTGTGTCATTATGTAGTAGATGGCTGATGATATAACACTGCATAGTTATAACAATACACCGTGTCCTTATGTGGTAGATGGCTGATAGATATAACACTGTATAGTTAAACAATACACCGTGTCATTGATGGAGTAGATGGTGATAGATATAGCACTGCTATAGTTATAACAATACACTGTGTCATTATGTAGTAGATGGCTGATAGATATAACACTGATGATAGTTATAACAATACACCGTGTCATTATGTGGTAGATGGCTGATAGATATAACACTGCTATAGTTAAAACAATACACCATGTCATTATGTAGTAGATGGCTGATAGAATATAAACACTGCTATAGTTAAAACAGTACACGGTTCATTATGTAGTAGATGGCTGATAGATATAACACTGCTATCAGGTATAACAATAACACATGTCATTATGGGGTAGATGGTGATAGATAAACACTGCTATAGTTTATAACAATACACCATGTCATTATGTGGTAGATGGGTGATAGATATAGCACTGCTTAGTTATAACAATACACGTGTCATTATGTAGTAGATGGCTGATAGATATAACACTGATATAGGTATAACAATACACGGTCATTATGTGGAGAGGTGATAGATATACACTGCTATAGTTTATAGTATAACATACACTGGTCATTATGTGGTAGATGGGTGATAGATATAACACTGCTATAGTATAACAAACACTGGGTGTCATTATGTGTAGAGAATGATAGATAATAACACTGCTATAGTTATAACAATACACCGTGTCATTGATGTGGTAGATGGCTGAGAGATAAAACAGTTCTACATTATAACAATCACCAATACACCGTGTCATTATGTGGTAGATGGCGATAGATATAACACTGATATAGCTTAACAATAACACCGTGTGGCATTATGTGGTAGATGGCTGATAGATATAACACTGCTAAGGTTATAAACATACACCGTGTCATTATGTTAGTAGATGGGTGATAATATAACATGCTATAGTTATAACAATACACGTGTGTCATTATGTAGTAGTGGCTGATAGATATAACACTGCTATAGTTATAACAATACACTGTGTCATTATGTGGTAGAGGCTGATAGATATAACACTGCTATAGTTATAACAATACACCGTGTCATTATGTGTAGATGGAGTGATAGATATAAAACTGCTATAGTTATAACAATAAACATGTCATTATGTAGTAGATGGGATAGATATAACACTGCTATAGTTATAACAATACACTGTGTCATTAGGTAGTAGATGGCTGATAGATATAAACACTGCTATAGTTATAACATACACCGTGTCATATGTAGTAGATGGGTGATAGAGATAAAAACTGCTATAGTTATAACAATACACTGTGTCATTTGTAGTAGATGGCTGATAGATATAACACTGCTATAGTTATAACAATATACACTGTGTCATTATGTGGTAGATGGCTGATAGATATAACACTGCTATAGTTAAAACAATACACCGTGTCATTATGTAGTAGCTGGGATAGATATAACACTGCTATAGTTTATAACAATACACCGTGTCATTAGTTAGAGTGTTATAGATTAACACTGCTATAGTTTAAACATTCACCCGTGTATTATGTAGTGATGGCTGATAGATATAACAACTGCTATAGTTATAAACAAACACTGTGTCATTATGTAGTAGATGTTTAATAGATATAACACTGCTATAGTTATAACAATACACCGTGTCATTATGTAGTAGATGGCTGATAGATATAAAACTGCTATAGTTATAAAAATACACCGTGTCATTATGTAGTAGATGGCTGATAGATATAACACTAATATAGTTATAACAATACACCGTGTCATTATGTAGTAGATGGCTGATAGATATAACACTACTATTGTTATAACAATACACCATGTCATTATGTAGTAGATGGCTGATAGATATAACACTACTATAGTTATAACAATACACCGTGTCATTATGTAGTAGATGGCTGATAGATATAAAACTGCTATAGTTATAAAAATACACAGTGTCATTATGTAGTAGATAGATATAACACTACTATAGTTATAACAATACACTGTGTCATTATGTAGTAGATGTTTAATAGATATAACACTGCTATAGTTATAACAATACACCGTGTCCTTATGTAGTAGATGGCTGATAGATATAAAACTGCTATAGTTATAAAAATACACCGTGTCATTATGTAGTAGATGGTGATAGATATAACACTACTATAGTATAACAATAACCGTCTTTGCAGTTAGTAGTAGATGGCTGATAGAATATAACACTACTATTGTTATAACAATACACCATGTCATTATGTAGTAGATGGCTGATAGATATAAAACTACTATAGTTATTAACAATACACGTGTTCATTATGTAGTAGATGGCTGATAGATATAAAACTCTATAGTTATAAAAATACACAGTGTCATTATGTAGTAGATGAGATATAACACTACTATAGTTATAACAATACACCGTGTCATTATGTAGTAGATGCTGATAGATAAACACTACTATATTATAACAATACACCGTGTCATTATGTAGTAGATGGCTGATAGACTAAAAACTGCTATAGTTATAAAAAATACACGTGTCATTATGTAGTAGATAGATATAACCCTTATAGTTAAAAATACACCGTGTCATTATGTAGTAGATGGCTGATAGATATAACACTGCTATAGTTATAACAATACACCGTGTCATTATGTAGTAGATGGTGATGAGATATAACACTGCTATAGTTATAACAATAACCGTGTCATTATGTAGTAGATGGGCTGAGATATAGCACTGCTATAGTTTTATAACAATACACTGTGTCATTATGTAGTTGATGGCTGATAGATATAACACTACGTCATTATGTTTGACTCCACCACCCTTTAGATCACAAGCAGGGTGTCATCAGAACCCAGCAACACAGAGCTTGAGAAACATCCCACTAGCACAGAGGCAAAGGTGAAAGAATGAAAACATCTCAGAGGAGTCCTTAAAACTTGTGGATATCCAGACGGGCCTTTGTCAAAAGAAGTAGAAGGAAAGAAAAGAACACACAAATCCAACAGTGAAGCGGAAAAGCAAGACAGGAGAGAAAGAACATGGTCATCCCATATGTAGCAGGGGTCTCCGAGAAAATTAAGTAGAATTTTCCAAAAACCACTGTATCCTGTGCTTTAAACCGAACACACAATGAGGCAGCAATTGGTACATCCGAAAAGACCCAATACCCAACACAAGAAAAGCGACATTCAATATACGCAGCAGTGCAGTAAGAATACTTGATTGTGTATGTGGGGGACGACCACCAAAACAAAGAAACTGCTCAACGTTATGGCCCAGCACAGAAAGAGCCAATTCCTCGGTCAGGAGATGAGGTGTGTTGAACTGCATCTAAGGATAAAGGACATACCTTTGAAGATGTAATGTAACATATTGGCAAAGGAATGTGACTGGTCCAAGAGAGGGTGTTAAGGAGGCCATTTATGTTGAAAATAAAGAAACCAGCCGAAAGAGAGGTGGGGGGTTCGACACCAACTGTCTGCATGTAAAACGCTTGGTTTTGGACACCTCTACTATGGGCGTTCTATAACACCTCTTAGCCACTATCCAATCACACCCTTAACACTTGCGTGAGTGCTAATTGGGATTTCCAGGGTACATAATGGCCCAGATGCTTGTACAAGTCCATTATGAATGAGAAAGCCAGTCGGAATGACTAGCGAAATGTCTTCAAGAAATAAACTTCAAGGTCAGTGAACTAATTGAATATAACAGATATACTATTAGTTATAAACAATACACGGTGTCATTATGTAGTAGATGGTGCTGATGATATAACACTGCTATAGTTAAAAACAAACACCATGTCATATGTAGTAGATGGCTGATATGATTAACACTGCATAGTTAAAACAGTACCGGTGTCATTAGTAGTAGATGGCTGAAGATATAACACTGCTATAGGTATAACAATACACCATGTCATTATGTGGTAGATGGTTGATATGTGATATAACACTGCTATAGTTATACACAATACACATGTCATTATGTGGTAGATGGGTGATAGATTATAGAGCATGCTTAGTGTAAAACAATACCACTGTGTCATTATGTAGTGGAGATGGCTGATAGATATAACACGATATAGTTATAAACAATACACCGTGTCATTATGTGGTAGATGGCTGATAGATATAACACTGCTAAGTTATAACAATAACTGTGTCATTATGGTAGATGGTAGATGGGTGATAGTATAACATGCTATAGTTATAACAATACACTGTGTCAGTGTCATATGTAGTAGATGACTGTAGATTATACTGCAATAGTTATAACAATACACCGGTCATTATGTGGTAGATGGCTGATAGATTATACATTTCTACCATTATAAAACAAACACCAATACACCGTGTCATATGTGGTAGATGGCTGATAGATATAACACGTATAGCTAAACAATAACACCGTGTCATTATGTGGTAGGGATGATGCTGAAGTATAACACCGCTATAGTTATAACAATACACCGTGTCATTAGTGTAGTAGATGGGTGATAGAGTATAACACTGCTATAGTTATAACAATACACTGTGTTCATTGAGTAGATGGCTGATAGATATAACACTGCTATTAGTTATAACAATACACTGTGTCATTAGTGGGGGTAGATGGTGATAGATATAACACTGCTATAGTTAAACAATACACCGTGTCATTATGTAGTAGATGGGTGAGATAGATATAAACTGCTATAGTATAACAATACACTGTGTCATTATGTAGTAGATGGCTGATAGATACTAACATGCTATAGTTATAACAATACACGGTTGTCATTAGTAGTAGAGTGGTGATAGATATAACACTGCTATAGTATAACAATTCACACGTGTCATATGTAGTAGATGGGTGATAGATATAAAACTGCTATAGTTATAACAATCACTGTGTCCTTATGTAGTAGATGGCTGATAGATATAACACTGCTATGTATAACCAATACACTGTGTCATTATGTGGTAGATGGCTGATAGTATAACACTGCTATAGTTAAACAATACACAGTGTCAATGTAGTAGATGGCTAATAGATATAACACTGCTATAGTTATAACAATACACCGTGTCATATGTAGTAGTGCTTTAATAGATAACCGCTATAGTGTAAACATACACGGTCATTATGTAGTAGATGGTGATAGAATAACAATGCTATAGTTATAAAATACACTGTGTCATTATGTAAGTAGAGTTTAATAGATATAACACTGCTATAGTTATAACAATACACCGTGTCATTATGTAGATAGAGTTAATAGATATAATTATTGGGCCCCCCTTCAGGCTTCATCCACAGTGTTTCTGGTTATACCTGTCATTGGAAAAATAAGGAAAATGGGGCCCCCCTTGGCTCTCGGGGCCCCCCTGCGGTGCTCCCCTGGCTACTGAGCATGACTATAGCTGTAAAAAAAAAAAAAAGTCCGGTCCCAACCCCAAACTGTTAAACTTCAAAACTTCAGAAAGATGTTATTGTCACTGTGAAGCTGCGATGACATCTATAGTAAGTAGAGTGTAATGTGTTTAAATGCAATTATTTCTAGCCTTCACGTTCAAAGGTGATTTTACACTGAATGTCCCCCCTTGTCAGAATATAGGGGTTTATGTCTTACATTACTATAAAAAATCAACTAAATATCAATTCATAGGTTTACTTTAATGTAGAAATAATGGGTGATAATAGTGGTAACATTCTGTTTCTGATATGTAATATTATGAGTGTTCTTTCAGTTTTTTTTTCCACGCGGAGGGGAAGTGGAAAAAAAAAAATTATATGTAAACATTTATCCCTGTTAAAAGTGGCACCACCTATTGCAAATACTATTCGTAAAATATGATTATATTGCACTAAGGAGTTTCTTCAGTTAAACAGGGGCCGTTTTAGCCCATCTTGGTGCCCTAGCATGATCAGTTTGCAAGTAGTGTGGCCTAGCCGCCAAGAGCATTGGACAAAACATTTCAAGTGCCAACACTATCACCAGAATATTAACCCTTCAGTGCAGCAGACTTGCCCAGAGTATTGCCATTCACTTACAGAGCCAAGCAACTTTCCCAGAGTATGCCATAATACTCAGTGCCCAAGAGAGAGTATTATATTAACACCCTCCAGCTGCCAGCATTGAAGTGAATACAGTATTACCTGCTTTACTATGACCCCTCCTTGGGAATTGTTCAACTCCTCACCTTATTTAAGTTCTTTAATTGGAAGAGGTTGTGCGAGTGGAAGGAAGAAAGAGAATAGTGATCTGTATCGCTGCTAGTTCACAGGGAGACACTGTTAAAAAGTCTGCAGGCAGCTTTTACTTGCCATTTTAGAACTGTTCTTTCAGTCCTTTAGCTGAGTCACCCACCCCCTCCTTCTTCAACTTAATGTTATTTGCAAAATGTGTCAAAGTAGAGGAGCTGGAGTCAGACTCGTGACTTTACGTGCAATGTTGCAAATTACAGAAAGCAGAACAAGGAAGAGCAGTGTCTAACACTCAAAAAGCGAGGGAAGAACACTGGGTTTCCCCCGGTTTAAAAGGGACCCTAGCACTTTGCTAGGTGGGCTATGCCATAAAAAAGCACTGTGGTTAAAATCCAAAATTCTGATGGCCGTGGGATACATTTTTTTCAGATCAAACAGTTTATAGCAACATCGAATGTTATAAAGATTATTTACCGGGACACTCAGTTTTTATTAGTATTAAGTAATATTATAATGTAGAATGTAGAGCACATAGTGGATTATATCCTATTAATACATAGTATTTTTTTTATGGGACCTGCCAATGGTATAAATTCTTGTAAAAATCACAGCTTGACACTAAACAGGGAGACTTCAATAAAAGTTTTTCCTTTTCAGAAAATGGGTGCTTGAATTTGCCCCAACCAATCAGATCTGTGTAACATTTGAAATCTAACAGCTGATTGGTGGGTGGCAAAATTAGCACCATTTTTACTGAAAGAGAATGTTATTGAAAACCTGTAGTGAAGAATTGTCTTATATCCCCACTGCCCCTCGAATCCCACTGTTTATGCACTGTACAAGGAATCAGGTTTTTTGCTAGTATTTAACTCATAACAGGACGTGCTGGAGCTCGTCTCTATATTGGTGGACATTCATTACCTTATATTACAATGTAAGGGGTGACAATATACAACAAACATTTTGTTAAATTATATCCTTTTGTGTTGATTCTATATCATCAGTTAAAAATTAGAATAGCTATGGTCAATGCGTGTAATTGATATCTTACCCGGCACTTTAGTTTTGGCCTCTGCCAATTTTCACCCTGGCAGTAACCATGACCATTTAGCTTCTCACTGGGCTACTGCAGTTAGAACAGTCTGATTGGTGTGCTGCAGTTAATAGCAAACAGTCAAGTCAAACTTTTGTACCATTTGCATCAGCTCCATAGAAGACAGAAGATAGGGAAGGATTAGTTCAGTGTGCAGGGCCACACTGGTGTGACTTAAGAGGCCAGAGGTGTGCCTCAGAGGTTATGAGTAGTAGAAAGATTACGACCAGTATAATTATTAGACTGTTTGTATATGAACAATAAAGTATACAACTCAGTCAATGTGCTAACTACATTAATGTGAATACAATATACATTGTAAAGTGGCTATTAAATATGGGTAATATACAACATTAAGAACACAGATTTACCTCGAGAAAATTTCTGGATTACCAAGTGTGCCACAATGTGAAAAAAGTTTGAGCAGGACTGTTATAGGGGGACCAGATGTTAGGGCTGGCAATCACTGGAAAGTGTAAAGTATTTACTGTCCCTATGCAAGTAACATGGAGAACAGTTCTCATGTTCAGGGCAATGCAATATGGCACTGCTAACAGGCAAAATCACTGTAAAATCCAAGGGTTACCCAATGGATTATCAGGTGTTTGCGAGGGTTGGGTACACAATTTGCGTTTGCTATGACCAAAACATTTTGTAAAAAGCACAGTGAAGCCTGTGTAATATAGACCAGATTAGGCTAACGCCCTCAAGTTAGAGGTGCAGAACATGCTTTCTTCTGACCGAGTCCACAATTGCAGTTTAGTTTCATGCATCGCAGGATCTTGCAGAGGTTAATACACTTGCGTTGCTTGCATTGGCCATATGTGCGTTCCTTTTGTTTAATCAATTGCATGTGTGCAAGTTTTTTGCTCCATTTGTGTCCAAATTTGTTCCTGTTGTTTTGCGCTCAATTCAAGTCTATGGTAAGACAGAAAAAAGACCAAACAAATGCACTAATAATGGCATTTTTATCCAAATGTGAATAGCAAATAGCAAGACAAACACGAGGAAATTGGACACGCAACACAAATGCAACGGCAAACTGACAAAACAAACAAAAAAACACTCACAAACTGCAACGCTAATCTCTCGCCTTTTTCGTCCAGTGCAGTGGTGGAGAACGGTGGAACTAGCCCAAAACTGTAGATTAGATTTGTAACCTGTTCAAAAAAGGCTTTAGATTCATCAAATTTTTTGGGCCCCCTACAGGTACTTTTCGGCATTGGTCCCCATATCGAGTGCCATTTGACAAAACAACGTAGGGAGAGGAGATAAAATGTTAAGTGGATCTATTAAATGTGCTGACATCTGCGTTAGATCTCCAATCACTTCTTGGAGTTTTTGATTGTACCATTTACAGGTTATGGGAACAACAAGTCTTTCTAATGCAGGTGTAATGGGGTGTTTAGGAAACTGTGATAGGAGAGCAGATAGTAAAACACTACGTAGACGGGAAATTAGCATGTTCCCAGTATCCATTCATGTTTACATGTACAGATAATGCATTGGCCACATTTATTTAATTTCTAAGGATTTACATCACAACTTAATATTGTTTTGACTGGCCACAGAGTTTCCAGGTAAGCGTCGTTCTGTAAGTACAAATTAGCATGTGTTGGCTAATCCCAAAATTACATAACTATATGATAAATCCTTCTTACCTCGGGCTAAGATTTCGATGAGGTCTTACTAAAGTGGTGCTACCTAAACAAATTTGTAATGTGTTTTGACAAACTAATAGCGACATATATAGATGCACCCCACCTGTTATCAAACCATTAGTTGGTTTAAGGTTTTTTTTGGACTTTGTAGTTATGGAAGTGCTTCTGTTGTGGTTTACACCTCTTAAAGATATAACAAAAACAAAAGTGATTTACACCAGATAATAGAGGGGCTTATCCCTTCCACCAAAACATTCATTACATGGGTGGTAAACGTGAGGTTACATTTCTTGGAGCTTTCTGGGCTTTAAATGTACCGTGTATAAATAATGATACAGATTGTCTAAATTAAGGATACATATATAAGTAGTGAACCGAACCTAATATACGACATATGTGCTGGGAAGGGGGGGGGTCTGAATTAGGTATTGACGAGGGTTATATTTGTATATAAATGTCATTCATATCACCAATAGTAACATAGTATTTGCAGGGTTAATATTTGTAAATAAATGTCATTCATACCACCAATAGTAAAATAGTCTTTCCAGGGTTAATATTTGTATATAAATATGATTCATGTCACCAATAGTAACATAGTCTTTCCAGTGTTAATATTTGTATGGAAATATCATTCATATCACCAATAGTAACATAGTCTTTCCAGGGTTTATATTTGTATATAAATGTCATTCATATCACTAATAGTAACATAGTCTTTCCAGGGTTTATATTTGTATATAAATGTCATTCATATCACCAATAGTAACATAGTCTTTCCAGGGTTTATATTTGTATATAAATGTCATTCATATCACCAATAGTAACATAGTCTTTCCAGGGTTAATATTTGTATATAAATGTCATTCATATCACCAATAGTAAAATAGTCTTTCCAGGGTTAATATTTGTATATAAATATCATTCATTCACCATAGTAACATAGTCTTTCAGGTTAATATTGTGTATAAATTCATTCATATCACCAATAGTAACATAGTCTTTCCAGGGTTTAATTTTGTATATAATGTCATTCATATCACACTAGTAACATAGTCTTTCCAGGGTTATATTTGTATATAAATGTCATTCATATACACCAATAGTAATTTCTCCCAGGGTTAATATTTGTATATAAATGTCATTCATATCACCAATAGTAACATAGTCTTTCAGGGTTTATATTTGTATAAATGTCATTCATATCCCAATATAAATAGTCTTTCCAGGGTTTATATTTGTATATAATATGATTCATATCACCAATAGTAACATAGTCTTTTCCAGGTTTATATTTGTATAATAAATGTCTCATATCACCAATAGTAACATAGTCTTTCCAGGTTATATTTGTATATAAATGTCATTCCTACACCCTAGTAACATAGTCTTTCCAGGGTTTATATTTGTATATAAATATGATTCATATTACCAATAGTAACATAGTATTTGCAGGGTTAATATTTGTATATAAATGTCATTCATACCACCAATAGTTAAATAGTCTTTCCAGGGTTAATATTTGTATATAAATATGATTCATATCACCAATAGTAACATAGTCTTTCCAGGGTTAATATTTGTATGTAAATATCATTCATATCACCAATAGTAACATAGTCTTTCCAGGGTTTATATTTGTATATAAATGTCATTCATATCACCAATAGTAATATAGTCTTTCCAGGGTTTATATTTGTAAAAAATGTCATTCATACCACCAATAGTAAAATAGTCTTCCAGGGGTTAATATTGTATATAATATGATTCATGTCACCAATAGTAACATAGTCTTTCCAGTGTTAATATTTGTATGGAAATATCATCATATCACCAATAGTAACATAGTCTTTCCAGGGTTTATATTTGATATAAATGTCATTCATATCATAATAGTAACATAGTCTTTCCAGGGTTTATATTTGTATATAATGTCATTCATATCACACAATAGAATCTAGTCTTTCCAGGGTTAATTTTGTATATAAATGTCATTCATATCACCAATAGTAACATAGTCTTTCCGGTTATATTTGTATATAAATGTCTTCATACACCATAGTAAATCGTATTTTCCAGGGTTATATGTTTATAAAATGTACTACTACCATAGATACATAGTTTCCAGGGTTATATTGTATTAAATGTATTCATATCACCAATAGTAAATAGTCTTTCCAGGGTAGTATAAGATAAAACCAATATATCTAACCAATAGTAAAAGTCATTTCCAAGGGTAATTTGTTATATAAATATGATTCATATTACCAATAGTAACATAGTATTGCAGGGTTAATATTTGTATATAAATGTCATTCATACCACCAATAGTAAAAGTTTTCCAGGTTAATATTGTAATAAATGTCATTCATACCACCAATAGTAAAATAGTCTTTCCAGGGTTAATATTTGTATATAAATATGATTCATATCACAATAGTAACATAGTCTTTCCAGGGTAATTTTGTATGTAAAATATCTTATATCCCAATGTAACATAGTCTTTCCAGGGTTTATATTGTATATAATGTCATTCATATCACCAATAGTAATATAGTCTTTCCAGGGTTTATATTGTATATAAATATGATTCATATCACCAATAGTAAAATAGTCTTTCCAGGGTTTATATTTGTATAAAATGTCATTCATATCACCAATAGTAACATAGTCTTTCCAGGGTTTATATGTATATAAATGTCATCATATCACCAATAGTAACTAGTCTTTCAGGGTTTATATTTGTATATAATATGATTCATATTACCAAAGTAACATAGTATTTGCAGGGTTAATATTGTATATAAATGTCATTCATACCACCAATAGTTAAATGTCTTTCCAGGGTTAATATTTGTATATAAATATGATTCATATCACCAATAGTAACATAGTCTTCCAGGGTTAATATTTGTATGTAAATATCATTCATATCACCAATAGTACATAGTCTTTCCAGGGTTATATTGTATATAAATGTCATTCATATCACTAATAGTAACATAGTCTTCCAGGGTTTATATTTGTATATAAATGTCATTCATATCACCAATAGTAATATAGTCTTTCCAGGGTTTATATTTGTATATAAAATGATTCATATCACCAATAGTAAAATGTCTTTCCAGGGTTTAATTTGTATATAAATGTCATTCATATCACCAATAGTAACATAGTCTTTCAGGGTTAATATTTGTATATAAATGTCATTCATATCACCAATAGTAACATAGTCTCCAGGGTTTAATTTGTATATAAATGTGATTCATATCACTAATAGTAAGATAGTCTGCCAAGGTTATATTTGTATATAATTGTCATCATATCACCAATAGAACACAGTCTTTCCAGGGTTTATATTTGATATAGATGTCATTCATATCACCAATGTACATAGTCTTTCCAGGTTTATATTTGTATAAATGTATTCATATCACCAATAGTAACATCGTCTTTCCAGGGTTTATATTTGAAACCTTTCAGGAGCAAATTGTGATGTGTTACAGACATTAAGGGAAATGTCTGGTTCCCTCTGTTATAGAAGCTGTTGTTCTGTGTGTGCAGCTCTCTGAGTTGTGTAGCCATACAATACACTATTGTTGTGGACTTTTTCACTGTGTTGTTGAAGTCGGGCAGCGCACCGAGCCCAGACCATTTATCTGAGTTACTGAATTGGGGAATCACACTCTGCAAGTGATGTGCAGGATTTTTGTTGTAAAACGTAGACTTCATGGGCGTCGCCGTTATGGTGAGTCATTCAGGGGTCTGGCTATGAGGTGAGCACATACATACAAGATTTCTGCTTTATATAGTAGATTAGATTTGAATGTGACGGGTAAAGCCTTATGCAATTACTGCTTGTACTAAGCATAGTGATGAGTTAAAATTCTGCCAGACGGTATATACAGGACTATAAAGATCTCTCAAAAACCATACACAGAGAAAAATACATCATGGCACTCTCAATTGAACTAGAATAAACATTATTGCTAAGAGTCTGACTTCCATATATAAAGTGGTTAAAAGTGAAAATAAAGTGACCAAAGTGCTATAAAAATAGTTATTATACAAAACACAAGTTAAAAACACATCAATCTCTGATACAGGGCTCCAGAATGGGTAGTAATATAAAACAGTAATTATCTATGTATATGCAGATTAATATATTATATAAAGTACAATAAAGTATAAGCATACACACATAGACCCACAGTCTCCTAGTCAGAGGTAGTGCCAAAGGTTGTACCCTATCTATTACCTTCACAGTATAAGTAAATATGAATATATAGTATAAGTAATACAGTATAAGTTTAATGAATATATAGTATAAGTAATACAGTTAAGTATTATGATATTAGTATAAGTAATACGTATAAGTATTATGAATATATAGTATAAGTAATTACAGTATAAGTATTTATGAATATATATTAGCAAGTAAGTACAGTATAAGTATTTATGAATATATAGTATAAGTAATACAGTATAAGTATTTATGAATATATAGTATAAGTAATACAGTATAAGTATTTATGAATATATAGTATAAGTAATACAGTATAAGTATTTATGAATATATAGTATAAGTAATACAGTATAAGTATTAAATATATAGAAAGTATACAAGTATAATATATAGAATATATAGTATATGTAATACAGTATAAGTATATATGAATATATAGTATACGTAATACAGTATAAGTATTTATGAATATATAGTATAAGTAATACAGTATAAGTATATATGAGACTGTGTATGGTTTATGTAGTCTTATTCATAGACCACCTCATATTGTCATTTATAATATTTGACATTTATGTGAAAGATTGTCATTTATACTCTAGTACTTTAAAACACTAGTAGCCCCTGTATTTGGTGTTTTATTTGATATAAAGGTCTCTCACACATGGTAAAGTTAGATGGAGTTGGCCTTTGTGCACAGGTTTTACAAGACTAAAATGATTTGTTTGACCGGCTAACTAAAGGTTTATTAATCAGAGTCTGTTGGAAAGAAAGGGTCAAAATTGACCATTCTTAACTTCATTCTCCTTTAAATCAGGCAACCAATACTACAGAATAAACAGTAATCTCCACCCTAAAACACACTTTTATTGTCATGAATTGGTAATTCCAATCATGTATCATTTGTATCAAATAGCCATTTAGATAATTTCCCTTTCTGTTTTTACTCCTCTCCCTTTTAGTACAGATAGACATAAAAAATAGATCAGGGGAATAACCTCTTAAAATAACCACACTGATCATGCCCAAGCTCAATGCACTGAGTGGGCTGTAACTGTTAAATTATATAACCTGCATATCTTTGGTTTGGAAACAGTAAATCAATGACCAGATGGAGTAAAAACTCATTCTAAGCTTTTTTTTAGAATGAAGTTTAAAGTTAAATATAGATGCCCGATTAGGACACGGTTATCACCTGTTTTTGAGTGTGTGGCACACCCTTGGTCATCGGCCCTTCGTCCACCAAATCAAACGTCTGTACAAGCCTTAATGGGACTATCCACATAACAATATGATTGTATGATAGCCAGTATAGTGTAATTACTATATCAGGTGTGCCCGCTAATAAAACTGGACCAAGAGAATCAGTCCAATTATAGTATCATGACATGCTGAAAAGTATGGATGGACCCCTTTAGACATCATTACAAGACAAAGGCAAATATGTCAATTTAATGTGCAACTGTATATATTACTAGCAAATAAAACAGGATATGCTTTTTATGATTTATTTTATTAGAATATCACAGTGTTAAAAGATAATAAAGCTAGGTACAAACATGGTCAGAAAAAGACAAATACCGGCAAGCCAGTCAAAAGGGGATAGTGATTTGCTGGCACATGAGCCATTGTGTTCCCCATGATGCCAGTCAAAACAGAGGGGAGAAAAGGCACCTCCTGATAAAGTCAGACAGTGTAACAGTGTATGGGAGATCAGTCTGGGTAGTGTATGTGCTTGCCACCACATGTTGTAAAAAGAATCCGATTTCCCATTTAACAGATTGGTTAGAATAAAAATAATTACTGGCTGGCACAAATGAACAGATTCTTCATCCTGGCCAACCGTTTATCATGAATCTCAGTCGGGGTGAAAGTAGGGATAGATTCTAATTTGGACAAACAGACATCTGTGGCTGAAAAATCAGAGCAAATATTTTGGCCTATACTGATATATGGAAATATCCGTCAGTCTGCACTTAATATCGGCTCATGTGTACCCAGCCTTATATTTTATCTGGCCAAACACTGAGTTCGTACCATCTGACATTCCCACAATGTTCGGAAACCCACCCAGCCCAATCATTTTGCAATCGGCCTAATGTCACTAGAAATCCATTATTCGACCGTATTGTGGGAATGTCAGAAGATAGGGAAATCTGCGCCACCCAAAGTTGTGCCACTTTTTTTCCGATCTTATTAAGTAACACATTCTATTTCATTATTTATTAAGTAAAGAACTGTAATCATATTTTACCAGCCATCTTTAACTAGGAGATATGAGTCTTGGAATGTTATTTAACATTTGTCCTTAGCGAATAATGAAGATACACAATTCAAAGTGACCTTTGAACTCCCAGACCACCATAAGTAAAGACGAATGTGATAGCTATATTCGTGTGAAAATAGGTAGGATTTAAGCTCTAAATATGTTAAAAAAGTGAGGACAGTGACTTCCTCTCAGGATACAGACTCTGCAATGCCTTAATCAGGATGTGTTCAGGCAGTGAGAAGAGATCTCCCCACTAGACTAAATAAACTCCCAGGGGATTATGTTATTTTGTTTGGTCTACTAAAGAGGTTGTGTTTTGCTGTAAACTCTTCCTGGTTAAGGGAGTGGTTCTTTGAAAGAGCTGAAACCCCCAAAATTACTTCTTAAATTTCATCTACTATATAAAGCAGAAATCTTGTATGTATGTATGTATGTGTGTGTGTATGTATGTATGTATGTGTATGTGTATGTATGCGCTCACCTCACAGCCACACCCCAGAATGCATCCACATAATGGCGACGCCCTCTGAAAGGGCTGATGCTCATGAAGTCCAGTTTGACCAATAAAACTTGCAAAGTGTGATTCCCCAATTGAGTAACTCAGATAAAGGGCCTGGGCTCTGTGTGCTGCCCGACTTCAACAACACAGACACAGAATCCACTTCAGTGACACAACAACAATGTAATGTACAGCTACACAACTCAGAGAGCTGCACGCACAGAACAACAGTTTCTATAACAGGGAACCAGACATTTCCCTTAAGGTCTGTAACACATCATAATTTAAACCCTGGAAAGACTATGTTACTATTGGTGATATGAATGACATTTATATTCAAATATTAACCCTGGAAAGACTATGTTACTATTGGTGATATGAATGACATTTATATACAATATAAACTCTGGAAAGACTATGTTACTATTGGTGAATGAATGACATTTATATACAAATATTAACCCTGGAAAGACTATGTTACTATTAGTGATATGTACATTTATATCAAATATAACCCTGAAAGACTATGTTACTATTGGTGATATGAATGACATTTATATACAATATAAACTCTGGAAAGACTATGTTACTATTGGTGAAATGAATGACATTTATATACAAATATTAACCCTGGAAAGACTATTTTACTATTGGTGATATGAATGACATTTATATACAAATATAAACCCTGGAAAGACTATGTTACTATTGGTGATATGAATGGCATTTATATACAAATATAAACCCTGGAAAGACTATGTTACTATTAGTGATATAAATGACATTTATATACAAATATAAACCCTGGAAAGACTATGTTACTATTGGTGATATGAATGACATTTATATAAAAATATTAACCCTGGTAAGACTATCAGGGTTATTCAATAAAAGTTCTTATTGTTAAAAATGGTGCTAATTTTACCCCAACCAATCAGATGTTAGCTTTCAAATGTTAAATAAAATCTAATTGGTTAGGGCAAAATTAGCACCATTATAAATGATAAGAACTTTTATTGAATCTCCCTGTATGTTACTATTGGTGATATGAATGACATTTATATACAAATATAAACCCTGGAATGACTATGTTACTATTGGTGATATGAATGACAATAGTACATCCATATTAAAGTGCAACTAGAGACCAAAAATGTAATACATACAAAAAACAGAATTCTAGTGCACAAACAATTCTAATTGCATATTGGCTACCTCCATAAGGTTGCTGCTACAAACAGCCAGCTAAACCCTGGATAAATAAAAGCAATTAGTTCAATAAAATGGCCAAATTATTTTTAGCCCAGTCACCACATCAAGGTGGTTGCTTTCTTTAACTGGGTCCTAACCTACTGGTACTTGTCTTTTTGGCTATATGAGCTGACAGCTTCTCCTATGTGGCCTGGATGCTTGAAGATGACTCTCTAGTTTAAAGTACTTTGCTCAAACGAGCACATGACCTAACTCTGGGTGGAGTACAATTTCCCAGAAAGCTTGGTCAAACCTTCAAAGTGTAACATAATATACAGAAAATTAGGCTGTTGTACATCCATATTAAAGTGCAACAAGAGACCAAAAATATAATACATACAAAAAACAGCATGCAGCATGTTCAACACAACATTTGTATATTTGTGCTCCAAGTGGAAAAACTGATAACGTTGTATATAAAGTTTTGCAATAAACATATGTGCTATACCTCCCTCAAGCAATGTCACCTCCTCAACTCATAACTATTAAATATTGACATACATTACCAACTGGGAACTTTCCCCCTGTCTCTTCCATCTATACCCTCATGTGTACATGGGCAACACTGGGTACAACTGCTAGTAGTTAATATGGGAATGTATAACATACACCTACCTATTTAATAGAGGTATATTACCAATTGCTGAACTACAGAGTTCTGTGACCATATTATGATGGCTCCTTATTGACTTATAACACATTTACCTCTTCTAATATAACGTTTGGGTTTGTTTGTTTTTGCTGTTTGGTTGACTGTTGCACACTGGCGCCCTCTGATGTTCACTTTTATTAGACTTGTGACAGCAGTTCTCCAGTTTTTAAATAAACCTGCTGCATTTGGTTTTATAATTTTATTTGTTATTTTTTTTGTTCTACAGTTGTTATTTTTGCAGTGGTTATTTAATCTGTAAAATAACAGAGTTAAGAGTTAAAAGAGAGTACATCTAATAATAAATCAGGTTTAGGTGATCTACCATGTAATGAAGACCTGATCTGCTATATTTATTTTAATTATGAAAGATAACAAATACTATAAACCATTTCTATTATTTATGATCTCCCTGCTCACTTTCCTAGTTCCTTTGCCACTTGTAAGGTAATCCCTATTGAAGTCTAAAGATTTGGCTTATGGAGATGTTACCAGAAGCAGAGATGCATGAAAAGAAGAGAAGAAGCAGCTCTCACAAACATACATAATAGAACTTTCAGGATTAGAGGGCAATTAAAGTAAAAAAACACAATTTCGATTTGTAGGGAAGCACACTCAAATAGGAATTAGTAACAAAGTTCCATTTATTAAGTGCTCAACATACAAGCCAGGTACACAACGTTTTGGGGGGTCCAACCCCCTTCCTCAGCACTCAGCGTATGTTGAGCACTTAATAAATGGAACTTTGTTACTAATTCCTGTTTGAGTGTGCTTCCCTACAAATCGAAATTGGACTTATACTTAACAAATAGTACAATGCGACAAACTTGATGACAGGTACACCTGAATCTCCTAGTCAACGCGTAGCAGTGACGTTTACGTTGTGACGTATTATCCCAGGGACTGGCGGGAGCAGCGAAGACGCTGTGCTTGAGACGAACGGTGACTCGGAAATACTTTTGTGGGGAATACACCTACCCTGCCTTAAACGGATCCCAAGAGCGTGCGGAGCCACGGACATAAGCTTGATAGTCCGGGGGACCGGAACGGCCGACTACCGGGTTATACTGTTACTACCAGAGTGGTGAAGAATCATTAACTTTGTCTCATATTTTCTCTCGCATCCCCGAGTTTTAGGTGTGCACACACCGGAGGGACTTGTACTTACCTCCCCACTATTTTTCAATCATCTTTGCAGGATTCCTATCTATTGAGTTGAATACGATCTGGACATTCATATCCACCCGTATTTCTACTATCTGCTGCCACAGTTTTTTGTGATTCTATCGGATATTTATTAGTATCGTGGTCATAGGTCGTTATATTAGAGGGGTATATATATTTATATTTTTATTGATTGTATACAGATTTGCAGCTGGCCAGCTTTGTTATTATTATGTATAAGGGATTCATCTGTGTATGTATATGTATATGGTTTATTGTGTTTGCTTAAATATACCCCATTTTTTTTATATTTCCTTGCTCTATTTATTGTTCCACCGACTAGGTACATTTCTATTTGATTTATTTGGACTTATACTTACCTGACGTGGCACAGGCTGCAGGGAGTGCACCTCTCAACTTACCTGGTGGGATTCCATAAAGCGAATAAAAATTAAAAAAAAAACAACCTGGGCTACAAAGTAGAGAGTACATGTTATATTATGCACCTGCAATTGTGACAACAACCCAATGACAGTGAAGATACATGGTTTAAAAGTTGTCCTATGGGGGCTGCCATCTTTAATCCTCACCCTGTACCCACTGGGTATCACACATGCCCATTAGCTTTATCTTAGGGTCTGAGGATCAATAGCAAACTTTTCTGTAACAAAAAGGTCACATTTGTTGCCAACTGGTTGAACTATAATAGTTTTTTTTTTAAACATATGCATACCCTCCAACCAGGGTTGCCAGGCGTCCCTATTTGGGACAGGATTGTCCAGACTGCAGGGACAAAATACCGTAGTCAGGGCTGAAATCCTGTCCAAACACCGCCCCTGGCAGCCCCACCCAGAACGCCTTCTTGTGCCCTAACCCCACCTCCAGCCACATCCATGCCCCAACTCTGCCCCCACCCACCGTGACATCAATGTAACATCATGGCCCTGCCCCTACCGCTCGAGGAAATAAAAAATCTGGCAACCCTGCCTCCAACATTCCCTTTCAAATAGGTGCACTGATAAGAAATGCATTACACAGAGCTGTGCTAACATTAGGGTAACTACATTAGCCTCTCCCTGCAGCTCTGCATCTGCATCTGCATCATCTGCTGCTAGATAAGAATATTTTTGCCCCTGATACTTCCTGATTACAGGCACCGTTGCCATGTGATCAGGGCATGTCACTTGTGTGTGATGACTCAATCGTTTAGGATGAACATGCTGACAACAGGCGAGGTCAAGGCAGAGGAGGAGTATTGTAAAAGGAGGAGATGTAAGGAAACTGGGAGGTATATCTTCAGGGTAAGGGCTAGGCCACACTACCGCATTTTCGATGCGATTGCGAACGCGTTTTTCCAATCATTGCAATCACGGCAACGCACCGAACCACGCATTTTCTAATGAAAAAAACGCAACAAAATCGCACATGGAATCGCATGTGATTCCGTGTGCGATTGCGTTTGTGGCCATGCCTAAAACATTTTTCTAAACTTTAATGCTGCGGTGTTACTCAGCAAGGGTTAGGGGATAAATAAGCAAAACTTTATTTTTTGGCTGGACTGGCCCTTTTTTTGTCACTTTTTATGAAAATTTTCTATGCCATGAAATGTATGGTCTAATCTCGATGCATTAAGAAATGTTATCACATTTTTGTTCACATCTGATGGCTAGTATAACACTACTATAGTCATAACAATACACCATGTCATTATGTAGTAGATGGCTGATAGATATAACACTACTATAGTTATAACAATACACCGTGTCATTATGTGGTAGATGGCTGATAGATATAACACTGCTATAGTTATAACAATACACCGTGTCATTATGTAGTAGATGGCTGATAGATATAACACTGCTATAGTTATAACAATACACCGTGTCATTATGTAGTAGATGGCTGATAGATATAGCACTGCTATAGTTATAACAATACACTGTGTCATTATGTAGTTGATGGCTGATAGATATAACACTACTGTCATTATGTTTGACTCCCACCACCCTTTAGATCACAAGCAGGGTGTCATCAGAACCCAGCAACACAGAGCTGAGAACATCCCCACTAGCACAGAGGCAAAGGTGAAAGAAATGAAACATCTCAGAGGAGTCCTTAAAACTTGTGGATATCCAGACTGGGCCTTTGTCAAAAGAAGTAGAAGGAAAGAAAAGAACACAAATACCAACAGTGAAGCGGAAAAGCAAGACAGGAGAAAGAACATGGTCATCCCATATGTAGCAGGGGTCTCCGAGAAATTAAGTAGAATTTTCCAAAAACACTGTATCCCTGTCTGCTTTAAACCGAACAACACACTGAGGCAGCAATTGGTACATCCGAAAGACCCAATACCCAAACACAAGAAAAGCGACATCATATACGCAGTGCAGTGCAGTTAAGAATACTCTGATTTGTATGTGGGGGAGACCAAACAGAAACTGCATCAACGTATGGCCCAGCACAGAAGAGCCAATTCCTCGGGTCAGGACTGAGTTGTGTACCTGCATCTTAAGGATAAAGGACATACCTTTGAAGATTGTAATGTTAACATATTGGCAAAGGAATGTGACTGGTCCAAGAGAGGTGTTAAGGAGGCCATTTATGTGAAAATAAAGAAACCAAGCCTAAATAGAGGTGGGGGGTTTCGACACCAACTGTCTGCCATGTAAAACGCTGTTTTGACACCTTACTCTGGGCGTTCCTATAACACCTCTTAGCCACTATCCAATCACACCCTTAACACTTGGCTGTGATATGCTAATTGGGATTTTCCAGGGTACATAATTGCCACAGATTCTTGTACAAGTCATTCTGAATTGAGAAAGCCAGTCGGATGACTAGCGAAATGTCTTCAAGAACTAAACTTCAAGTCCAGTTGAACTAATTGAATATAACAGATATACTATAGTTATAACAATACACTGTGTCATTATGTAGTAGATGGCTGATAGATATAACACTGCTATAGTTAAAACAATACACCATGTCATTATGTAGTAGATGGCTGATAGATATAACACTGCTATAGTTAAAACAGTACACGGTGTCATTATGTAGTAGATGGCTGATAGATATAACACTGCTATAGGTATAACAATACACCATGTCATTATGTGGTAGATGGTTGATAGATATAACACTGCTATAGTTATAACAATACACCATGTCATTATGTGGTAGATGGGTGATAGATATAGCACTGCTATAGTTAGTTGTTATTATAGATAGTAGGATGGGTGCTGATAGATATAGCACTGCTATAGTTATAAACAATATACACTGTGTCATTATGTAGTTGATGGCTGATAGATATAACACTACTGTTCATTATGTTTGACTCCCACCACCCTTAGATCACAAGCAGGGTGTCATCAGAACCCAGCACACAGAGCTGAGAACATCCCCACTAGCACAGAGGCAAAGGTGAAAGAAATGAAACATTCAGAGGAGTCCTTAAAAAACTTGTGGATATCCAGACTGGGCCTTTGTCAAAAAAAGAAGTAGAAGGAAAGAAAAGAACACAAAATACCAACAGTGTGAAGCGGAAAAAGCAAGACAGGAGAAAGAACATGGTCATCCCATATGTAGCAGGGGTCTCCGAGAAATTAAGTAGAATTTTCCAAAAACACTGATCCCTGTCTGCTTTAAACCGAAACAACACACTGAGGCAGCAATTGGTACATCCGAAAGACCCAATTACCCAAACACAAGAAAAAGCGACATCATATACGCAGTGCAGTGCAGTTAAGATACTCTGATTTGTATGTGGGGGAGACCAAACAAGACTGCATCAACGTATGGCCCAGCACAGAAGAGCCAATTCCTCGGGTCAGGACTGAGTGGTGTACCTGCATCTTAAGGATAAAGGACATACCTTTGAAGATTGTAATGTTAACATATTGGCAAAGGAATGTGACTGGTCCAAGAGGAGGTGTAAGGAGGCCATTTAGTTGAAAATAAAGAAACCAAGCCTAAAGTAGAGGGGGGGTTTCGACACCAACTGTCTGCCATGTAAAACGCTGTTTTGACAACTTCTCTGGGCGTTCCTATACACCTCTTGCCACTATTCCAATCACACCCTTAACACTTGGCTGTGATATGCTAATTGGGATTTTCAGGGTACATAATTGCCACAGATTCTGTACAAGTCATCTGAATTGAAAGCCAGTCGGATGACAGCGAAATGTCTTCAAGAACTAAACTTCAAGTCCAGTTGAACTAATTGAATATAACAGAGATACTATAGTTATAACAATACACTGTGTCATTATGTAGTAGATGGCTTATAGATATACCAATGCATATGCTTAGTTAAAACAATACACCAGTCATTATGTAGTAGATGGCTGATAGAAAATAACATGCTATAGTTATAAACAGTACACGGTGTCATTATGTAGTAGATGGCTGATAGATATAACACTGCTATAGGTATAACAATACACCATGTCATTATGTGGTAGATGGTTGATAGATATAACACTGCTATAGTTATAACAATACACCATGTCATTATGTGGTAGATGGGTGATAGATATAGCACTGCTATAGTTATAACAATACACTGTGTCATTATGTAGTAGATGGCTGATAGATATAACACTGATATAGTTATAACAATACACCGTGTCATTATGTGGTAGATGGCTGATAGATTAACACTGCTATAGTTATAAACAAACCGTTGTCATTATGTAGTAGATGGGTGATAGATTATAGCACTGCTATAGTATAAACAATACACTGTGTCAGTTAGTAGTAGATGGCTGATAGATATAAACTGATATAGTTATAACAATACACCGTGTCATTATGTGGTAGATGGCTGATAGATATAACACTGTTCTATATTAAACAATACACCATGTCATTATGTTAGGTAGATGGCTGATAGATATAACACTGCTATAGTTAAAACAGTACACGGTGTCATTATGTAGTAGATGGCTGATAGATATAACACTGCTATAGTATAACAATACACCATGTCATTATGTGGTAGATGTTGATAGATATAACACTGCTATAGTATAAACAATACACATGTCATTATGTGGTAGATGGGTGATAGATATAGCACTGCTATAGTTATAACAATACTGTGTCATTATGTAGTAGATGGTGATAGATATAACACTGACTATAGTTATAAATACACCGTGTCATTATGTGGTAGATGGGCTGATAGAATAAACACTGCTATAGTTATAACAATACACTGTGTCATTATGTGGTAGATGGGTGATAGATATAAACACTGCTATAGTTATAACAATACACTGTGTCAGTGTCATATGTAGTAGATGGACTGATAGATATAACATGCTATAGTTATAACAATACACCGTGTCATTATGTGTAGTGGATAGATATAACATCTATTATACATAACAAACCGTGTCATTATGTAGATGTGCTGATAGATATAACCTGCTAAGTATAACAAACACGTGTCATTGGTAGAGGCTGATTAGATAAACACTGCTAAAGTATAACAATACACCGGTCATTCATGTAGTAGAGGTGCTGATAGATATAACACTGCTATAGTTATAACAATACAACGTGTGCATTATGTAGTAGATGGCGATAGATATAACACATGCTATAGTATAACAATACACGTGTCATTATGTGTAGATGGCTGATAGATATAAACACTGCTATAGTTATAAACAATACACCGTGTCATTATGTAGTAGATGGGGGATAAGATATAAAACTGCTATAGTTATAAACAATACACTGTGTCATTATGTAGTAGTGCTGATAGATATAACACTGCTATAGTTTTTATAACAATACACTGTGTCATTATGTAGTAGATGGCTGATAGATATAACACTGCTATAGTTATAACAATACACCGTGTCATTATGTAGTAGATGGGTGATAGAATAAAACTGCTTATAGTTATAACAATACACTGTGTCATTATGTAGTAGATGGCTGATAGATATAACACTGCTATAGTTATAACAAAGACACTGGTCATTATGTGTGTAGATGGCTGATAGATATAACACTGCTATAGTTTAAAAATACACCGTGTCATTATGTAGTAGATGGCTGATAGATATAACACTGCTATAGTTATAACAATACACCGTGTCATTATGTAGTAGATGTTAATAGATTAAACACTGCTATAGTTATAACAATACACCGTGTCATTATGTAGTAGAGGCTGATAGATATAACACTGCTATAGTTATAACAATACACTGTGTCATTATGTAGTAGATGTTTAATAGATATAACACTGCTATAGTTATAACAATACACGTGTCATTATGTAGTAGATGGCTGATAGATATAAACATGCTTAGTTATAAAAATACACCGTTTTCATTATGTAGTAGATGGCTGATAGATATAACACTTACTATAGTTATAACAATAACGTGTCATTATGTAGTAGATGCTGATAGATATAACACTACTATTGTTATAACAATACACCATTGTCATTATGTAGTAGATGGTGAGATAGATATAACACTACTATAGTTATAACAATTACACCGTTGTCATTATGTAGTAGATGGCTGATTAGAGTATAAAAACTGCTATAGTTTATAAAAATAACAGTGTCATTATGTAGGTAGAAGATATAACACTACTATAGTTATAACAATACACTGTGTCCATATGTAGTAGATGTTAATAGATATAACACTGCATATAGTTATAACAATACACCCTGTGTCCTTATGTTAGGTAGATGGCTGCTAGATATAAAACTGCTATAGTTATAAAAAATACACCGTTGTCAATTATGTAGTAGATGGCTGATAGATATAAACACTATAGTTATATAACAATACACCGTGTCAATTATGTTAGGAGATGGCTGATAGATATAACACTATATGTTATAACAATACACCATGTCATTATGTAGTAGATGGCTGATAGATATAACATACTATAGTTATAACAAATACACCGTGTCATTATGTAGTAGATGGCTGATAGATATAAAATGCTATAGTTATAACAATACACCGTGTCATTATGTAGTAGATAGATATAACACTACTATAGTTATAACAATACACCATGTCATTATGTAGTAGATGGCTGATAGATATAACACTACTATAGTTATAACAATACACTGCAGTGTCATTATTGTAGTAGATGGCTGCTAGATATAAAACTGCTATAGTTATAAAAATACACCGTGTCATTATTGTAGTAGATAGATATAACACACTATAGTTATAACAATACACCGTGTCATTATGTAGTAGATGGCTGATAGATATAAAACTGCTATAGTATAACAATACCCGTGTCATTAGTAGTAGATGGCTGATAGATATAAACCTGCTATAGTTATAACAATACACGTGTCATTATGTAGTAGATGGCTGATGAATATAGCACTGCTATAGTTATAACAATACACTGTGTCATTTGTAGTTGATGGCGATAGATATAACACTACTGTCATTATGTTGACTCCCACCACCCTTTAGATCACAAGCAGGGTGTCATCAGAACCCACAACACAGAGCTGAGAAAACATCCCCACTAGCACAGAGGCAAAGGTGAAAGAAATGAAACATCTCAGAGGAGTCCTTAAAACTTGTGGATATCCAGACTGGGCCTTTGTCAAAAAGAGAGTAGAAGGAAAGAAAAGAACACAAATAACACACAGTGAAGCGGAAAAGCAAGACAGGAGAAAAGAAAATGGTCATCCATAGTAGCAGGGGTCTCCGAGAAATTAAGTAGAATTTTCCAAAAACACTGTACCCTGTCTGCTTTAAACCGAACAACACACATGAGGCAGGCAATTGGTACATCCGAAAGACCCAATACCCAAACACAAGAAAAGCGACATCATATACGCAGTGCAGTGCAGTTAAGAATACTCTGATTTGTATGTGGGGGAGAGACCAAACAGAAACTGCATCAACGTAGGCCCAGCACAGAAGAGCCAATTCCTCGGGGTCAGGGACTGAGTTGTGTACCTGCATCTTAAGGATAAAGGACAATACCTTTGAGATTGTAATGTTAACATATTGGCAAAGGAATGTGACTGGTCCAAGAGAGAGTGTTAAGGAGGCCATTTAGTGAAAATAAAGAAACCAAGCCTCTAAATAGAGGTGGGGGGGTTTCGACACCAACTGTCTGCCATGTAAAACGCTTGTTTTTTGACACCTTACTCTGGGCGTTCCTATAACACCTCTTAGCACATATCCAATCACACCCTTAACACTTGGCTGTGATATGCTAATTGGGATTTTCAGTGGGTACATAATTGCCACAGATTCTTGTACAAGTCATTCTGAATTGAGAAACGAAGCAGTCGGTATGACTAGCGAAATGTCTTCAAGAACTAAACTTCAAGTTCCAGTGTGACTAATTGAATATAACAGATATACTATAGTTATAACAATACAACTGTGTCATTATGTAGTAGATGGCGATTGATATAACACTGCTATAGTTAAAAACATACACCATGTCATTATGTAGTAGAGGATGATAGATATAACACTGCTATAGGATAAACATACACGGTGTCATTATTGTAGTAGATGGCTGATAGATATAACACTGCTATAGTTATAACAATACACTGTGTCATTATGTAGTAGATGGCTGATAGATATAACACTGCTATAGTTATAACAATACACCGTGTCATTATGTAGTAGATGGGTGATAGATATAAAACTGCTATAGTTATAACAATACACTGTGTCATTATGTAGTAGATGGCTGATAGATATAACACTGCTATAGTTATAACAATACACTGTGTCATTATGTGGTAGATGGCTGATAGATATAACACTGCTATAGTTATAACAATACACCGTGTCATTATGTAGTAGATGGGTGGATTAGATATAACAACTGCTATAGTTATAACAATACACTGGTCATTATGTGTAGATGGCTGATAGAATAACACTGCTTATTAGTATAACAATAACACTGTGTCATTATGTGGAGATGGCTGATAGATATAACACATGCTATAGTTATAACAATAACACCGTGTCATTATGTAGTAGATGGCTGATAGATATAACATGCTATAGTTATAACAATACACCGTGTCATTATGTGTAGAGTGTTTAATGATATAAACACTGCTATAGTTAAACCAAGACACCGTGTCATTATGTAGTAGAGTGGCTGATAGATATAACACTGATAGTTATAACAATACACTGTGTCATTATGTAGAGATGTTTAATAGATATAACACTTGCTATAGTTATAACAATACACGTGTCTGTTATGTAGTAGATGGCTGATAGAATAAAACATGCTATAGTTATAAAAATACACCGTGTCATTTATGGTAGATGGCTGATAGATATAACACTACTATAGTTATAACAATACACGTGTCATTATGTAGTAGATGGCTGATAGATTAACACTACTATTGTTATAACAATACACCATGTCATTATGTAAAGGTAGATGAGATAGATAGATAACACTACTATAGTTATAACAATACACCGTGTCATTATGTAGTAGATGGCTGATAGATATAAAAACTGCTATAGTTTATAAAAATAACAGTGTCATATTAGTAGTAGATAGATATAACACTACTATAGTTTATAACAATACACTGTGTCATTATGAGTAGATGTTTAATAGATATAACACTGCTATAGTTATAACAATACACCGTGTCCTTATGTAGTAGATGGCTGATAGATATAAAACTGCTATAGTTATAAAAAATACACCGTGTCATTATGTAGTAGATGGCTGATAGATATAAACACTACTATAGTTATACAATACACCGTTCTTATGTAGTAGATGGCTGATAGATATAACACTATATTGTTAAACAATACACCATGTCATTATGTAGTAGATGGCTGATAGATATAACATACTATAGTTTAAACAATACACCGTGTCATTATGTAGTAGATGGTGATAGATATAAAACTGCTATAGTTATAAAAATACACGTGTCATTATGTAGTAGATAGATATAACACTACTATAGTTATAACAATACACCGTGTTAGTAGTAGATGGCTGATAGATATAACACTACTATAGTTATACAATACACCGTGTCATTGTAGTAGTGGGCATAGATATAAAACTGCTATAGTTATAAAATACACCGTGTCATTATGTAGTAGATAGATATAACACTTATAGTTATAAACAATACACCGTGTCATTATGTAGTAGATGGTGATAGATATAACACTGCTATAGTTATAACAATACACCGTGTTTATGTAGTAGATGGCTGATAGATATAACACTGCTATAGTTATAACAATACACGTGTCATTATGTAGTAGATGGCTGATGAGATATAGCACTGCTATAGTTATAACAATACACTGTGTCATTATGTAGTTGATGGCTGATAGATATAACACTACTGTCATTATGTTGACTCCCACCACCCTTTAGATCACAAGCAGGGTGTCATCAGAACCAGCAACACAGAGATGAGAACATCCCCACTAGCACAGAGGCAAAGGTGATAAGAAATGAAAACATCTCAGAGGAGTCCTTAAAACTTGTGGATATCCAGACTGGGCCTTTGTCAAAAGAAGTAGAAGGAAAGAAAAGAACACAAATACACAACAGTGAAGCGGAAAAGCAAGACAGGAGGAAAGAAACATGGTCATTCCATATGTAGCAGGGGTCTCCGAGAAATTAAGTAGAATTTTCCAAAAACACTGTACCCTGTCTGCTTTAAACCGAACAAACACAGAGGCAGGCAATTGGTACATCCGAAAAGACCCAATACCAAACACAAGAAAAGCGACATTCATATACGCAGTGCAGTGCAGTTAAGAATACTCTGATTTGTATGTGGGGGAGACCAAACAGAAACTGCATCAACGTATGGCCCAGCACAGAAGAGCCAATTCCTCGGGTCAGGACTGAGTTTGGTACCTGCATCTTAAGGATAAAGGACATACCTTTGAAGAGTTTGTAATGTTAACATATTGGCAAAGGAATGTGACTGGTCCAAGAGAGGTGTTAAGGAGGCCATTTAGTGAAAATAAAGAAACCAGCCTAAATAGAGGTGGGGGTTTCGACACCAACTGTCTGCCATGTAAAACGCGTTGTTTTGACACCTTATACTTGGGCGTTCCTATAAAACCTCTTAGCCACTATCCAATCACACCCTTAACACTTGGCTGTGATATGCTAATTGGGATTTTCAGGGGTACATAATTGCCACAGATTCTTGTACAAGTCATTCTGAATTGAGAAAGCCAGTCGGATGACTAGCGAAATGTCTTCAAGAACTAAACTTCAAGTCCAGTTGAACTAATTGAATATAACAGATATACTTAGTTATAACAATACACTGTGTCATTATGTAGTAGATGGCTGATCTGATATAACACTGCTATAGTTAAAAACATACACCATGTCATTATGTAGTAGTGGTGATAGATATAACACTGCTATAGTTAAAACAGTACACGGTGTCATTATGTAGTAGATGGCTGATAGATATAACACTGCTATAGGTAAAACAATACACCATGTCATTATGTGGTAGATGGTTGATAGATATAACCACTGCTATAGTTATAAACAATACACCATGTCATTATGTGGTAGATGGGTGATAGATAAGCACTGCTATATAGTTAAAACAATACACTGTGCATTATGAGTAGATGGCTGATAGATATAACATGATTATGTTTAACAATACACCGTGTCATTATGTGGTAGATGGCTGATAGATATAACACTGCTATAGTTAAAACAATACACTGTGTCATTATGTGGTAGATGGGTGATAGATATAGCACTGCTATAGTTAAAACAATACACTGTGTCATTATGTAGTAGATGGCTGATAGATATAACA